>VZQC01001210.1:4644250-4682209 GCA_009823505.1 Rhizomys pruinosus
CTGCACAGTATTTCCAGGCAGGTGAGGTGTAGCTGCTGCTGACAGAGGAGTCTTGCTTGACTCAAGAAGACCTATATTTGCTTTATTGGTTTAGTGGCCTTTGGTAACACTCTCTGGTATTCCAGAGACCATCTGTACACTTGCAAGTGTGGTCTCAATACATCTTTCCCATGTTTACATCAGGTCTTTGACAGCAGGGCCTTATGGCCTATGAGTTCTAAATGAAGTAACACACATAAAACATTTGTCACTTAGAATACATTCAATACCTTGGGATTTGTTTTTTTATTTTTCCATGTTTTTCTCCTAACAAACAATGTATACTTTCAACCTGGACAAATCCCATGTAAGCACGAAGATCCTGTCACTAATTTGTTTTTGTTTTTGTTGTTGTTGTTTTTGGTCTTTTTGAGAAGGGGGTCCCTTTTAGTCCCAGATGGCCTGGAGCTCTCTATGTAGATCAAGCTGGCCTTGAACTCACAAGAGATCCACCTGCCTCTGCCTCCCAAGTGCTGGGATCAAAGGCATGTGCCACCACACCCGTCCTAAGTTGGTTCTTAGATACCATGAGGGTGCTTGGAATTGAACCCGGGTTCTCTGCAAGAGCAGTCAGTGCTCTTAACTGCTGAGCCATCTCTCCAGCCTGTGGAAGGAGGCAACCAACATTTTTTTGAGATCCTATCACTAATTTGTTTTCACTAAGCATACTAAAATCAAGTGATATCTTCCAACTCTATTTCACTTGTATTATTTATTTAGATGATGATATTATGCTATCATCCACTTACTGAAATGCTACCAACATGGCTACTGAAGAGTCCTATGCCATCTTCTCGGAGAAACCCTCTACAACACCCTCTCTTTACTCTCCATCTCTGACAGTCCATTTTTTCTTTATAAAGAATGTATAAACTATACAAATCATGCTATGTATAGTTTTTACCATTATTATTATTATTGAATGAATGATGTTCTAGAATATGCAGATTTCACCCCATCACTGATGAATAATGAAATTGATGATTGCTCCCCATTTTCTTGCCTAATTTCATTGACTCGTGCTTGTTTCTGTTTGATTTTCAGGGTGAAGTTGCTGGTTAAGTTAGAAGTTGATTCTTGCCAAATAGATGTGTATACCTATTTCATGCCAACCCCCTTGATAACTTAGACACAGTTGCCTCTCAGCTTAGATTCAAGCTAGGTAGATGAGAGAAATGTGTGAAGAGAAAACTAAGAACTTGAGACAGTGGAGATGGTGAAAGAGTGTGATCTTGGATTATAGTGTAGACACTGATAATTCCAGAATAGAGAGGTAAAGTCAGCATAACCTAGAGAACAAGGCAGCATGGTTTCATTTTATAAGGTAGAATTTTATTTGGGCCCCAATTAAGAGAATTATAAGGAAAGGGGAAAGAACATTCAGCAAGGGATGTGGAAACGGTATGTGAAAAGTTGTTCTGGAGCAAGGTACTTCTAAGGCCCTCCCCCTGCAAGAGGCAATTTGTACAAGGGAGAAGTGTACAATAAGGGAACGGAAAATAAGCCTTTAGAAAAAAATATGTTCAGATTGTATTTAAGTCCTAGATCCACCACTGTTTTAATCTCATCTGCTCTTTCTAGAAGCCTTCTTTTAAAGTACAGTCTAGAATATTCTTTTATTTCTTAAATTGGATCCCTGAAGTGAAGAAATAGAAAATACTAGACCATTCACATGTATTTATGGAATACCATGTAATGTTTTAATACAATAATAAGAACAGATGTGTCTAATGCTTCATCATGAAGTTATTATTTTATGATTTTGTAAGTGGAGAAATTGACACAAACAGGTAAAATAACTTGAACATTAGCAGTAAAATTTTAAGAATTAGAAACCCAAAGAAAATCTATGAAATAATGGGACTTTGCTTTTAAGTTTAGGCATGGTTTATTTGGGCTGATAAAACTAATTATCCTGTCCTTAAGATAAATGAAGAATAAAATAATTACTCTGTATCAAACATCAAAGCTCTATGATTTAGGCACTGTTTTAAGTCCTTTATGAGCATATTTTCTTGTCATTGAAACTCAAAGAAGTAGGTATAATTGTCCCCCATTTTATAAGGATTAAATTGAGACACATTTGCCCACATGGCGGAACTCAGATGTTAATTGAGTAAATACTGCTACTTTGTCCATAAGATGGGATACTTCACAAGGTGGTTGGAACTTACATTCCTTGCCTTTGGAAAACAAGGAAAAGTAGCCTGAAAGACAGTAAAATTGGTCTCTTCTTTGATGAGATTTTTCTGGTGTTGTGGTACATTTCCCTTGCCTGTTTTCATGTTTCCCTCATCTACTGTTACACAGTACATTTGTCTATATACCTGTGAGTATTTTAATAACTGCCTCATACAAGTGTTCCACTTTGCTTTTATGTTGCATTCTGATCAAAAGCAACTTGTAGTAAGAAGGATTTATTTCACTGTTCAGGTTCTAGCCCACCATTGAGTGAAGTAAAAATGGGAGCTCAAGCAGAGTTGGAACTTGAAGGAGAAACCTTGGAGGAATGCTACCTACTGGCTTGCTCTCTCTGGCTTGTGCTCATGTGTTCAGCCACATGGACTGGGCCCTTTCAGATCAGTCAACAATCAAGACAGTTCCCTACCTAGATGCCCACAGGCCACTCTGATTTGGAAAATCCCTTCATAGAGATTTCTTTTTCAGTGACTCTTGGTTGTGTTCAGTTGACAATAAAAAGTAACCAGGACAACAGGTTTCCAGGATACTAGCATGTGGGTGGAGGTGACATTTATATCAGATTGGTTGCTACAAAAAATCAATTCACAATGTCAAGATAGCCCCCTGCCCCCAACGAGCTGAGTATCTCTTCTACACCAACACAATGGAGACATTGTAAATGAGTCTGATAGGTTGAAGGCTTTGAAGGGTGCATATTGTGGTGTTTGGTTCTTTGTTTGCCAGCTCTGTAACAACAGCCTGGCAATCCTCAGTTGATTTTTTTTATATTTACAAGAATGAATGAAAATCCATCCATGTTTGTTCCTCTTATTGCTGGAATAATTTTAATAATAGTTGGAGTAGTTTAAATACATATGCATTCAAGAAACTCAAAGCCTGGCTATTTGCCTCTTGTAGTTATTTTCCTATGTTATTCTGCTTAGGAAGCTTAAAAGAACACACAGGCCATGGAAGAGAAAAAAACCAAAATCTTATATTTGTTAACTAGTAATCCAAGGAAAGCTGAAATCTTTTAGTTAACTTTCTGTCTGGACTCTGATGTTTGAACTGCATTCAGAGCCTTTTGATGCTGATTATATAAACTCTAGAGGCTCCTCGGTGATGTAAATTATGAACTTGGCTATAAAATTGTAAATTGAGCCTATAATTTGTTTCCAGCAAATGATTTAGGCTATGAAATCCATTATTATTTGGATCCATTGAATAAAAGCTATAGCTCTTTAACTATGTTAGGAAATACATCTCCATTCTATTTCTGTAAATAAACTGATTTGCTCATCTGTGGAAAAACCGGCATTATTATTCATATGAGAACATATGCCTATTATTTCTAAAGCACTTATTACAGTTTCATTCTTTTCTTTTAGTCCCAGTATTTCTCAAGGTTAGTAATAGGGCAAGAAACACTAATCTCCCAATATAAAGACAGATTAAGCTTCAGAAACATTTTCCTAAGTGGGGCCCTTATTTGACAATATTGAGACTGTTCTAGACAAAAATGGAAGCATTGGTTCTTGCTTGTAGGAGCTTATACTGAATAGTAATTGGAAAGGTCAGACTGATATATTTTAGGACAATTTTAACCAATTATTACATAATTCTTAAAGATAATATTAGGTAAAACATTTTTGAGACAGGGTTCACTATAGCCCCAGATGCCCTGGAACTCACTATGTAGACCAGGCTGGCCTTCAACTTACAGAGACCCACATGCATCTGCCTCCTGAGTGCTGGGATTAAAGGTGTCTGTCACCACACCTGGAAAAAAACATTGTTTGTATCTAAATGTCATAAATCCAATGTGCGACTCCATTAATATAAGTTCAAATGAATTACCATTAGCATGTGAGGTGATAGACATGTCAATTATCTTTGTTATGGAATCGTCTCACAATATGTGTATGTATCAAAACGTCATAGTATATAATTGATGTATACAGTGTTTCCTATTTTAAAAATGAGCAGAAACATTCATATATTATGGGATACCATGTAATGTTTAATATACGTATGTTTTGTGTAATGTTCAAGTGAAGGTTATACAATGTTTGCCATGTATATTTAACTATAATTTTTATTGATGTTTTGTGTATTTCAGGCATCATTTTGCAATTCAGTTCAGGCGTATTCCCCTTTCCCTTCTCCCTACCCCACCCCACCCCAGATCATCCATTCTGCCATAACTTTCCTGCATCTTTCTCTCAGTCTTTTTGCATATTTTAATACAACTGAGATAAAAGTCTTTGAGAACTACTAAATCTTCCAACACCTAATTCTCTTTTTAAAATTTTAATTGAATTTTTGTGTATTCCATACAGAATATCTCAACCAATTTCAATCAGTTTTATACCCTCTTCTCCACTGGAACCTCCCACAGCTCCTCCCCACTGCAACACTTAATTCTTACATATTTGGTCCAAGCATCTTCCCATAAATTTTTTAGTGATATTCATCTTCAGTGGTCTTTCAAATAGTGTTCTTTAGTGGCATACGTAGTTTTGAGTAAGTACCCAAGTAATTCATTCTTCCAATAACTATTTATTGAACACCAATTATATTCCTTGTGCCATTCTAGACATTGGGGGATATAATAATGAACAAAACAGATCAACACCCCTGCTTTTATGAAGTTTGTCTTCCACTAGATTTATGTTAATATAATCTCCACTGTCATCACATAGCAACATTTTGTGTGCAAGGGTACATACCACAAACATCTGCTGGATGAAGAGATTTTGGAGCAGTCACCTGAATGATATGAGGAAGTGACTGGGGATGAGTTTTACCCACAGAAGAAGAGCAAGTGCCAACAAGTCTACACAGGATTGTCTAAGAAGCAAACTAATATTACTAGAAATGCAAGGGAGTAAAGAAATGCATTCATGTTTCTATTGGGTAACTGCTATATGTTGTGCACTGCCCTAAGTATTAGGGATATCATAGAAGACAAAACAAATCCAGTTCCTATTCTCCTGGGACTTAAAGTCTAACGGTAAAAATAATAAAATCATATAAAGAAATATAAATGCCCAACTTTGAAGATTCATAATGTGAAAACATAATTTAGATCAGAAGTTGAGGGAAAACTCCTAACAGGAGAATTCTGATGTAGTAGTGGTAGAAATAAACTCTAAGGTTCAAGGATTCCACTGATACTGCAGAAAGAACAGATGGACAAAACTAAATGGAGATTTTTACTTTTGCAAAAGTGTAGTTTTCAAGGTCAGTCAGATTCGGCAAGCACACAAGATCCAGAAGTTTGATGGGTTTGTATCCTTAATGTAACAATACTGTGTCTTTTCCCTGTTGGCTAGGGTCCAACCTCACAATATTTCCCTGTTCACTAGTTTCAAAGAATCCATATAAAGGAAAAGGAAAGAGCTCCACTGCCCCAGGGCCATCAGGTTCAGGAATGTAACAGACCCTTTCCTTAAACAAAAGTCTTACAGGATGTTGCAGGATTAAAAAAAAGATCAGAATTCCTTCTCATAAACCAAATTTTACAAGGTTTGAATGAAAACACCAGTATTTAATGTTTCTCAGTAGAGATAGGAAGAATTAATAGAATTTAAGCAGGTTAAGTATATTGTAGAAGAGGAAGAGTGTTCTAGTCTGAGGCAACAGTGTTCAAAGTTCTTGTAGCAACAGATAGGAATCCTGGCAGGGAGAAAGGACTGAAAGACCAACATGGTTGAATGGAGAGAATTGGGGGCATGTTTCAAGGTATACTTAGAAATATATTGGTGATCAAACTATGAAAGATGATGTTACGATGTTTAGTTTTATATAAAAAAGTAAAAAAAAAAAAAAAAAAAAAAAAAAAAACACTGAGGAGTCTAACACAACCAGATAAGCTTTCAGTAAAGTTACTATGTTTCAAGTGTGGAATACATTGAAGGTGGCAAATATCCAAGCAGGAGTTTATCAAGGTGGTATAGATGAGAGCTTCTGGTTGTTTGCAGTAGAACTATTCAGGCTAGAGTTCAGGGTATGTTTCTGGAGAGGGAGGTAGATTCGACAGGATATGCTGATGTGTATGTGAGAATGAAACACGTAAAGGGAAATTAACCATACTTTTACCTGGGGGCCATAATTGGAATGGAAAGCCTTGAGTTCAGATCCTTTGTATACATTTATTCCTTGCAGTGAAATTCTAGATCTTCACAAATTTCTATAATATAATTTCATCCAATACTTTTCTATCTAAGCCCTTCACTCCAATGATGGCACCTAAGTACACTCTTAGCAATTCCTATTAATGTTCTAACTCTTGCATTTTTATTTGGTTAGGATGCTTTCCTGCCCTATCTGTAAAAACACTTCTATAATATTTAATACATAGGGCATTTATTAGCTGCAGCATTATCTGACATTTATCAATCAGAAACGTGTCATTTCTAATTTTATGGTCTGAGTTGCAAAGTTCATTTGTATGTCAGCTGCCTGAGGTACATAATTTATTTTCTTACAAAAAAAACTTTTAAAAATTATTTACAGGTTCCAAGGCTGGTCCATAAAATCAACTTAGTCTTCAGTGTGGCTCAAATATAGCAATATTTATGATGCAAAAGGTTAGAAAGTGATATTAAGAAATTATTACATGAGAAAACAATAGAAATGAATGAGAGATTATATTACATATTTGGGCTGTTAGTGCACGAAGTAAATCAAGTTTAATTAGAAGTAATTGAAAGTTTTATAGAAATTCTATAGAGGACTTTTGGGAAGTTCTAGGGGCATTAGAACTTACTGATACCCATTCTTTATCATACTTAATTTCACTTCAAACTTTACTGCAGCAGTTTTTTTCCCAAATACTAAACTTAGATTTCATGTATGATTAGGTTTGCTTGGCTTTTTCAGTGTGAATTTTTCTTGGCATCCAAAGGCAGAAACACATACAGATATTTTTCATGATTATAAAAATTTCTCTAACCACAGTTTGCGGATTAGCATACCATCCAAGCATCTGTGTCTATGCACACAGCTTAGCTTGACATAATAATTGGTACTGCTTAAATGCCTGTACAACCAATAGCTTGTGCTTTGTTAGTATGAATAAAAAGGGTATCACTGGAAAAGCTGTCAACCCATGAAGGGAAACAACCTGAATAGACTGGAGTCCAAAATGACAACTCCAAAGAAATTAGACTGTTTTCTTCTCACCCACTTGTGCCCCTTTCCCAAAGCCCAGGGAACAAATTGTTGAAGAGGAGGTTTGGTAGATTGTAAGGGCTTCAGAGAGATAGGGGTGAATTTTGAGACTATAGGAATATAGTCTGGACTCCTTATTGATCAACATGCCTGTGCATACAAGCTTCTCCAACTGGACTATGGGAACCTTGGGTTGTTCAAAATTTGGACATAGATACTTGCAAAATGCACCAATTACCTAATTGTATGACATATTGAGTAACATCAATGTTATCTGCAAACAACTGTGTTGTTATATTGTAGAATCCCTTAAAAATAAAAAAAATATTTCTCTAACTTAACTTCATAGGCCAAATTGTTCATATTTTATCAATAATTATATTAGCTCATTGTTCTCTCTCTCTCTCTCTCTCTCTCTCTCTCTCTCTCTCTTCTTTCAGTCAGCATGATTTACTTTTCATTTACAGTCCCATGGAATAAATAATTAACCTATCATTCTAAACTCAGACCAATTCTCATAATTTCCTATCTGCCCTGACACTCACTAGATTCTCTGGGATATTTATGGCTTTTCTTTGAGACTAGAGACTTTTGGACCAGCTGAGGAATCTGTTCCACAAGTTACCATCAATAATATTAATTTCTTAAATCATACTGACCTCAAAGATCAGCCTCAAGGTGATAAATGAAATTTTGTTTTGCAAAAAACAATGGGAAAAGGAGTGTCTTAGGGGTGGGAACAGATCTTGCTTTTGAGTCACAGATGTTGCAAAAGGAACTAAATCAGATGTTTAGGAGTTGGACACAGCTTGTACAGATGATATTATAGGAACTACTCACTAGTAGATCCCTATCTTACAATCACTGAAAACTTTCTTTGATGCCATTTTCAATGTATTTACTAAAATGTACACTCTGGGAGAAGACAGACTTTATTGCATTCACTTTAATCTCCCTGCACTTGTCATAGAGCAGGACATAGAGTGTGAACTGAGTGTGGGAATAAATTACTGAATGACTACTACTTTTCATTTAAGCAGAGTTTTATCTTCCACTTTTTCTGGTGACTCAATAATTTATGTCCAATTTGAATTGTAGTTTTCTCAGATATAGTACACAGGATCACTTAGAAACAAAACCCTTTCCAAGTACCAAACTCCTGAAGTAACTATACCTGAGTTTGTTATGTTTTATCTTTTTTGAGATAGGGTCTTGATGTAGTCTCACCTGGTGTGGAACTCACTATGTAGATCAGGATAGCGTCTATCTCACAGAGATCTGCCTGCCTCGGTCAGCCTCCTCAGTTCTGGGATTAAAGGCATATACTACCATGCCAGGCTGATGATGTTTTTTAAAGGCTTTATCATTAATTTTAGGTCTTAATTTTCTCTCTGATTATCCTTCCAAAATGTCCCTGAAGCAAGGTTTTATATTTCCATAGACTTTAGCCTTCAGGGGGTAGTTGCCTAGACATGAATACATTTATATATTAATTTCATTGTTGTAATTCTGTTCCAAAGCAAAAATAGAGGCTAATTTCAAAATAATTGGATTGAATGAAAAGTAAAACACCAAACTTTTTTGCTGTTAAGAGTTCATGAAGAGTCCAATATCCACATTATCAAAGTATAAGATAAAATCTTACTATTGATATCACTTTGTGTGTTTCTCTCAAAGTACCTTTTTTTTCCTTTGGTTTTTTTTTTCTTGAGACAGGGTCTTCCTGTAGCCCTACCTGATATGGAACTTGCTATGAAGACCCAGACTGACATTGAACTCACAGAGATTGTCCTGCCTCTGTCACCTGAGTGCTAGGATTAAAGATGTGTGCACCACCACACCTGGCTTAACTGCGATTTTCTGTATTTAATGAATTTATTTTCCTGATGCCCTTCATTTTATTCCAAATTTCCAATTAACTTAGGGGCACCTTGAATTCAGCTTCTTTTTTTATGAATTAAGACTTCAATTTGAAGCACATACATATGTGGTTATCTTAACTCATAGTTGTGGGGGGTTTTTATTTCTTTTTATCTGAAAGCCTCCTGGGTGCTAGGATTAAAGGCATGCACCACCATGCCAGGCCTAAAGACATGGTTCTTAGGCAAGATGTAGGTGCTGGGATTTGAACCTGGGTCCTCTGCAAGAGTAGTGGGTGCTCTTAACTGCTGAGCCATCTTCCAGCCCTCAGCCTGGGATCTTTTCAGTGTTTTCACTTCCTTCCTTAGTTTGTCATTCTTTCCCTCTAGTTCTTCCCAGAGTTTGTTGTTTTCTCGATTTAGTCCTTTCCAAAGTTTGTCATTATCTCCCTCTAGGTATTTCCTGAATTTTTCATTGTCTCCCATTCCAAAAGGGAAGAATAGAGGCATAGCGAGGAAATACTGGACCAAAACAAGATTGAAAACCAGCAGGGCAATCACCAAGTCCAGTAGCTCCATGTCCCACTTTTGGGACTTTACTTTCAAAGGGCTTACATGGCTCAGCTCTTCCAGCTTTGTGTGCAACATACATCTCTTCCTTAGGCTGGTACCCCTCTCTGTATGCAGCTCTCCTTGGCAAATATCTCACAGCTCCTGCATCTTGAATGTCTTTTGGGGGTCTCTGCTCCCACTAGGCTTCCTCTTCACAGCTTCACACAATGACCTATCAAGGCCTTCTTTGTGCAGGGATGCCCCTGCTGTACTCTACCTGGCTCTCTGAATCTGTGGAGGAAGAACTGATGACCCATTCTCTCTTGCATCCTTCATGCCTCTAAAGCCAGCACCACTTGAATGAAACTATGGAGTTTGGCTGCAAGTTCAGAATGGACCCTGGCCTACTTCAACAACATTCACAACTTTTCTCAGCCTGTTCAGTATTTTTCTTTCAAAAGTTGGAGGCTTTATCTGGGTGTGGTCTTTCCCTGAAGTTACTGTTTCTATTGATTACTTGTAAATCTCAAGGTCTCTCCTTAATCACTTTAATGTCACTCTTTCCATTGTTTACTTGTAAATATCTAGGCCTCTCCTTAATCACTTTAATCTCCTTATCAAAGGGAGCCTCTCCTTCACATGCCTTGGCTCCAACATTAATCTCCCTCCTGCACTTTTCCAATCCAAACTGTACACTCTGCATTTCTTTCTGCCCCATTTGCTCCATTTCACTGTAGATCTGTACAATATTCACCATTGATAGCCATGACACCATTTCTACATTAGGCCGTCTTGAAATATCCTCCACCAAAGAAATTAGTCCATTGCTTTTCAACTTAGCCTCAGGCAAGCATTTGGGCTGTGGACAAATTCCAGCCAGACTCTTTGACAAAATATCCCATGTGCTGCTTAAGTCCTTATTTTTCTCTGGAAATACATTTTTTTATCAACATTGCTTTCTTCTAGGCTTCTACTAGAATGGCCCATTAAGCTCTCCTTATTGCAGTCAGCGGCTTTTCTAGCCCAAAGTTCCAACGTTTTCCACATTTCTTCAAACACCTACATGGTCAGGTTCTTCACAGTCAACATACCACTTCTGACACCAAAAACTGTATTAGTCACTTTTCTGTTGCTGTGATAAAACCACCATGACCGAGAGAACTTATAAAAGGAAGAGTTTATTTGAGCTTATGATTGATGGTTCCAGGGAATTAAGAGTCCATTGTGGCAGGGAGGCATCTTGGCTGGGGCTGGACCAGAAAGCCAAGGTTCACATCTTCCAATGATCACAGGAAGCTGAGAAAGAGCAACTGGAACCTGCAAGGGTTGTGGAACTCACTAACCCTGCCCCCAGTGATGTACTTCCTCCAGCATGGTGACACCTTCTAAGATCCTCCAAAACAGTGCCACCAAGTGGGGACAAAATGTTTAAATACCTGAATCCTGGTGTTCTGCTGCACTACTGTCTAGGTCCTGTCTTCTTTCAATTTATCCCTATCTTCTTTTAGATCCCAGACTGCCTTGTTTATAAGCTCTCTAAATTCCCTTAACTCATTAATTTCTCTAATCATATTCATAATCATTCTTTTAAGATCTGTATCCTGAGTTGTAGCCAAGGGGTCTTCACTTGAGGGTACTTGAATAGGGGTGTTAGTGCTCGGTGGAGATGCACCTGAATCTTTCATTGAGCTTTAGGCATTTGGGTAACCTCTGCTGGGAGTGGTTCCAATATGAAGCCTAGGTGCTTATTGAGCTGACAGTGATGTTGGTTATACTCTTCAGGTGTTTGCAGACATCCTAAATGATGCACGGGTGTGGACACTCCTGGCTCCAAAAATCTCAACTTTATCCTAACAGTGTACAGACCAACATCCCCCACCCAACCAGTAAACAGTTTGCCCAGTGCACTAAGCCATGCAACACCCAAGCTGGCCTTAACCCCCCAGCAAAACCTGCACCTCAAGGGCCCCAGGCACTCCTGGTCCTGTGGGCTTGAAGATCACAAAGCTTCCCTGGCAATGCAGCCAGAGTTCTCCACATCCAAGTGGGGTGAACCCCAATCACCCACCTGGTGAAATGTACTCACAGAACCACCGTATGCCACCCTTAGCCTACCAGTGGATCCTCCAGGACCAGGTGTCAAGGTTTGTACCTGGGTTCAGTAAGAGAAAGGCTAATGCTCAGCCAACAACAGGGCTTTCCATGTTGTTTCCTGAGGCTCTCAGGGGATGTATACAGCATCAAATTGTAGTCCCTAAGGATCCAAATGCTGTTGGACTACTTCTGACGCTTCCCAACAGTCTTGGGGGGTCCCTAATTCCTCCTCCCCCACTTTGCCCTCAGCTGCTCAGAATGCACCTGCCACCTGGGGAGCTGGCATTTTGGAAAAGCCCCAAATTCTCCTATTTTTAAATTCCAGAAATTATAGGCAAGTTATATTCATTCCAGAAGAGTTGGAAATTATAAAAACAAAGAAAAAAACACAGAGAAGATAAGTTGTTAACAAGTTATTAAACTTGTACTAATTTGAAGCATTTTCTTGGCATAAGGACCCTGTCCTAGTTTGGTTCTCTGTGGCTGTGATAAAACACTGACCAAAAGCAAGTTGTAGAAGAGTGTTTATTATGTCATACAGGTTCAAAACTAAGAGACGCCAAGGCAGGAGATGAAGCAGGAACCCGGAGGCTACAACTGAAGCAGAGATAATACAGGAATATTGCTTACTGGTTTTCTTCACTTGGCTTGTCCCATTTATATTTTTTGTACATCCTAGGCCTACTTGTCTATGGATGACACCACCAACATCAAGTAATAATTAAGAAAAAGCCTCATAAACATGGTCATAGGCAAATCTGATCTGGGAAATTCTTTATTTGAGGTTCCCTCTGCCCAGGTAATTCCAGTTTGCATCAGGTTGACAAAAACTAACCATCACAGGCTGATTTCAATACTACTATAGAACATGATGGCTTGAAACAAAGAGTTAATGTTTCTCATGATTCTGTGCATTGACTTAACAATTTTGTTTCATGTGACATCAGTTGGTGTGGGATAGCTAAAAAGGTCCAAATGGTCCCATTCATTTGGCCAGTTGTTTGGCAGGAATTTTGGTTAAGGGGTAGGTTTTATCCCTTATGTGTGACTCCATTTTTAGCACAATTCCCTGCTTTATTTTTTTTCAAAGCCAATTTTTTTGAAGCTTTGTAAATTTCACACATTTCCAATTAAATCTAGACCCGTGGCCTCTGCCTTGCCCCCCCTCCCACACCACCAGACCTCATGCATTCTGCCAAACATGTATTTCATTTTTTTCTCAGTCTCTTTTAAAATTTTTTATGCAGAAGTTTACTATTTGGAGCAGAGGATCACTGATTCAGTCAGATCTTTGACCCAGGCCTTCTGCCATTGTTGTCATTGTTATTATTCTCTCCAATTTGCATCACCCCAAAATATGCATATATGCATGCCACACATATCATAGGTTTTAGCATCTTCAGCTTATGATTTTTTTCTTTATTAGGTTGATGTCATGTTTGAAGGCTCCTGCTTGGCAAGACCAAATAACTATCAGTTCTGCCCTTGTGCTCCACACTAGGATTTTCCCTTCCCATGGTCACCAAATGAGGTCTAATAAGCACCACATCCTGTCTTGATCTTCCTGTACTAGTCTCCATGATACAGCCTGGGTAGTCCAACAATGGCAGTCTATAGACTGAAGAGGCTGAAACCCCAGTAGTAGCTCAGGCCACAAGTTGGATGTCTCAGCAGGCCCCATCTGGCACTGAAGGTTTGGAAGATTCTTGGAGAGACATGAGTATTCAGTCCATAATGGAAGGTTAAAAAGCTATGTCTCATATCTTTGAAGGATGGCAAAAGCAGTGACAGCCACAGGATAGCTGCACTTGGCAGTAAGACAGGAAAAACAACTGCGCTCTTTTTTTTTTTTTTTAACTTTTTGTCTTTTTACTAAGATCTCAAGTTTTATACCTGAAGCACAATTTCTCAGGTCTTACTAATTATTTATTTCTGGTTATACTTTCCTTTTGGATGTTTAAGGCCACCAGTTAGCCCAGATTAACCAAGGTTTTTGTTTTCTCAAGGTCAGTTTAGGATCTGGTCCTCAGGGTTTACTCAGCTTTTGGAATGGAGGAGGGAGCCTCTGGCTCCTTTTGGCTTTTCATTTTACCAATTCCATCCACTCGAAGACAAAGTCAGGTGTTGCTAGACCAGGCTTCCCTTTTTGAAGCATGAGCAGACTTTCCTCTTTATAGACTGGACACTGGCTGAAGTCCCATTAGTGGATCTCCAAGGCCTCCCTGCACAGGAACACTGGTGACTCACATTCGAAGGATATTTCAAAAGATGTCCCCATGCATAGTCCCATGGGACTTAGTTGACCTCTGAGGGCAAGAAACAAATTTATCCTTTAAGACCCTTGCCAAATTGGTATGGGCATTAAGTATGGTGGTTAAGCATCCAGAAAGGCTAAGTTATACCAGCCTGATACTTTTAACTACTGTATAATATTTTAGAAAATGCTTGGACAAAAGCTCAACAGCCTTCTATAAGAAATACTAAGAAGCACTCCCATAAAATAAATACTGTGGTTAGACATAATGTCATGACATACTAGTTTTTTCCTCACTGTTTTGATCTTATGTTACTCAAAAATATGCACACATACCCTCCACCCATATACCAAAAATTTATAAGTCTTAAAATAAATGGTAGTGTAGCTCTAGAACATGTTCAATTTTTTTGTATTTGTTGCGGTTTTTTCTGTGTCAAAGTATGTGGTCGATATAGAGAATGTTCCTTCTGTGCTGAGTAGAAAGTCTGATATTTGGGTGGAATATTCATTAGATGTTTGTGAGGTCCATTTGGTGTGTCATATCATTCAGTTCAGATGTCCCTCTGTTTATTTTTTGTCCAGTTGACCTGTTCAAAGTGCACAGTGAGGTACTAAATTCCCCTACTATGAGTGTGCTGGGGTTAATCTGTGCCTTGAGGTCCTGGAGAATTGTCTTTATAAAGTTTGGTGCACCAGAGTTTAGTGCATATATTTTCATTATTGTGAAATCTTCATGGCTAATTGTTCCTTTGATAAAGATATAAATGGCCCTCTTTGTCTCTTTTGATTTCTTTTACTTTGAAGTCTATTTTGTATGATATTAAAATAGCAACTCCTGCTTTCTTTTTGGTACCATTTACTTGGAATATTTTTTCCCATCCTTTCACCTTAAGTTAGTGCCTATCCTTGAGATTGAGATGGGTTTCTTGTAGACAGCATATAGATAGGTTGTGTTTCCTAATCCATTCTCCCAGTCTAAGTCTTTTGATTGGGGAGTTTAGTCCATTAATATTTAAGGTTATAATTGAAAGATGTGTGTTGCTTCCTTTCCCCTTATTATCCATTTGCATTTTTGGTGTAGTTTTTTACTTCTGCAAGTTATGCTTTTATTAATTTCTCTTTCTAGGTGCCTGGGGATAGTTGCTGCTCTCTTCTGTTTTTTGAATTGTTTCAAGTATTCTCTGAAGGGTTGGTTTTCTGGACATGTATTCTTTCATCTTGTTTATGTCATGGGAGATTTTTCTCTTTCCTTCAACTATAATTTACATTTTTGCAGGGTATAGTAACCTGGGTTGGCATCTATAGTCCTTTAACACTGGGAATGCTTTGTTCCATGTTCTTCTTGCTTTCATAGTTTGCACTGAAAAGTTAGCTGTAATTCTGATGGGGGTTCCCTTTATATGTAGCTTGTTGTTTTTCTCTTGTGGCTTTCAGAATTTTGTCTTTGTTTTGGGCATCTAGCATTTTGAGTATGATATGGCCTGGGGAGTTTCTTTTCTGATCTTATCTGTTTGGAGTTCTATGTGCTTCTTGTATTTGAATGGGTTTGTCCTTTTTTTAATTTGGAGAAATTTTCATCTACTATTCTGTTGAAGATCTGATCAATACCATTCTCTTGGGATTCTTCTCCTTCCTCTATTTCTATGATGTGGAGGTTTGATCTTTTCATAGTGTCCAACATTTCCAGGATGTTCCACTTTTGTGTATTTTTAAAAATTTCATAATCTTTACTTGAGGTTTTTAGTTGTTCTGTGTTATCTTCCAGGTCCGATATTCTTTGTTCTGCATCCTTCATTCTACTTCTGAGGCTTTTTCCCTTCCTTTTCTCTTGATTGGATGAGTGTTCGATTTCCTTTTTCATTTCATCCTGTGATTTCTTTAGTGTTTCCACTTCCTTTTGGAGCTTCTCAATCTCTTCCTGTAGCTCCTTGTTTCACTGGTTGGTTTCCTTTTTATTTCAGCATGGGATCTTTTCAGTGTTTGTAATTCCTTCCAGAGTTTGTCATTCTCTCCCTTTAGTTCTTTCTGGCATTTGTCATTCTCTCCCTTTACTTCTTTCCAGAGTTTGTCATTCTCTCCTTTTAGGCCCTTCTTGAGTTTTTCATTCTCTCTCCTTAGTTCTCTGACTTGTTCTTTATATTCTTTTATTTCTTTGACTATGTCTGCAATTGTTCCTCTAAGATCTGTGTCCTGGGATACCTCCAGGGAGATCTCACTGTAGGAATCTCTCATAAGGTTGGTAGAGGTTGGTGGGGAATTATTCAGGGTCTCCCTGTAGCCCCAGCTGTCCTAGAACTTACTCTGTACACCAGGATGAACTTGAATGCACAAAGGTTCTCCTGCCTCAGCCTCCCATGTACTAGGATTAAAGGCCTGCTCCACCACACCCATCTTCTTTCTGTTCGTATTCTGATGTGAATCTCAAATGTTTCTTCATTGTATTGAAGGTTTGCTTTGCTTGCCTCCTTTAGATGCCTTCATTTTTTTTCTCCTTGTTTATGGAGTGTTGACTTGTCTAGGTTTGAGGCTTTCAATTTTGGTTATATATTGGAAGTCTAACTCACTCTTCCCTTTCTATTCTGAAGGTTCACCACAAACTGGGTAGGGACCAACCCAGTCAGTACCCTGCTTCCTAACAGCCAGTTTCTCTAGGTTATTTCTAGGGCTTGGTGATGGCCTTGCCTTGCACCCCAGAATCACTGTCGTGGTTGCACTTGGACACTCCCTCAGCAATTCCAGTTGATGGCGGTGTGTGTATGTGTGGTATGCCACCTTTAGCTGGTGGCCCAGTACTATGTGCTTCAGGTGGTACTAGGAAATCCCTGATCTAAGCTCTGTGCACTCAAGTCTCACAGTGGCAACAGGCCTACCTTTTATACCAGTTAGTGAGGTGACTCCATCCCCACTGCCACACAAGACAATAATTCAATTATCCAAAAATCCTCCTGGCTGAAGTGCCCAGGCCATATCTGTGCTTCAAGTGGTCCTGGGAAATCCCCCTATCTAAGCTCTGTGCACTCCATATGTGACTCTTTACGTGGTTGAATGGGACTCCTCATAGAATAAGGTGATTCAAGAAGTTGAGCCATAAATAGTGAAAGCAGAAACATCAACTCTTTGGGGATTCAATTTTGGAAGTTACAAAGTATAATTTTTCTAGTTTTATTATTGAAAATGAGTCATGGACTTATTTCATGTGGATGATGTGAAAAACGTCATTTTGTTTGGAAATTTCCTTCTAAAAATAATTTTTTGCCTCTGACCCCAGCAGTCTTTCCTTTTCTGAAGCATAACTGGCAGATTTGTGCAATGAATGTTATATATGTATATATGAATATGTATATCATGTATGTGCACACACATACATACATGTATACATGAATATGCCACATACCACATGTATAGTCAGATTGAGGCTAAGTAGCTGAGACCTTTACTGGGAAATGACTACTTATTTATGTTTTTTTCCCATTTCTAAGTACCTGGCTATTGATATAGTTTATTAAAATAGGATCTGAGTTTAACTATTACTTTATGAAAGATTCCTTGACTGTACACTTTTCTCCTATACCTTTTAAGTTACCCTCATTTATTATTTTTTATATGTATTCATGTGATATTTGTTTTATGATTTTTTTTCACAACTTCATGAGCCACATCAATGCAGGAACTTAACATCTATTGTTCAGACTAATTCCTAAGGCTTGGTAGAGAGCAAATACTTGATGAATATTTATTGAATGAAAAATGACTGAAAGGGAACTAAATGTCTGTCATCATCACTCATTCATGCACACACATATAAGCACAATTGTTTCATAGAGAACATTTAATAGCTATTTTTCCCAAATCTGTGAGAAATAAGAAAGTTATAATCAGGAATCTAAGCTCTGTTTTGGCAGCTGGTTTTGTCAAGTGAAGGCACTTTCCCACTTCTATGCTAGAAACCTCAAATTCATTCTCATTTCATACCTTTATTTCACTTTTATACATGATATTTGTATTGATTTTTTAGAATTTCATACAATGTATTTTAATCATATTCAGACATCTTCTCCCATCTCCTCTGAGATCTACTCTACCTTCTCATCCCCTTGTTTCATGTCCTTATATTTTCTTTAAAATGTTTTAATTTTTAAATATTTAATGTACAGTTTGATTGAATTGTTATGCAGTTCTTACAATAAATTTTAATTATATTTAGACCCCCATTTCCCCATTCTGTCATATAGGTTAAGGCCTGTTTGTTGAAGCATTTGTACTCAGATATCCCTCAGTGCAAATTCAGTCTACTGGAGTCTAGTCAGCCTATCTAGTGTCACTCCCTTAAAGAAGATCTACTTTCCCTCCCTCAGCAGTAATCTCTTGCCAATAGTTCCTTAGCTAAGGTTGGGGCCTCCTGCCCATTTCCTCACTTCTAAACTAGGTTTTTGTCTAACTGAGTCTGCATGAGTTTTGTACATGCAGTAACCATTGCTGCAAGTTCATATGAGCAAGTTCCCAGATGTCTGGAAGAGTCCATTTCCTTATATTTATACACTGGCCCTGGCTCTTACAATCTTTCTGCCCCCTCTTCTTCAATGATTTCTGAGCCATGGGTAGGTAAGATTTAATATAGGAGACCTATTCAGGAACACATTCTGGAGTCTCTTAATTTCTACACCTTGGCAAGTTGTGGCCTTCTGTATGCATCAAATTCTGTTGTTTGAGGAAGCTTTGCTGGTAAGAGTTGAAGGATGTGGGCACACTGCCAAGATTTGTGGCAGGGCCCACTTAATCCCAGGATGACACATGTGGAAAACATGCCCAAGAAAGCACAGCACGTGGACGCACATTGAGGTCTAAATGCAGAGAGAGATTTTATTGCAAGATGTCTGCTTAAATATCCATCACGACTCAATTCTCAAAGCCAAATCCTAAACCTTTCGTCACTACACCCTGCCCTATGGGTGTGGTCAGGGAGGTCCCATTGGCTTAGAATGCAACCTATCTTAACTAAGTTTTCCCACAGAAGGAGACATTAGTATTCTCCCCACCCCCTGTTCCTCCTTGTGCTGTGAGCCTTAGGTGTAGAGGTTTCACTGTAGATGTATGTGTCATTTAGGGATGGGCCCTCAGAGATATATTCTCTGTGTATGACCAGTTGTGGAACTCTGTAATAGCCTACATCTCCTGCAAAAAGAAACTTCTTTCATGAGTGGTGAATGGTCCCCTCCATGGGAAAGAATTCATGGGAGGCACTGTAAACATAGAAAAATACACATGGCTAGAAAGATCATCAGTCCTAGAGAAAACTCTATCTCTGTCATATTGCTAGATAAAATGTAATTTTTTACTGTATGCTAAATATGGATCCTTATATCAACATCTTCTATGTTTAAGGCTTATCCAGTCTAATTTGTATTCCCATGTGGATCTATCCCATAGAGTGTGATCATACATTTTAACCCCCAAATATCCTCTTGGGTACCTCATGTTTACATTTCCTATAAACAATCTTATTTCAACATTTGAAACTCAATTGCATTAGCTTTTCTTACTTTGCCTCAAGTATTATATACCCAGTTACCCCAATTATGTTGGTCATTTTGATTATCTCCTCTTTTCCATATCCAGTCATTCACCAAAGACAATTCTTTCTTCTATTTACCGTTCCTATGGTTGCTATCATATATTAGGTATCACTCATTTTATTTATAGAACCAATTGGCAGTTTCATTCATTCATTCTTCAAATTCAATAAACATTCACTGAGGACTTACTCTGTGCCAGCTGCTGAGAATACAAAAAATGCTTTTGACCTAGTTTCTGTCTTTGAACAATTAGCAGTCTCATTGGAGGCATGGGATGGTTATGTTATTGTAATATGTTAGTTTTATTAGAAGCTTTATGTTAAAACAAAGGCCAAAACAATGAACTTTGTCTAGGAGATTAGAATATGGAGAAGAGGTGATAATGCAGAGGTTACAGAGAAATGAGTCAGGGATGGGAGAGCAAAGGAAATTATAGCTGAACTGAGGTTTGAAGGAAGAGAAGTTCAAGCAGTTACCAAGAAGTTATGTGTAAAACTGAGAGAGCAAAGCATATGTAAAGGCACAAGGGAAGGACATAGCTTAGTGTAAATGGGAAAGGAAGGGAAAATAGCATTAAAATTTTAAGGGGTCTAATTGTAGAAGAGGCATATATTATATAGCTTTATGTTTAACTGAACAAATTTAAATAAAATTAAAACAAATTTAATACATTTTTAGAAATGTGTTAGGTATTGTGGTGAATGGATTGGGAGTGGCGAGACAAGAGATAATTAAGATATGAAGTGATGTAATGGCATGGAATTTGAGTACAGAGGACACAGAGGAAGAGTGATAAGGAGATAATTGAAACACAGACTGCATGAATGGGAACAGAAATAGGATTTGCCATTTTGGTGATCTTGAACAAGTGATCTTTTGTATAGTGAATAAAACTAGGTATCAGTATAGAAAGTGATGAACATAGACAAATAGTTACAGATGCCTGAAATGAAAAGTGTGAGACAGAATGGCCTTTATGGGGAAAACACGGTGAAGTTTATTATTTTGTTGATTTTTTTTATTGGTTTTTAGTAGATAAGAGTTTAAGACATATATTCCCTAATAAAGAAAGGCCCATGCAAATAGAAATCTTGGCTTTTCAGGATGAAAACTAGTGATAATCTCTAGAGAAAGGCACAGGGAAGTGAGAGGATATAGATGGAAAGGAACCCAAAGGAAGTGGTACCAATATTTTTCACTCCTAGGGTTTAGTAGTCATGAAGGTTAGTATTGGAAAGAAACCAACTTAGATTCAAATTCCAACTCCACCACTTGCTATGCTGGTAAGTTTGACAAGCACTTAACCACTCTTACCCTCAATTTTTCTTGGTTACAAATGATATATAATGAAAACTTTCTCGTGGAAGAGTTGTAAAGACCTCATGAAATTGTCAATGTTCCAAAAATGTAGCTATTATTACTAATACAGAGGAAGAGAGGGGAAGATGGACATAAATTTGACAGTAGAGGGCCATGGATGGAGAGCATTCCTGACTGTATTCTCTGCCTGGTGAAGAAAGTGAAAACCATGGGGACAACTAGGGAAATGACAAAAAAGGATTTAAAAACTTACAACCTGCTAAAGAAGAGAGAAGGAGGTGCTGAGGGACAAGAGAATTGCTGAGCATCATCAAGGGCCTGATTTGACTTCAGCTATACTAGATTAGATTATGGAGAGAGTTAAATTGTCTTGCCTTCTAATCAATCCTGCACAACAATGGCACTTGATTAATATTCTCAAAAGGGCACATTCATCATGCAATTTCAATACATGTCTGCCAAATAAAGTTTATGCTTCAGTGTTTGACATTTCAGGCCATTATATTCAGAGTTCTTCCTACTTTGCTGAATATTGTGAGCCCATTAACCAGCAAAAATATTTGACGTTCCCTGTATGTGCCTCACATCTCCTAAATTGTGCCCATTTGTTTATGTTGCTTATTATATCCTCAACATGTGGTTCATTCTAAAAGTTTATAATGTGTAAGCTTTGGAGTCCTAATGAACTGAGTTCCTATTTGGACTCTGCCACTTTCCAGCTATATGACCTTGGACAAGGTGCTGTGTTTCTCTATGCTTCTGATTCTTTGTGTATAAAATCACGTGTCCAGCCCAGCATGGTGGTGCATGACTTTAATCCCAGCACTCAGGAGGCAGAGGCAGGCAGATTTCTGTGAGTTCAGGGCCAGCCTGGTATACCTAGTGAGTTCTAGGACAGCTGAGGCTACTGGGAGATCCTGTCTCAAAAAGACCAAAAAAATTGTGGGTCCTAGTTCATGTGCTTCTGTGGCAGAATATCCAAGACTAGGTAATGTATAATGAGAGAAATTGATTTCTTCAAGGTTCTAGAGGCTGAAATGTAAAGGACAATTCACTGGCTTCTGAAAATGTCCTCCTCACTGAATCATCCCATGGCAGAAGGGCTAAAGAGAGAAGGATACTTATCTTTTTTGAGGACTCAAAACAGCTTTTGATTTATGATAGCTGAACCCTCATGAGCTAACTGCCGCCTAAAAGTCTCACTTCCCAATATGGGAAATTTGGGAATTTTTGGGAGGGAAAGTCTGGCAGGGAAATTTAACCATGAGTTTTAGAGAGGACAACCCATATTGAAACTATTAAAATGCTGTCTTTAATTCCTGAAACTTCTATCTTCATATATATATATACATATATATATATATATATATGTGTGTGTGTGTGTGTGTGTGTGTGTATTCCATCAAAAGAGTTCCAAATGCCTTGCCTTATTGTAATATAAACTCACATCTTAGAAATTAGTCTGGACTCTCATCTTATAAATTAGAATCAATGCATGATTCACCCTGGGACAACTTCTCTTCTAGCCATGAGTATGTAAAATTAAAATTATCTACTATCAGAATATAATGATGGGTCAGGCATTAAGAAAGGACTACCAGGTTTTTACTAAGTCTACTGCAGTAGAGATAATGTAACATTAATTCTCTTATGATGGAGAGTAATCTTAATACAGATTCTAAAGATATCTAAATCATACTCAGGAAACAACAGTAAATCTTCAAGCTGGAGAAAAATCTATTTAAAGTCCAAATCCCAATCTCTGGGTATACTGGAGGCAGAAGTGGGCCTACAAGTCCTCAAATAGCATTGCTTCTATGGTTTCACTGGGCTTCTTCACTTCTCACACACTAGCTATATTGGGTTGGAGTTTCCTGTCTATAGGTCTCCCAGACTAATATTTCTTTATTTTTAACTTTTTATTGTTATTAAACTTTTCATACATAATAAATCACACATCATTTCTCAGTCTTATGTAGACTCTATTCCCTTTCCATGCCCTCTACCCCACCTGAATTCATGCTTTCTAGCATACATGTCTTTCATCTTTTTCTGAGTCTTTCCAAAATTTTTTTCAAAGCAGAGGATTATTGATTTGGGAGAATTTCAGAGTTTCAGTCGTTTTTTTGTCCCAGTTTTGTTGTTGTTGTTCCCTGCAATTTGTATTGCTTCAACATATAGATAGATATAGATATAGATATAGATATAGATATAGATATAGATATAGATATAGATATATCACCTATACTAAAATTATGCCATCTGAAAACAAACTGTATGTTATTTCCAAATCATATTTCAGGATTTACATTTTTCCCTTTTGATTTTTACAGTACTCTAAATTATGAATACATACTCTGTACCCATATACCAAAATTCCAAAGTCTGAAAATAAATGGTAGGTTAATTTTAGAACCTGTTAAGGGATTCATATCATAAAAGCACAGTTGTTTTCAGATAATGAAGAATATAACATTAATGTTGCTCATTTGCCTTACAACTAGGTACTTGGTGCTAGCATCCACAGATGAGGGATACCATTCGTCCTTTGTTTTTCTGGTACTGTGTTACTTCACTTAACACAATATCTTCTAGTTTCATCAATTTATTTGCAAATATCATGATGTCATCTTTTTAAAATTATTTATTTATTCATTTTCATATATGTATGAATGTACTGTCTGCATGTAGGTTTGTGCACCCATGTCATGCAATGCCGCAGAGGTCAGAAGAGAGTGTTGGATTCCCCTGGAACTGGAGTTAAAAACGGTTCTCAGCCACCATGTGGGTGCTGAGGAACGAACCCTGGTCCTCTACAAGAGTAGTCAGTGTTACTTCCCTGATTGTTTCTTTCACTGTACAGAAGCTTTTGAGTTTAACGAGGTCCCATTTGTCAATCATTGACCTTATTCCCTGCACGGCTGCTGTCTGATTTAGAAAGTCTTCTCCTATGCCTATCCTATGTCTTGTAGGTTGCTTGCCAGATGAATATTTCGGATTAGTAGTGCTACAGTTGTAGTCTTTACACACATACTGCTCCTACAACTTCAATAGGCACTTCCTTAGTAGGAACTCTTTGTGCTGGTTTCACCTTTGTCATAGGTTTAAGAGTGGGTTCTCAGGCTATCTGATATAACCTCTGAGATCCAAGTGATATATCCATGGCCACATAGCTTGAGAAATCTATGGGACATGCAGAATTACTTACTAAAACATGGATGCTACAAGATTTGCATCTTTCATATTGTTAGCATGAGCCATATCCAGTCCAAGTTGAGCCGTTGAAAAGATAAAGGAGCCTCATCATCATCATATTTCTCCTTGTTCTGTGGGGGGAGGTAAGAAAGTCTCTCATATTAAAACCTTGGTGGTAAGTTTCATTAGGACTCATTATAAATAGTTGTTACAAGTAGGATCCACCAAGGGGTTTGATTTCTGTAGCAATCTGAGGCTTTTCTTTCTTTCAGTGTTCAGATGGGCCAACCTTTCTACTGGCACTTCCTGGTACATCCTACACAATGCAAAGCTGTATCTTTTCTTTCTCAGCTGTTAAGTTGGTGAAATTTTGACCTGTTGGAACATACAAATCTTTTCCCATAGTTAGTTTTAAGATTTGAATTGCAAGGTTTTTGACAAAAAGTTTTCATATCTATCTGTATCCCCCTTTTTTATTTTAGGTTTTTGTTTTTTTGACCCCTGAGTCTCAAAAAGGCATTTGTATTACACATACCTATAGGCTGGAATCAAGGCACAGATTTCATCAAATTCACCCATGCTGTTTTGGGTGATGGTATGTGGTTAACTTGGGAAGCAAACTTAATTTTTTAAGTTAAATCATCCTACAGGTAAAAAAGAATGCTACAAGGTGACACTGTACAACAGAAAAATTACAGAGAACATTTGTATGTGCCAATCCCAAAGTTATTGTTATACAGATTTTAAGTAAAACAAATGTGGACAACAACAATTTATAGTTCCAATTAATTCAGGTGCATTACCGTTTTTATCAGAACCTTTAAACCATTGTTGTTTAATATACACATATTTATTTTTATTAAGTCCTAAAACACCATGTAACCTGTAGACAGAGTCTGGGCAAAATTGGATACTTGTTGAACTCATATCAAATAAATAAGTATTAATCGAATATACACACATGTCCTTCTCCCGCCCCTCCCACTCTTCCAGATTCACCATTTCAGTCAGTTTTCTGATGCAGTCTTTCTGTTGTTGTTCTTTTAATATGCACCCCTCTCCACAAGAAATATTTATAACTGGGTTATTGGCGCTAGCATCCACATATGAGGGATTCCATTCGTGATTTGTTTTTCTGGGACTGTGTTACTTCACTTACTATAATGTCTTCTAGCTCCATCGATTTACCTGCAAAGTTCATGATGTTGTCTTTCTTTACCGCTGCATAGAACTCCATTGTGTACATGTACCACATTTTCTCTATCCACTCGTCAGCTGAGGGGCATTTGGGTTGGTTCCAGCTTTTTGCTATTGTGAACAAAGCCACAATAAATATAGCTGTGCATGTATTTCTGCAATGAGGTCGTTCTCTAACTGTAAATTGGAGCCAAATGTTATAGAGGTAATCTCTTATAAAAGTGGTAAAACTGCCTTCTTTAATTAACAAATAGATATAGGAACTGTGAAAATGATTATTCTCTATTCAGATCCAAATATAATACTAAAGTCTCCTTAAGCTATGGAATTAAGCAAAATATATTAATACAGGAGAGCTCTGATATCAGCAATGGATTATTCTACCAAGGAGATGTTGGCCAGGGGATCCAAGCCCCCACAAAAGATAAAGGCTTCTTCCCTATAAACTGGGATACCTGCTAGAAGAGAGGCGATAAGGCCCTGCTGTTGAAGACCTGATGTAAGCATGGGAAAGATGCATTGAGACTGCACTTGCAAGTGTACAGTTGGTCTCTGGAATACCAGAGAGTGTTACCAAAGGCCACTAAACCAATAAAGCAAATATAGGTCTCCTTGAGTCAAGCAAGACTCCTCCCTCAGCACCAGCTACACCTCACCTGCCTGGAAATACTGTGCAGCAGTGGCAGCCATATGCCTGTATATCCCAAATCTAATTGGCTATTGGCTCTCTCCTTGGAGGAATAACCCACGGCTGATGCCACAAGCTTACATCCTCTAGTGGTTAGGAGATGTTATAAGCCACAGTAAGACCCTGTTATATTTTACAGAGAAAACGTAATTCATGGATTAACATACCATACAAACATCTGTGTCTATACCAAAGTAATCTACTGTAACAATTAGTACTGTTTAAATACCTATATATCTAATTGCTTGTGCTTCATTAGTAGGATTGAAAAGTTATTCCTGTACAAACTGTCAGCCCATGAAAGGAAACAGCCAGAATTGACTAGAATCCAAGACAACAGCTCCAGAGAAAGTAGACTGTTTTGCTTCTCGTCCACCCGTGCCCTTTTCTAAGCCTAGGGAACAATCTGCGGAAGAGGGGGCATGATAGAATGGAAGGGCTGCGATTGGGGTGAATGGTGAAACTACAGCAATATAGTCTGGATACTCATCTAATCAACTTTATTGAACATACAAGCCCTCCCCCAAGCTGGATGGTGGGACCCATGGGCTGTGTGGGTTTGGGCACAACTGCTTGCAAATTGGTTTTACATGAAGGAAGCTTGTACTCATAAATTATTACTTATTGTTATAAAATGAAAAAAATAAAGAAGTAATTAACAAAAAAGAAAACATAACCAAGGGGTGGTACAGTGGAATGTAGGGAACAGAGTCCTCTCATAGCTCTGGGAAGACAGATATCACAGGGCATCCTGAGCCCATACTCCAAAATCATTCTATTTAGCTAGAATTCTGTGTGCATGGACTGGAAGGAATAATATTGGAGCTCTCTGAGATGATTTTTTAATCCATTGTCCATTTGGCTTCCTCTTTCATTTATTTAGTTTTGGTCTTTTTGAGACAGGGTCCCTGTAGCTCCAGCTGTCCTGGAACTCACTACATAGACCAGGCTGGCCTTGAGCTCACAAAGACTCACCTGCCTCTGCCTCCTAAGTGCTGGGATTAAAGGCATATGCCACCATGCCCAGCTTCGGCTTCCTGTTATCCATGCTAATATCCTTATCAAATGGTTGCTTGGCCATACCCTTAGTGTTTTCTCTTGAATATGCTTTTTTGTCTTTATGTGGCCAAACTGAGGGTGTTCTGGATGTACATTCTATTTCTCTTTTAATTGTTGATTTCATCTTTGAATGATTTATTTCTATCATTTTACTGCATATAGTTAAAAGAAGGCACAAAGCTTCTGTAATGTTTTACCTAGGAATTTCTTTCTTCTGATAGCTTAGTTCATTGCTCTTAAATTCTACCTTCTATAGAATAATCAATGAAATTCATCACTACTTTATAACAATGATGACATTCTCTCTAGTTTCTAATTAAGGTATTCTTAATTTTCTTCTGAGACTTCACCACAGAGTCTTGTTTTTAGTAGCATTCTGGTCATGGCCATTTAAGTAATCTCCAAGAATTTTTCATTTTTCTCAACATTTCTCTTCGTTCGAGTCCTCATCAGAGTCACTCATATTGCTCTGTTCATGACAATGTAATTTTTTCATAGCTTGTTCCTTAAAATTCTCTTTTTAAAATTAATTAACTAATCAATTAATTTGAGGCAGCACATATGTGTCACAGCACCCATGTGGAGGTCAGAGGACAACTTGGAGATGTCAGTGGTCTTGGCAGCAGGAGACTTTCTTTACCTGAAAAGCCATCTTGTGTTGCTGGTACATTCCTGCAAACTCTTTCAGCCTCCAACCATTCAGTTCCACGGACATTTCAACATTTTCAGATATTATCACACTAATTATGTTATTTCTTAGTATCCATTATGCTACTATTAAAAATATTTGGGACTTGACAATTTATGATGAGAACACATGGGATTAGATAATTTATAAAGAAATTTATTTCCTTTCAGTTCTGGATGCTGGAAAGTTCATGACCGAGAGGTTAATATCTAGCAAATGCCTTCTTGCTGAGTCATCCCAAGATGGAAGTTGCAAGAAATGAAAGAGAGAGGAGATGAACTCACCTGTTTATAAGGAAACTACTCCCCTGATACCAAGTCCATTCCCATGAAAATGATATTAAGCTATTTAAAGAGACAGAGACTTAATGGCCTAAAGTCCTTTTAAAATGCCCTATCTTCCAATACCACCAGAATGGCTATTAAATTTGACCATATTTGGAGATGTGGCAACCCATAATTACATCGTACCATAGGAATAAATAATAATAATGATAACACACTTTGAAATGTTGCTGATAGGATTACTCTGATAGATGCTGCCCTGAACATAATGGAAATTTAGTAATGAGTATCTATCACTTATCTTTATTAAACATTTACAGAATGTCTGTTATGTAAGTAGGCAGGCATTATGGTAGAAGTTGTGGAGACATACCTGAACATGAAACTTGGTAAACCAAAGGTCTGCTGAAAAAGAAAATGCCAAATTTAGTATAAAGTTGTGAAGGATATCCAGAAAAAAAGTAGTTGGCAATGTTCATTGATCTAGTCTTTTTGTCATTGTTCCCTCCCATTTGTATTGCTCCAAAATATGCCTATATATACATCACAAATATATCAAAATTATGACCCTTAAAATAATCTGTATGCTAATTCCAAAATATATTTAGGAGTTCACATTTTTCCCTTTAATTTTATATTACTCTAATATATGAATACATACCCTCCATACATATACCACAATTACAAGTCTGAAAAATAAGTGGTCAGTTAATTCTAGAGCCTGTTAAGGAATTCACATTATAATAGCATAGTTGCCTTCAGATAAAAAGAAATATGACATTAACTTTTCTCAGCTTGCCTTTCAACTAGGGATTTGGTGATAACATCCACAAATGAGGGATACCATTTACCTGTTTCTTTTTCTAGGACTGTATTACTTCACTTAGCATAATGACTTCAAGTTCCATACAGAGTTTGGTGCATATATTTTCATGATGGTGAAATCTTCATGGTTAATTGTTCTTTGATAAAGATGTAAAGGCCCTCTTTGTCTTTTCTGTTTAGTTTTACTTTAAAGTATATTTTGTCTTATATTAAAATATCAACTCCTGCTTTCTTTTTGGTACCATTTGCTTGGAATATTTTTTCCATCCTTTTACCTTAAGTTGGTGCCTATCTTTGAGAGTGAGATGGTTTTCTTGTAGACAGCATATAGATTGGTTTTATTTCCTAATCCAATCTTCCAGTCTATGTCTTTTGATTGGGGAATTTAGTATAATTGAAAGATGTGTGTGTGTGTGTGTGTGTGTGTGTGTGTGTGTGTGTGTGTTGCTTCACTTCACCTTATTATGCATTTGCATTTTTGGTCTAGGTTTCTACATTTACAGTTATGCTTTTATTAATTTCTGTTTCTGGGTGCCTGGGGATAGTTGCTCCTCTCCTCTATGTTTGAATTGCTTCAAATATTCTCTGGAGGGCTGGTTTTCCTGACAACTAGTCTGTCATCTTGTTTATGTCATCAAAGATTTTTCTCTCTCCTTCAACTTTAATTCACATTTTTTTTTTGCTGGGTATAGTAACTGGGTTGGTATCTATAGTCATTTGGCACTGGGAATACTTTACTCCACATTCTTCTCGCTTTCATAGTTTGCAGTGAAAATTCAGCTGTAATTCTGATGGGGTTCCCCTTATATGTAACTTGTTGTTTTTCTCAAGGCTTTCAGAATTTTGTCTTAGTTTTGGGCATCTATCATTTTAACTATGATATAGCATGGGGAGTTTCTTTTCAGATCTTGTCTATTTGGAGTTCTATTTGCTTCTTGTATTTGTATGAGTTTGTTGGTTTTTAGTTTGGGGAAATTTTCATGATCTGATCAATAGCATTCTCTTGGGACTCTTCTCCTTCCTCTATCCCTATGATGCAGAGGTTTGGTGATCTGCCTGCCTCTCCCTCCTGAGTGCTGGGATTAAAATCATGCACCACCACACTGGGCTGGACACACAATTTTATACATAAAGAATCAGAAGCATAGAGAAACACAGCACCTTGTCCAAGGTCATATAGCTGGAAAGTGGTGGAGTCCAAATAGGAACTCAGTTCATTAGGACTCCAAAGCTTACACATTATAAACTTTTAGAATGAACCACATGTTGAGGATATAATGAGCAACATAAACAAAGGGGCACAATTTAGGAGATGTGAGGCAAATACGGGGACCATCAAATATTTTTGCTGGTTTATGGACTCACAAAATTCAGCAAAGTAGGAAGAATTCTGAATGTAAATGGCGTGAAATGTCAAATACTGAAGCATAAACTTTATTTGGCAGACGTGTATTGAAATAGCATGATGAATGTGCCTTTCAGAGAATCTTGGATTAGAAGCCTGTGAGCTAATTTCTGCCTGCTTGAGGACCTAGCCTTCCCCCCCCAATAAAACCTTAAGTGGGCTCAGCCTGTTGGAGAATGCCTTGATCTACAGTGGTGTCATTGTACTGAGTGAAGACCAGAAACAGCACTGTGATCATCTTTGATGAAGTAAACCACTGAAGAAAAGAGAAATCCCAACTTGACTTTTCTAAGCAGTGTATAAGAGAAACAGAAATGAAGAGTGATAATCACATTCCAAGAAACCTGGGCATATCCTGACCCCAAACTGGGTATAATCTAAGGTAGTGGGCCCTTACCTTGCCACACTTGAGTATAAGAATCATAGAACACTGACACTTTAACGACATAGGATTTCCCTAGATCATGCTGTATAATATGAATAGAAGATAGGGGGTGAAACTGTGGGGGTGGTAGGGTGAGGGTGGAAATGGAGGAGGAGGTTTGAATTTAATAAAAATTCAGTGTATGAAATTCTTGAATTAATAAAATTTCTCTTAATCTTAAAAATATATTGAAATTCTCAAAAATTCAGTAAGATGTTTTTGAAAAGATAGAATATGAAAATACACTCTGAGAAGTAGAGATAAATTAAAAAGACAATGGCACCATAACAAACTAAGAGAGTTCAAAAAGAATTGGGTGCTGGGAATATAGTGCAGTGGTATATTGAATGCCCAGCATGCTTGAGCAAAGCTCAGCACTTCAAAAGAAAGATAAAAGATTAGTGCACAATGGCCACAAATTCCATGAGGATTTTTGTAGAAGGCAGAAGCTACACTGCAGTAATGTGAAACGACAATGAAAATAGGAAGTGAGACACTAAATATAAACAACTAATTCTATAAGTGTGGCTATAAAGGTTAAGGATTTCCCAACTTCCATAAATGCTAAATTAAGGAGTTTGAGGAAATAGCTCTCAAGAAGAAACATCTAATAAACCATCAAATTTAACAAACCTGTGGCTATTGATCAAAATTTCCACAAAAAATTGTGCAGCATTTATTTTTAAAATGTCCAGGAACTTGATAATAGCATTGAGAAGCATTTGAGCTAGGTACTGCAACCAACCTGGCAATTTTGTCATACAGAACTGTTTCAATATGCTTGGGTGCTCAATACCTATGACTATTTTCTCAGACCCCTGAGGTGAAAGAACTATTTTGTGTGCACTTGGAAATTGATAACATTGTCAGATCCCATTAGCTCTATTACTATAGGAAGACCTATACTAGGTGGAAGAGGAGGCCATAAAATTCCTACTATGTATTAAGTATGCAGTCAGAATACCCGGTAAAGCTAATCTACTTTCCACTTTGCTGTACAGGTCTGTGTTATAAGAAAGATATTCTGGAGTGCACAGAGCTTAGATCAGGGACTTCCCAGGAGCACCCGAAGCACAAGTAGGAGCAGGATGCTTCAGCCAGGCAGATAGTTGGATAGATCTATCTCTGTGTTGTTGGATAATTGTTTTGTTGGTTTGTTGGATAGTTAAATCATTGTCTTGTGTGGTTGTTGAGGTGGAGTTGCGCTGCTAGCTGGTATTAAAGGTGGGCCTGTTAAATCATTGTCTGGTGCAGCTGTTGGGGCAGAGTCGCCCTGCTAGCTTGTATTAAAGGTAGGCCTGTTGCCACTGTGAGACTTGAGTGCACAGAGCTTAGATCAGAGACTTCCCAGGACCACCTGATGCACAGAGTACTGGGAGCACAGGCTAAGCCAGTCATTTCTCACCACCCCCAACTGGAATTGCTGAGGGATTGTCCACATGGATTTTTTTGGAGAACCTTCAGGACAGAAAGGGAAGAGTGAGTTAGATTTCCAATATATAAACAAAATTGAAAGCCTGAATCCTAGACAAGTCAACATTCCATAAACAAGGAGAAAAAAAAAGGTATCTGAAGGAAGCAAGCAAAGCAAGCCTTCAACATAGTGAAGAGGAATTTGTGATTCATATTGGAACACAGGCAAAAAGGGAAACCCACATGCCAGGGACACAAAAGAGGAACAACATAGGAAAGGTGCAGGATAATTCCACACCAAGCTCTACCAACCCTGTGGGAGATTCTGACAGTAGAATCCCCCTGTGGATGGCCCAGATCTTAGAGGAGCAATTGCAGACATATTTAAAGAAATCAAAGAATATAAAGAACAAGTCAGAGAACTAAGGAGAGAGAATGAAAAACTCAAGAAAGACCTAGAGGGAGTGGAAACACTGAAAATGGAAAACAACCAGCGAAGCAAGGAGCAACAGGAAGAGATTGAGACGCTACAAAAGGAAGTGGAAATGCCAAAGAAATCACAGGATGAAATGAAAAAGGAAATAGAACACTCATCCAATCAAGAGGAAAGAAATGGAAAAACCCTCAGAAATAGAATGGAGGAAGCAGAACAAAGAATATCAGACCTGGAAGATAACACAGAACAACTAAAAACCTCAAGTAAAGATTATGAAAAATTAAAAAATACACAAGAGTGGAACAACCAGGAAATATGGGAAACTATGAAAAGATCAAATCTCTGCATCATAGGAATAGAGGAAGGAGAAGAATCCCAAGAAAATGGTATTGATCAGATCTTCAACAGAATAATAGATGAAAATTTCCCCAAACTAGAAAAAGACAACCCATTCAAATACAAGAAGCACATAGAACTCCAAACAGATAAGATCAGAAAAGAAACTCCCCATGCCATGTCATAGTTAAAACTCTAGATGCCCAAAACAAAGACAAAATTCTGAAAGCCACAAGAGAAAAACAAGTTACATATAAGGGGAAATCCATCAGAATTACAGCTGACTTCTCAGAGCAAAATATGAAAGCCAGAAGAACGTGAAGCAAAGCATTCCCAGGGTTAAAGTACTCTAGATGCCAACCCAGGCACTATACCCAGCAAAAATATCAATTATAGTTGAAGGAGAGAGAAAAATCTTCCATGACATAAACTAGATGTAGAACACATGTCAGGAAAACCAACCCTTCAGAAAATACTTGAAGCAATTCAAAGGACAGAAGAGAGGTGCAACTATCCCCAGGCACCTAGAAAGATAAATTAATAAAAGCATAACTGCAGAAGTAGAAACCGAGACTAAAAATGCAAATGGATAATAAGGTGAAAGGAAACAACACTCATCTTTCAATTATAACCTTAAATATTAATGGACTAAACTCCCCAATCAAAAGACATAGACTGGCAGATTGGATTAGGAAACAAAACCCATCTGTATGGTGTCTTCAAGAAACCCATCTAGCTCTCTAGAATAAGCACAAACTTGGGGTGGTACTAGCACAAAAAATTATTCCAAGAAAATGGTACCAAAAAGAAAGCAGGTGTTGCTAATTAATATCAGAGAAAATAGACTTCAAAATAAAAGAAATCAGAAGAGACAAAGAGGGCCATTACATCTTTATCAAAAGAATAATTGATCATGAAGATTTCACAATCATGAATGTATATGCACCAAACTCTGGTTCACCAAACTTTACAAAGAAAATTCTCCAGGACCTCAAGGCACAGATTAACCCCAGCACAATAATAGTAGGGGACTTCAATACCCCACTAAATCCTTTGGACTGATTGGCTGGGCAAAGAAAAAACAGAGACCTATGAACTGAATGATATGATACATCAAGTGGACCTCACAAACACCTCCAAATATTCCACCCAAATACCAGAAAATACATTTTCCACTCAGCATCCCATGAAACATTCTCCAAAATCGACCACATACTGGGACACAGAAAAAAACCTCCACAACTACAAAAAGATTGAAATAATTTCATGCATCTATCAGACCATAGTGCAATAAAGCTGAATATCACCACCATTATAAGCCCTAATATCTATAAGAACACATTGAGACTAAACAACACTCTCCTGAATAATGAATGGGTCAAGGAAGAAATAAAGAGATAAAAACATTCCTGAAATTGAATGAAAATGATAATACAACACAACAAAACCTATGGGATACTTTAAAATCAGTCCTAAGGGGGAAGTTTATAGCTCTGAGTGCTTACATCAGAAAAACCGAAAGAGCACAAGTGAACGATCTAACTGCAGCTATGTTTGAAAACCTCGGAGAAGTGGATGAATATCTGAAATGCTGAGAATCACCAAAGCTTAACCAAGAAGAGATCAACAGCTTAAACAGACCCATAGTATATGAAGAAATTGAAGACTTAATAAGAAACATCCCAACAAAAAAAACCCCAGGCCCAGATGGTTTCACGGCAGAATTCTATAAAACATTTCAAAAAGACTTAGAACCATTATTACTCAAATTGTTCAGAAGGATTCAAGCAGAGGGAAATCTCCCAAATTCCTTCTATGAAGTCAGCATCACTCTAATACCAAAACCAGGCAAAGATATAACCAAAAAGGAGAACTATAGACCCATCTCTTTAATGAACACAGATGCAAAAATTCTCAACAAAATACTGCATACAAACCCACATCTAAATGATCATCCACCATGGTCAAGTTGGATTCATACCAGAGATACAGGGATGGTTCAACATACTAAAATCAATAAATATCATAAAATACATAAATGGACTGAAAGACAAAAACCACATGATCATCTCAATTGACACAGAAAAAGCCTTTGACAAAATCCAGCATTCCTTTATGCTGAAAGTCCTAGAGGAAATTGGTTTGGAGGAATCATTCCTCAATGTAATCAAAGCCATATGACATCAGCAAAAAGGGATAGCTTGACTTCCTCTTTTCCAATTAATACTCCTCTAATTTCCTTTTCTTACCTTATTGCCCTAGAAAGTGATTCAAACACTATATTGAAGAGGAGTGGTGACAGGGGGCAGCCTTGCCAAGTTCCTAACTTTAAGGGGACTGCTTCTGTCTCTTCTCCATTTAGGATGATGTTGGCTCTGGGTTTCCTGTGATCACAGTGCTGTTTCTGGTCTTCACTCAGCACAATGACCCCACTTTGGACCAAGGCATTCTCCAACAGGCTGAGTCCAATTAAGGTTTTATTATGGGGTGGGGGGAGGCTAGGTCCTCACAGCAGGCAGCAATTAGCTCACAGGCTTCTAATCCAAGATTCTCTGAATGGCACATTCATCATGCTATTTCTATACATGTCTGCCAAATAAAGTTTATGCTTCAGTGTTTGACATTTCAGGCCATTTATATTGAGAGTTCTTCCTACTTTGATGAATTTTGTGAGTCCATAAACCAGCAAAAATATTTGATGGTCCCCGTATTTGCCTCACATCTCCTAAATTGTGCCCCTTTGTTTATGTTGCTCATTATATCCTCAACATGTGAGCCCATTAACCATCAAAAATATTTGATGTTCCCTGTATGTGCTTCACATCTCCTAAATTGTGCCCTTATGTTTATGTTGCTCATTATATCATAGTTAAAATTCTAGATGCCCAAAACAAAGACAAAATTGTGAAAGCCTTGAGAAAAACAACAAGTTACATAAAAGGGGAAACCCATCAGAATTACAGCTGACTTTTCAGTGCAAACTATGAAAGCCACCTCATATTTGACAAGGGTCCAACATCGCTAATAAATTAAGGAACTGCAAATTAAAACCACTTTAAGATATCATCTCACTCTGATAAGACTGGCTAGGATCAAGGAAACAAATGATTCCAAGCACTGGAGAGGTTGTGGAGAAAGGGGAGCACTCATCCACTGCTGGTGGGAATGCAAACTTGTACAACCTCTATGGAAAGCAGTGTGAAGTCTCTGTTCGGCTCTTTACTCCATCTTTTGAGTGAGTCATTTGTTTTCTTACTTATTTGTTTTTTGAGTAGTTTATATATTCTAAAAATTAATGCTTTGTCAGATGTTTCTATGGTGAAGGTGTCCTCCCACTCTGTGGGTTTTCTCTTGACTTCTTTGATTGTTTCTTTTGATGTACAGCAGCTTTTGTGTTTAATTAGGTCCCATTTGTCAATTGTTGACCTTATTTCTTGAGCAGCTACTGTCTGATTTAGGAATTCTTTTCCTACACCTATGTCTTGTAGGCTGCTGCCAATGTTTTCTTCTATCACCTGCAAAGTTTTGGGTTTCACGTTGAGGTCTTTGATCTATCTGGAGTTGACTTTTGTACAGGGCAAAAGGTAAAGGTTTAACTTTATTCTTCTATACGTGGTGATCCAGTTTTGCAATACCACTTTCTGAAGATTCTGTCTTTCTTCCATTGTGTCTTCTTGGCCCCCTGGTCTGCATAGTGAGTTCCATGCCAGCAGGGACTGAAGGGAGACCCTTTCTCGAAAAGACCAAAATAACATTAATCTCTACATGTAAAAAGCACAGAGCTCCAAGAAAGAAGAATTCAAAGACACACACACACACACACACACACACACACACACACAGAGAGTAATGATTTAATGGAAACAAACATTAAATGAATAAAAGTATAAAGAATGGACAAAAGGACAGAAAAGTTCTAAGATGTGCAAAAATCAAGAAGTAGAATAACAGGTTTAGGGGCTGGAAATAGATTAAGGGAATTTATTGCTCTTGCCGAGGACCAGAATTTAATGACCAGCACTCAGATCAGGCTACTCCCAACATCCTAAAACTCCAGTTCTTGGGAATCCAATGTCTCTGAACTATGCAGGCACCTATGCATGTGTTCACCTACTACAATATCCTACATACATACATACATACAGTTTAAAGTAATAATCTTTAAAAATTAGCCAGCATAGGAGATCTTCCAAGACAAGCTGAAGTGCAGGAAGGTAGGTAGGAGCTGGGTGCTTCAGCAAGGCTGATTATTGATTGACTTAATCTAGTTAATCCAGTTGTCTTTGGCTTAATTAGCTTTTGTGGCTCTGGGGGCGGAGTCATCCTCCCAGCTGGTATAAAAAGTAGGGATGTGTGAGTCTTGAGATCTGAGATCTCCCAAGACCAGCTGAAGCACAGGAAGGTAGGTAAGAGCTGGGTGCTTCAGCAAGACTGATTGTTGTTTGACTTAATCTAGTTAATCCAGTTGTCTTTGGCTTAATTGGCTTTTGTGGCTGTGGGGATGGAGTTATCCTCCCAGCTGGTATAAAAGGTAGGGTTGTGTGAGTCTGGAGATCTGAGATCTTCCAAGACCAGCTGAAGCACAGGTACCAGGACACAGGCTAAAGAGCACACCTCACCCCTCCCCCACCCGCCAACTGGGATGACAAAGGCATGTGAAGGTGGCAAGCAAAGCAAGCCTTCAACACAGTGAAGAGGCATTTGGGACTCACATTGGAATACAGGCAAGGAGAAGCCCATATGCCAGGAACACAAAGAAGAGACAACACAGGAAAGAGGCAGGATAATGCTGCACCAAGCTCTACCAACCCTATGGAAGATTCCTACAGTGGGATCCCCCTGGGGATGGACCAGGACACAGATATCAGAAACACAATTGGGAACATACTTAAAGAACTACAAGATTATAAAGAGCAAATCAAAGAATTAAGAAAAGAGAATGAAGAACTCAAGAAGGAC
>VZQC01001212.1:0-68495 GCA_009823505.1 Rhizomys pruinosus
TTTAGAAGGCTACAATGGAGGGAGTTTTCTCCCAGATTCCTTTATGAACCAGCATCACTCTATACCAAAACAGTCAAAGATGCAACTGAAAAGAGGAAAACTAAGACCCATCCCCTAGATGAACACAGATGCCAAAATTCTAAAATAGGATACTGGCAAATCCGCATACAGACCCACATCAAGAAGAAGATCAGTCCACCATGACCAGTTGGATTCATTACCAGAAATGCAGGGGATGTTCAAACATACGAAAAACATAAATATCATCAAGTATAAAAATGACGGAAACACAAAAACCACACAACAATCATCGCAATTGATGCAGAAAAAGACTTGACAAAGATCCAGCATCCATCTCTGTTAAGTCCTAGGGGAATTGGATTAAATTGGAGGGATTAGTACCTTAAATGTAATACAAAGCCATATGTACAGGAAACCACAGCCAACTATCCGATACCTAGAGAGAAAATGCGAGAAATGAAGACCAGGGTTAAAGGCATGCGGATTCCCCTTGAAAGGGTAGAACCTCGGCACAGCGTCCCTGTCACCAACTGTTCACCACTTCCTTTTTCAAACATAGTCCTTGAATCCCCTGCGAGGGCATAAGGCAAGAAAGGAAATTAAAGGAGTTCTAAGTATGGAAGAAGGAAGTCAAGCTATCCCTATTTTTATGAGATATGATTGTCTACTTAAAGATGCTAAGAGAATTCCACCATAGAAACTCCTATAAAACTGATTAATACTTCAGTAAAGTGAGATACAAAATAAACCTAAAAAATGCGTAGCCTTTCTCTACACCAACCAGTAGGCAGATGGAAGAAGGAATACAAGGAGACCTTCCCACTCTATCACACAATGGTAGCCTTCAAAACAATAAATACCTATGAACAACCTAACCAAAGACACCAAAGAACTCTACAAACAAAAATTCTAAAAACCTCTGAAGAAGGAAATTAAGGAAACATCTCGGAATGTGACAACATCCCATCTCGTTGGATTGGTAAATAAACATATGTAAAATGTCCATTCTACCTAACTTGTATACAGATTAATAATGGAATCCCAATCAAAATCCCCGAGCTTCGTTCACAGGTTTGGGAAAAAATATCCTCAATTTCATTTGAAAACAAAAGACCCTGAATAGCCAAAGCAACTCTTGGTCAAAAAGACAAGTGAGGTGGGTTTATCTATTACCAGACATCAAACTCAAACAATACTACAGTGGTATAGTCATAAAAAACGGTACGCTTGGTTACTGGATCACAAAGACTAGACAAGTTTGTTACCATGTGACAAATTTCGACTAGACTCCACAACTCTGAGCACATACAATTTCTCCATCTCATATTGATTACCAGGTGTCCAATAAACACAATTGAGGAAAACCACATCGGTCAACAAGTGGTGTTGTGCAAAACTGGATCGACCACCTGTAGAGATAATGAAATTAAAATCCTATCGTCTCATTCCCTGGTAAAAAAGTCAATTCCAAATGCGATCATCAAAGACTCCAAACGTGTAATCCAAAAGTCATTGGAGTGATAGAGAGAACTTTGCAGCAGTACTACAAAGACGTAGTTGTAGGAAAAGACTTCTTAAATCGGACACGCTGCACAAGAAATGAAGGTTCGTCAATTTGACAATTGGGACCTCTTAACTCAAAAGCTTCTGTACATCAAAGGGAACAATATAAGGGAGTGAAGAGAAAACCCACGAATGGAGGAAACTCTTCATACAGTACATCTGACAAAGCATCATTTCCAGAGTATACAAGCTACATCAAAAACAAAGAAAAGAAAACAAAGTAATCACTCAGAAGATGATCAAAGACTTAACATAGACTTTCACAGAGGAGGAATTAGGATATGGCTTGAAACACCTAAGAATTGTTGCAACAGTCGCTAATAGATTATGGAAATGCAAATTAAAACCACCTTAATGATACCATCACAGTCAAGAAAAAAAAACTGGCTAGGATCAAGAAAACAAATTGATGCCAAGTGCGTTAGAGGGTGTAGGGAAAGGGGAACACTCATCATATGCTGGTGGGAAGTAAACTGTGGCAGCCATATGTAAGACAGTGTGGAGAACCCTTAGAAGAGCTCAAAATGTCTTGCCATTTGATCCAGTCATACACACATCTGGGTAATACCCACAAGACTCCCCCACTTTACTGCAGATGATACATTGCACAGCTATGTTATTGCCACATCGTTCACGAATAGCAAAAACTGGAACAACCCAGATGCCCCCAACTTGAATGAGTGATTAGAAAATGTGTTTTCGAGCACAATGAATTCTATGAGCCATCCATTAAGAAATCAGCAGCATGAACATTTGCAGGTAAATGATGAGCTAAAAACATCATGTTTAAGTTAATAAGTAAACAGTCCAGAAAACCAAACGACAAATGGTATCTCTCATTGTGCATGCTAGTACCAATAACCCGTTGTAAATATTCTTGTGGAGAGGGATGCGTATCTAAAGAACAACAACAGAAAGATTGCATTCAGGAAAAACTGACTGAAATGGTGAAAAGTCGCGGGGAGGGTATGGGAGGGTGGGAGAGGACAACAGGGTGCATTATTCAATTGGTGCGTCTTTAATTGACGTGAGTTCAACAAGTGATCAGGTTTTGCCCCATACTCTGTCGGACAGGATACATGGTGTTATTAGGACTTAGTAAAAGAAATATGTGCATATTAAAAAAACAAAAAAAGAAAATGAAAAAAGGTAATGCATCTGAATTAATTGGTGATATAAATGCTGTTTGTCCACATTAGCTTTAATTAAAGCCGTGTATATCAATTACTTTGGGTTTGGGTATAAACAAATGTTCTCTATAAATTTTGCTGTCATATAGTATCAACTGGCAGCAATCTCTTTCACTTATAGGATGATTTAATTTATAAAATAAGTTGTTGTCCCAAGTTAATCACATACAGTAACCAAAACTAGCATGGGTGAATTGATGAGATCTGTGCATTTGATCTCCGACCTGATAGGTATAGTAATATATTGCTTTTTGTGAGACTACATGGGTCAAATAAAAAGCCTAAAATAAAAAGTGGGGATATCAGTGATATTGAAAACTTTTTGTCAAAAAAACCTTGCAACCCAAATCTTAAAACGAACTATGGGAAAGGATTTGTATTTCCAACAGGCCAGAGTATCACCAACTTAATGGCTGAGAAAGAAAATGTGGCTTGTTAGTGAGTAGGATGTCCAGAGAGTGCCAGCAGAAGGATGGAATCTCTGGGCATTGAAGGGAAGAAATGTCATCAGATTGCTACAGACATCAGACCCCTCTCAATGATCCTACTTGTAACAACTGATTTTTTAATGGATCCTAATGAAGCTTTATCTTCCAGGTGCTGCAAAAGGTTTAATACAAATAGACTTTCTTTCTTAACTCCCCCCCCATAGAATAAATGGAGAATATGATGAAGAGATATGATGAGGGTCATTTTCCATTGGATATTGGAGCCAGCTGTGTATAGAGGTATTCTCTTTGTAAAATCGGAAACCTTAAAAACAGGGATACGTCCTCTCTTTAATTGACTAATGGACATAGAACTGTTGAAAAGGATTATTCGCGGTATTCAACCAACCATATCAATGGCTACAGGTCTCGCTTAAGCTAACGAAACTTAAGCAAAATATATTGTAATACAGGAGCTCTGACATCAACAATGAGATTACTCTACCAAGGAGATGTTGAGCCAGGCCGATCAAGCCCCCACAAAAGGTAAAGGCTCCTTGCCTCCTAACGGGAAATCTGCAGGAAGAGAGGCGATAAGGCCCTGCTGTTGAAAGACCTGATACAAACATGGAAAATGATAAGGAGACCGCACTTGCAAGCAAACGGATGGTCCTCTGGAAATGCAGAGTAGTGTTACCAAAGGCCTATAATACCAATAAAGCAAATATGGTCTCCTTTGAGTTTTTTCCAAGGGCCCAAAAAAACCCCCCCTCCTCAGCCACCAGCTTAAATCTCACTGCCTGGAAATACTATGCAGCAGTTGCCAGCCATTCGTCCTTATATGCCGCAAATCTAATGGGCTTATGGTTTCTATCATTGGAGGAATAAACCCATACGCTGGATGCCAACAAGCTTACATCCTCTATGGTTTAGGAGATGTTAAAAACCACAACGATGACCCTGTCATACTTAACAAAGAAAACGTAATTCATGGATTACATACCATCCAACATCGATAAATCTGTGTCTATACCAATGGTAAACTACCATAAATATAGTAATGGTGTTTAAATAACCTAATATCCAATTGCGAATGCTTCATTAGTATGACTGAAAAGCTTATATTAACTTGTTTAAATACCTATATATCTATTGCATTGTGCTTCATGTAGTAGGATTGAAAGGTTATGCTCTGGACAAGCGGCAGCCACAGAAAGAAAACAGCCAGATTGACTAGAGTACACAAACAACAGCTTCCAGAGAAAGTAGACTTTTTGCCTCTCGCACCTGTGGCCCCTTTCTAAGCTCTAGGGAACAATCTGCGGAGAGGAGTGCGGTAGAATGTAAGGCTTGTGTTGGGGTGAAAAAGTGAAACTACAACCCAACAATATAGCTGGACACTACGAATTGATCAACTTGATTGAACATTACACAGCCCCCCTGTGGCTGTGGTGGGACCCATAGTTGTATGGATTTGGGCACAACCTGCTCTGCAAATTGTTTTTACATAAGGAGCGTGATGTATCACCAAATTTGCACTTATTGTAATAAAAAAAAAATGAAAACAAAACACAACAACAAAAAAAAACCAGAAAGATGCAGGAAAGTTAACGCAGAATGCATGATCTGGGCATGGGTATGGGTGCAGCGGTGAAGGGGATGAATATCGCCGGAACTGAATTGGAAAAAGATGTATGGAAATACAGCAAAAACAATCAATAAAAAACAAAAAAAAAAGAGCGAATCAAAGATGCCTGTGCGTCTTATATTTTGGAGGAAAAGTTACCTTTTATATAGGGGTGTCGACAAACCCTATTATAACCTTCCGCAACCCAGGTCCCTCTAGGCCACCTGGAATAATCTCCTTTTGTAAAACTAATCCCACCTAGAGGTTGCTTCCTGGTTTGTCAAAAGACAATTTGGAGTTACAGCTCAGAACTATCTTTTTTGTGGTATTTTTATTTTTTTTTGTATGTGTAATGAATGTATGTCATGCATGTAGGTTGCACCTGTGCTTGTACAATGCTGCAGAGGTCAGTAAAGGCGGTCTCAGATGCCCCCTGGAACTGGACTTCTCCTGGAATTGGAGTTACAGATGGTTCTCAGCCGCCATATGGGTGCTGGAGATCGAACCTGGGTCCTCTGCAAGAGCTGTTGTTGCTCTTAACTGCTAGGCTATCTCTCCAGCCCCCAGACTATCTTAATTCAATACCAAGCCATCCCTGAAAGTTCTCTGGAAAAGGATGACAACACTGCTCCATTTTAATTAAAAATGTAGGAGGAGCTAGCTGTAGGGCTGAGACTTTGTCTGGCTGGAAGCAGGGGTCTGCAATTAGCTCTGTTGTGGATCTAGTAGCCCCCCGGGGCTGGGGTAATGTGGCATTCCTGCCTCATCTGGACAAAGCTCCAGACCCTGAGGGCTCTCTCTTTGATGTATGGAGCACATGTCACACTTCCAACTTACTATACACACGCCTAGGTTCTGTTGTCCCCAGTAGGAGCCACATTGAGTCGTACTTCCCAGAGTATACCCAAAAGAAAAATAATAATACTATGTGATGATTGAGCTTTTTTAATAAAGAAAAGGGAGGAGATGTAGGTTTTCTTTTGGCAGAGGTACTTAGAGTCAGCAAGCAGCCTCCAAGCCTGAACTCCTGCTGATATCTTGCTTGCCTGTGAAGGGCTGCCTGGTGCCAATTGTTTTTGATTCCTTGGGCAAAGCATTGTCACATTCCTATAGTGATCTGGAGTATATGGCCTTAAATCCTACCTGTCCCAACCCCTAATTCTGTATGTCCCAACCCCCCCCCCACAAGGTTCTGTGTAAAAACCCTGAGATACAACAATAAATCAGGTTTTTTCCCTTGTGGAATTGCTCCCAGTCCCCATCTCTGGTTCCGTTTCTCTCTCTCTCTCTCTCTCTCTCTCTCTCTCTCTCTCTCTCTCTCTCCTCTCTCTTTCCCTCTCTCTCTCCTCTCTCTATCTTTTTCTATCAGGTCTCACTTCCAAATTCCTGAACACCTCGTGGAAGGCACCACACATGTGATACATTTTAAAGGAACAATAGACAACAGTGCGTCAATGTACACAGCCCCTTATTTTGGAATCAGCATGGTCCAGAAGCTAAGACATGCCTCAGTAGCCAGGTGTCCTGATTTTATAATTAGTTTCATTCAAATTAGGTTCTCTGTGTTTCATTGAGTTAATGATCTTCAGGTTGTCACTGAGCTATAACACTTCATATTTTCTTCAGGTTGTTTCAAAATAAAATTGTAACTTTCCATGTGATGAATGATAACTGATGGTGAGCACCTTGGAAGCATTTGAAATGCAAAGAACTGTTCCCTGCTTTCCATATGGAAGGACATACTCTCTTCATCTCATTATAGAGACAGAATAGAAATAGCACAGTCCCTGGGGCTGTAGAGATGGCTCAGAAGTTAAGAGCACCAGCTGCTCTTGCAGAGGACCATGGTTCTATTCCCAGCACCCATGTAGTTGCTAAAAACTCTCTGTAACTCCACTTCCAGGGGAATCCAATGTCCTCCATGGGCACTGCACAATACAGCTGCCCTTACTCACATGCAGACAATACACTCATACACATAAAATAAAAATAATAAATGTTAATAAAAGAGAAAGAGCACACACTAGGAATTATGGGAATAACTTTTACAAAATGGATGCACTTTGTACTAAGACTTTTAATTAACACCAGCAAAGCCTTGTGCTATTATATCTTGTGATCTGGCACCTAATCTTGTTTCATGGGAACCTCAATATGGTACTCCACCCAAAAAGGGTGTGAATAACAGAGGGCATTATGAAGGACACATTTAATCCCAGCACTTGGGAGGAAGAGGCAGGCAGATATCTGTGAAAACTAAGGCTGGCTTTGTCTGCACAGTGAGTTCCAGGCCAGCAAAGAGACCCTGTCTCAAAAAGATGAAAAAAAAAAAAAACTAAACTAAAATATAAATAAAATAAAATAAAAGATAATGAATGAATGGATGTGGGTACGCCTGAGAATCAACATATCAAAGTGCTAAGAGGTAGCACACCCATCTCCATGGTGACACATAATGAAGATTGGGAAGGACATGTGACCTTGGATGCATGAAATATTCTAGAACTAGGGATGAAAAGGCCAAATGGTCTACTAAGATAAGGGTGGAGCCAAACTTGTACTGAAGCCCAGAGAAGCCATTTTGAATAAAATTATGTTGGGGCATTATTCAAGGACACAGTTCCAGAGAAAAGAGTTCTGGGACAGTTCCATCAGCACAGTTCCAGGAGATAGATTATTCCAAGAGATACCTGGGAAAACAAGTGTCCTCTGAGTTTGGGCCCGCCATTAAAAACTAAATTTAAGAGTTGGTCTTTTTGTTCAGGTAACTGTAATGTTGGTGCAGTAGTAACAGTGCAGGAGTCAAGAGACCTGATGCTAAAAATTCCAGCCTTTCAATGGAGTTTTCAACCAACTTCTCTATAAAGTGAAGTAATAAATTCATACCTCAGACTCCATGGGGATTGGTTCCAAAACTCTCTGGGCATCAAAATCCGAAGTGCTCTAAATAGAATGGAATAGTATTTACATCTAACCTGTGCATATCTTCCTACATACTTTAAATTGTATCTACATTAATTACACCTAATAAATGTAAATGCAAGGGAAAAAATCCATCTATGTTCAGTTCAGATACAACTTTTTTTATTANTCACCAACTTAACGGCTGAGAAAGAAAAGATACAGCTTTGCATTGAGTAGGATGTACCAAAAAGTGGCAACTGAAAGGTTGACCCGTCTGAACACTGAAAGGAAGAAAAGCCTCAGATTGCCATAAACATCGAACCCTTCTGTGGATCCTACATGTAACAACTATCTATAATGAGTCCTAATGAAACTTATACCTTCTAGGTGCAACAAAGGTTTTGATATGACTTTCTTGCCTCCCCCCCCCATAGAACAAGGAGAAATATGACGGTGATACATTTTAAAGGAACAATAGACAACAGTGCGTCAATGTACACAGCCCCTTATTTTGGAATCAGCATGGTCCAGAAGCTAAGACATGCCTCAGTAGCCAGGTGTCCTGATTTTATAATTAGTTTCATTCAAATTAGGTTCTCTGTGTTTCATTGAGTTAATGATCTTCAGGTTGTCACTGAGCTATAACACTTCATATTTTCTTCAGGTTGTTTCAAAATAAAATTGTAACTTTCCATGTGATGAATGATAACTGATGGTGAGCACCTTGGAAGCATTTGAAATGCAAAGAACTGTTCCCTGCTTTCCATATGGAAGGACATACTCTCTTCATCTCATTATAGAGACAGAATAGAAATAGCACAGTCCCTGGGGCTGTAGAGATGGCTCAGAAGTTAAGAGCACCAGCTGCTCTTGCAGAGGACCATGGTTCTATTCCCAGCACCCATGTAGTTGCTAAAAACTCTCTGTAACTCCACTTCCAGGGGAATCCAATGTCCTCCATGGGCACTGCACAATACAGCTGCCCTTACTCACATGCAGACAATACACTCATACACATAAAATAAAAATAATAAATGTTAATAAAAGAGAAAGAGCACACACTAGGAATTATGGGAATAACTTTTACAAAATGGATGCACTTTGTACTAAGACTTTTAATTAACACCAGCAAAGCCTTGTGCTATTATATCTTGTGATCTGGCACCTAATCTTGTTTCATGGGAACCTCAATATGGTACTCCACCCAAAAAGGGTGTGAATAACAGAGGGCATTATGAAGGACACATTTAATCCCAGCACTTGGGAGGAAGAGGCAGGCAGATATCTGTGAAGACTAAGGCTGGCTTTGTCTACACAGTGAGTTCCAGGCCAGCAAAGAGACCCTGTCTCAAAAAGATGAAAAAAAGAAAAAACTAAACTAAAATATAAATAAAATAAAATAAAAGATAATGAATGAATGGATGTGGGTACGCCTGAGAATCAACATATCAAAGTGCTAAGAGGTAGCACACCCATCTCCATGGTGACACATAATGAAGATTGGGAAGGACATGTGACCTTGGATGCATGAAATATTCTAGAACTAGGGATGAAAAGGCCAAATGGTCTACTAAGATAAGGGTGGAGCCAAACTTGTACTGAAGCCCAGAGAAGCCATTTTGAATAAAATTATGTTGGGGCATTATTCAAGGACACAGTTCCAGAGAAAAGAGTTCTGGGACAGTTCCATCAGCACAGTTCCAGGAGATAGATTATTCCAAGAGATACCTGGGAAAACAAGTGTCCTCTGAGTTTGGGCCCGCCATTAAAAACTAAATTTAAGAGTTGGTCTTTTTGTTCAGGTAACTGTAATGTTGGTGCAGTAGTAACAGTGCAGGAGTCAAGAGACCTGATGCTAAAAATTCCAGCCTTTCAATGGAGTTTTCAACCAACTTCTCTATAAAGTGAAGTAATAAATTCATACCTCAGACTCCATGGGGATTGGTTCCAAAACTCTCTGGGCATCAAAATCCGAAGTGCTCTAAATAGAATGGAATAGTATTTACATCTAACCTGTGCATATCTTCCTACATACTTTAAATTGTATCTACATTAATTACACCTAATAAATGTAAATGCAAGGGAAAAAATCCATCTATGTTCAGTTCAGATACAACTTTTTTTATTATTTCCTGACAATTCCAGTCAGTGGATGTAGAACCCCTTCTGCTTTCTAAATCCTGTTTATTCTATTACTCTCTATATTTCCTGCTTCTGCTTCCTTTAAGACCTCTTTCTCCCTTCTCAGAATCCTTTTTCTAGCTCAATGAACCCCACACATACACATACACACCTGCACACGCATATATAATTTTTTTTTAGTTTTTATTGAGTGCATTTCATACAACATTTCTTAATCAAATTTAGACTCATTCCCCCATCCATACCAACCCCTCGTGTCCCCTACCCCCCATCAGAGCTCATGGATTCTGTCATACACAAGTCCTGTCTTGCATCTTTTTCTCAGTCTTTTATAACCTTTTTGGTGCACCAGTTTACTGTTTTGGTCAGTTCTTTGAATAGGTTTTACTCTCTTTTTTTGTTCCCATTTGATTTTATATTATTCCAAAATATGCATATATACACTCCACACATAAATCAAAATTACAAAATCGGAAAATAAACTATAGGTTAATTCCAAAGCACATTTAGAGATTCACATTTTAACAGTAAAGTTGCATGCACGTAAAAAGAAGTATAACTTTACCTTCTCTCTCCTCTTTTAGAATATGAATATTAATATTCCTATATGATAGCACACACCATAGGATTACATAAGGATAGATTATGAATGGTTGTAGCATGTATCAATAAAAAGAGAAAATATTATTTCACAAAATATTTTAACTGTTAAATATAATCCTTTCTTTTTTTTACCAAAAGATATCATATTTTCCCCAAGGAAGTGCTTGAAGTGTCCTCCTAGGCAAACCCAAATAACCATCAGTCATGCCCCTGTGCTCCACACTGGGGTCCGCCCCACCATGGTCACCCAAATGAGGTCCAGCAAGCGTGTGTCCTGTCTTGATCTTCTTGCACTGGCCTGCATAACATAGCATAGGTAGTCAAACAATGGCAGTCTACACTCTGAAGAGGCTGAAATCCCAGGAGCCACTCAGTCTACAAGCTGTATAATCTCAGTAGCCCCCATCTGGCATTGAAGGTTCGAAGGATTCTCAAGTTTTATATCTGAAATACAATTTCTCAGACCTTATTGATTATTTATTTCTGATAATATTTTCTTCTGGGATGCTTAAGGCCACACAGTCAGCCCAGATTAACCAAGGTTTCTGTTTTCTCAAGGTCAGTTGAGGATCTGGTCTTCAAGAGTCACTCAGAGTTTTTGTTTTGTTTTGTTTTGTTTTGTTTTTTGTTTTTTGTTTTTGAGGAGGGGAGCCCCTGGCTACTTTTGGTTTTTCAACCACCAGTTCCATCCACTTGAAGACACAGTTAGGTCTTGCTAGACCAAGCTTCTCTTTTTGAAGCATGAGCAGACTTTCCTCTTTATAGGGTCATGCATATATAATTTTAAATCAAGGTTCTTTATATAAAAGAAAACATTTTGTCTTTTTCGTTTTAACTTTCACCAAATTCTGTTTTGTTTTATATCTTTGTTCTAATAAGTGTTGACTGCTCTTTATGCTGTACAATTTAGTAAGAAGTAGCTATTAAGAAAAATTTCCAGGGGCTGGAGAGATGGCCTAGCGGTTAAGAGCACCGACTGCTCTGCAGAGGACCCGGGTTTGATCCCCAGCACCCACATGGTGGAGAACCATCTGTAACTCCAGTTCCAGGGGAATCCGACACTCTCTTCTGACCTCCGCGGCATTGCACGACACGGGTGCACAGACCTGCATGCAGACAGTACATTCATACACATACGAAAATAAATAAATAAAAATTTAAAAAAAGAAAAATTTCCACGTTCTTTTGGCAGTACACTAGGTTGTTGGCATATTGCTGGTATAGGTATCTCTGGACATACATAATTATAAAATGTCTACCTCATTTCCAATCCTTATATATCTGAGTTAGATCTTATTGCCTGATTCACTACAAATAAATCTATTAACTCATTAATCTTAAATCAGTGTTTTCCTCTATGAGTCAATAGGAAAAGTTGATTACCATTTTCCAAATCTAAATCTTGAACTTAGTTAGCAACATTATCAAAAACATTTCTTTAGCTATTTTAAGTTGCGCAGATGCTATTATATCATGTAAAGTAAACGAGATACAGTCTGATGATGCTTGTAAATTGGCAGTTTGAGGCAAATAAATTCCCTAATTAATTTGTTTCAGACCAACTGATATTTATGTAAACATTATAAAATGAAAACATTAGTACTTCATCTAATTTTATAGCTGTACTTTAAGTAAGGCTTAAATTTGAAATGTTATTTTCTTATCTAAAGGTTAAACTCCATGGCTTGCTGGCTTGGGAAGAATACATGGTGCTGATGGCTTATTAAATTTGGCTCCAGCATGGTTCTGACTAGACTAAGAAAAAAAAACAAACAAACAAACAAACAAAAAAAAAAACAAAAAAAACAAAAAAAAACAGCAAGCCGGGACTTGAAAAGCTAGCATTCCCACTTGGATTATTTGCAAAGCTTCTGTTAGTCCTCCCATTTGTATGCCCTGTGGTGAAGCTGGAAATGTGTTCTAACCATGTCCTCTTTCTTTTTCATGATGAACAATCTATCTGAACATTTGAATCCTTAGACTTCTGTCTATTAAGCTGTTGTTACCTCTTACTAACCTTTCCAGAAGAGATGAAACGTTATTCATCTCTCTATTGGCCGTCTCCGGCTTGTCACCATCCAGTCTGCCTTGCAGGTTGCAGGATTTCTACTACTTAGCCTCTTCCTTGCAGCCAAGCCCAGGACAATAGATTTTTATTTCTGCAAAATTCTTTCCTTTGTCTCAGTGCAGAAGTTTTCACGAGCCAGTCTGCTGAGTTCAGCCTAGGAACAGAGGCCAACATCTTACTCTCCTCAGCACACAGTTTGGGAGAAATCCTAGTGACTTCAAGCTGAGATGGAAGAAGAGTAGCTATTGATGCTGAGGCCTCCTCCTCCTTTCCAAGGAGAGCTGAGGCACTGAAGGAGCAAGCCCACAAACTCCTACAACCACTGTTGACCACTGCTACATCTCTGACTGACTTCCTTCTGCCTCCGTGCTTGTTTCTTCTTACATAAAGAATTAAATCTTGGCTGAATATTTAATATTACAGCAGTAAACACATTTGTTTTTCAAAGTTGATGAACATTTTCATTTTATAATTGTCAGTGCTGAGAACATTGCTTTTTATAAATGTGTAGTACAAAATGGCAGAAGTATGTTTACGGCCATTCTTTAAATTGTTGGAAGTTCCAGTCTAATCCCAAGCCAAATTTACCTCATGATTAATTTTTCTGACACAGGGTTTCATGCAGCAGACAAGATAGCCTCAAGCTCACTACAGATAATAGAGAAGGACCTTGAGTTCCGGTCCTCCTGCCTCTACCTCTCAAGTGCTGGATTTAAGTGTGTACACCCAAGCCTGGTTTATATGGTACTAGTGATCAAACCCAGGGCCTCATGTGGGCTAGGCAAGGACTTACCTACTACTATAAACTTGTCAGAAAGTCAGACAGAAATCTAAAAACCCAAACATTACACCACAATATGATCCAAAGACATCCTCCTCTGATACATACTGAAGAATGGCAGTATGAAGATATTTAATGTCTTTGTTTTCTGTAACTAAACCATTGTTTCTATAAAAGCAGAAATCTATGTAGGTACAGTAAAAATACACTCTACAATTCATAACATACAATAATCTCAGGTCTGAGTACACCATTTGAGACAGAGTTTTTTGATGTTGAGCAGGGCATCGAATGTGCCAGGGGCCATGTACATGTTTCTCACAAACAATACAGTGGAGAAATTACAGTATATGATGCAAACAAGTATTATGTAAAATTAATTACACATTTGGCTTTTGAATCAATTTTCAGTCACTGCCCATTCAGAATGCTTTTTGCTGTCAAATTTTTATAACCTCTCACATGCAGTTATGTGACCTGAATATGAGGTTACGGCCAAAGGTGTGGTCATGGATACTTTAAAATCATTCCTTTAACATGATACTGAATACTGACCATTACAATATGCTTTGTGTGGATGATCTCTTGCTCTACTTATAATTCTGTGAGTGGGCACTTTCATTTCTGTTATTGAAAACTAAAGCTCTGAAAGATTAAGTAATTTCCCCAAACCTGCATTGCTGTAAAAAAAAAAAAATCAAGATTTCATTTTGGTTAGATTCCAGAGTGCAGCACTTATCCTCGATTGTATATGATTTAACAGTTTTGAGTCTAGTTTTTTTAGGGACAATAAGGGGTCATAAAAGATTTTCAAATAACTAAAATATCTCATTTTTGTTTCAGAAATTTTCAACAAAGAGAACAATCATTGATGGAGCCTTTGAATAAATAAAAATTTTAAATCCTGAGTCATAGCATAGCACTCAGAGCACTCAATATTATCAGCTTCTAGAAACTTAATGTTGAAAGAGCTTTATTTTGGAGAATGAGCAACATATTTTTGAAATTTCATTAGATATATTTTCTTTAAAAAAAATCTTTGATAAGACTTAGTTTTCTTGAGCTGGGAAGATGGCTGGCAAGTAGAACCACACAAGCCTGATGATCTGAGTTCCATCCCCAGAAGCCAAGTAGTCAGCTGAATACATAGTGAATATCTGTACTCTGAGTACTCCTATGGTGAGATGAAAGACAGAAAGACGGGAGAATCACCCAGAACCTTCCAAGCCAACTGGTTTGGAGTATAGAGTACAGCAGGGCAAACAAGGAAGGCCCTGCCTCGACATGGTGAGAGGTGCAAACCAACTCCCAAGAGTTGTCCACTGACCTCCACATAGATACATACAAAACACACATCAGCATCATCATCATCATCATCATCATCATCATCAGTAAATAAATAAATTTTTCTAACAATGAAATTTATTTTCTTGCATTGTGTGGTCTATCTTCAAAGAAGTAACACAAACAGGAAAAAGAAAGCAGTGAATGTTTTCCCTCATTTGCAGATCACATCACCAATCCCTCGAATGTGAGTATATATCCTGATGTAAGACCAAGAGCCAGGAAAATTGAAAAGATACTTGGAGGTAAAGGAAAAGGAAGAACACCCAAAGAGGGGGGTATTAGGGTACAGCTGCTACCAGGGGGGAGGTAGAGAAAGTGGGAGGGGAAGAGGGAGAAACATGCAAGGGTCCATGGTGGGGGAGAAGGAAGCTCAGGAGAGGGAGATTGGTGAGAAGTGGGTGTCATCCAGGTAAAGGTGGAGATATGGGGGCATTGGGCCTGGGTAGGAGGGAGGAAGGTAGGACCGGAGGAAGAGGAAGAAGTAGAGATGAATGGATTTTGGGGGCTAGGGAAGCCAGAGGGAAATGTCTTCTCGCCCAAACCCCCTGAGAAATGCACAAATGGTGTCTGAACTATGGGGGCTGCATGGCAAGGAACACTGTGCCAGACAGGAGAGACCTCCTTTTCCAGTGGTTGGTGAGAGTGATCCAAGAGACTCCAAAATAACACAGGCTATTTACTGCCAGAGCTCTTAGTTATTTCCCAGAAGTGGAAGATAAGACCCTACGGCTGAAGACAGGACATGCTTCAGACACAAGTCAGAGCAATGAGCAGGAGCTGACCCGGAAGGTAAGACCCTACTGCTGAAGACAGGACATGCTTCAGACACGAGTCAGAGCAATGAGCAGGAGCTGACCCGGAAGGTAAGACCCTACTGCTGAAGACAGGACATGCTTCAGACACAAGTCAGAGCAATGAGCAGGAGCTGACCTGGAAGGTAAGACCCTACGGCTGAAGACAGGACATGCTTCAGACACGAGTCGGAGCAATGAGCAGGAGCTGACCCGGAAGATAAGACCCTACTGCTGAAGACAGGACATGCTTCAGACACGAGTCGGAGCAATGAGCAGGAGCTGACCTGGAAGACTTCCACCTGCAGTTTAGCTGTCATAATGCTAGATGATAAAATACAAGCTGTTAAGGTGAAAAAAATCAGTCAAAAGGTCCAACCCAACCCTAAAGCCTAGTAACCATGATGACTGGCAAGCACAGCGAACTACCTTTATTGGTGCAGTTGTGGCACTGTACAACTATCAAATTGGACTTAAGCCCTGTCAGTGGGAGTGAACTCACGGGTGACATTGTAAACACAGCCAAATAGACATGGCTGGAGATGTCATAGATCCTAGAGAAAACCCTAACTCTGTCATATCTCTAGACAAATGAAATTTCTTACCATATGCTAAATATGGGTCCTTATATTTATAGACATGTATACTGCACACTGCTCATCAAAGAAGCTTCTTTTTGCAACAGGTGGAGACTATTGCAAAAATCCCACAACTGGTCAGACACATGGAATATACATCTAAGAGATGCCCAGTCCTAAGTAACACATCTACGGTTGAACCTCCACAACTGAGACTCAGGGGACGTAGTGGGGTGAAGATAGAGACAAAACAGTGCATCCCTCTACTTTCACCAGTGAAACTTCCTTATACAACAGAGTGGACAGAAGGCCACAACTGGCCATGTTTTAAAAAGTAAGAGACTGTAGAGTATGTGTCCTTGGATAGAACTCCTATTTTAAACCTCTTCCACCCACAGCTCAGGGACCATTGGGGAAGAGGGGGCCGGAAAGATCATAAGAGCCAGGGCTGGGTCGTGATCATAGGGAAGTGGAGGCTTTCAGGCCATTGGAAGCTTGCACATGTGAACTGGTGACAGTGGTGGCATCAACCTCAAGGACCCATGCCAATTCAATCAGACAAGGTCCCAGAGTGGAATGAGAGAAATGAGTGTCAGGCAGACCTTTGTGTGGGAACTACTGGAGACTGATTAGTACTGGGTTAGAGAGAGTAAGCCTACTTATAATCTCCAGATAGGCTCATTAGATTTCAGTGGATGAATTTGCACTGAAGGACATCTGGATACAAATGCTTGACTGGATAGGACTTAACATGTATAACAGAATATAACATGTATGGCAGAATGTGTGAGGTCCACTGGGGTGTTGGGAGGGCATGGGTGGAGGAGGGGGTCTAAATTCGATTAAGAGCTGTTGCATGAAATGTACAAAAGCCCAATAAAAAAAAAGGAATTATAAAAATGATGACACAAGGAATTATCTAAAAGCTGTTTTTTAAGTAAAGAAATATATACTTGACTCTGTGATTAAGTCAGTATAAGGTTTTAGTTGTATAGGGATTTAATACCAGGATACTCAGGAAGCTGAGGCAAGAAGATTGTTCAAGGCCTGTTTTGGCTACACAGAGGGTTCAATGTCAGCCTGAACAATTCTGTGAAACCCTATCCCAAAAACAAAAAGTAAAAGAAGGTTATAGATCTAGTTTAATAGTATAGTGCTTGCTTAGTATAAATACCTGAGGTCTAATCCCCAGTACTGAAATTTTTAATTAATCAGCTTATTAATGTCCGTATATACCTTTCTTTGGTTCCTTCTTCCAATTCTCTAGCTAACTGTTGCACATACTTTCCTGTATTCATACCTTTTAATTTTTTTAATTTATTATATCTCTGTGTGTGTTTGTGCCTGTGTGTCTGTGATGTATGTGTTCAGGGAGTCAGGGGACAACTTTGTGAAGTTGGTTCTCTCCTTTCACCTTTGTATGGGTTTCGGGATCAAACTTGGGAAGGCAGACCTGTGCACCAAGTGCCTTCGCCCACTGAATCCCAAGCCGTTTCATTTCAACATCACTCTAACCTGTGCCAACCTCTCCTTCACTCAGGTATTCATGGTTGAGACACTGACCTCTTGCACAGCCTCTTTCAGAACTTGTGACACTGACTTTATCTCTTCATGTATTTTCTATGATCATCTTCCAACCCACCCTTTCTTGCCATTGATTATAGAATTAGCCTTTTATGGAGGGCCATCCACTCAAATCTGGCTCTTTTATACTTTTCCATATACCAGACTTATATAATCATAATTTTTTGAAGCCTATTTGGCCTGTGCCCTTTCTCTTTCTCTGCTCCCTCTCCCTGGGGCCCATTCCCACCTCTTCACTGAATCTTTCTGATCACCCTGACTCAGTGATAGCACTCTCTCTTGATACATACTTGACCATGTTTTCATAACCATAACTTAAAATAAAGGGTTCTCTCATATTTATATTGTTAATCACTTTAGTTACTCTGACAAAATACCTGAAATACCTAAAATGTGGAAAGCTTAATCTGGACTCAAGTTTCAGAGGCTTCAGCCCTTGATCAGCTGATATTTAGGCCTCTGATGAAGCAGAAACATAACAGCAGAATGCCGTAACAGAGGAACGCTTGTAACTCACAATAGTCAGGAAGCATAGAGTACAAGACAAAGGCTTAGGGAAAAATATAACCTTCAAAGGCACACTGTCAGTAACGCTTTGGTCCATCCAGGCCCCGATTCCTAATCCAATAGCTCTGTATTAGCCAGAGTTCTCTAGAGTATGCACACACACACACACACACACACACACACACACACACACTCATACACACACGTCCTTGACAGAAGAGACTAACACCCAAAGCTGGATGAGATCACCCCCTCAGATACAGCTGCCCTGTCCAGCCAGAACGATCTCAAATGGAGGCCAGAGCATCTCCCGGCCACACACTGGCAAGGCTGAATCCAGATAGATGGATAGATAGATGGATAGATGGATGGATAGATAGATAGATAGATAGATAGATAGATAGATAGATAGATAGATGAGAGATAGATGATTGATAGATAGATAGATAGATAGATAGATAGATAGATAGATAGATAGATAGATAGATAGATAGATAATAGATAGATGTAGTCTACTGGTTCTGATCCTCTGAAGAATATTATTGCAATGGTGTGATGCCACATTACAGTGATGTCTGAACAAAAACACTCTGACTCTTAGAATCCATTAAAACCCAGAGTGGGGCCTGATCTGTACTGAGAATTTCTTCCTTTACATCTCTCCTGGAACCATTCTCTCAGTGCTATTCTCCTCAGCAAAGGCCTTGCTCTTCCTTCTTTATTGAAACATCCATCATGAAATGGGGAACGAAGAGCAGGACCTTATCAGAGAAGTATTTCCCCCTTTTAGCCCCTATTGATCCAAAACAGTATACAAGCCCATACGCAGATATTATCAATCTAACCCCACTAGTTGTTTACAACATCAATGAGACAATTAGTTGCTTTCAAGGAACATTCACTGCAAATAGTACCTGATATGTTCATAACACACACACACACACACACACACACACACACACACACACACACACACTATTCTGGCTCAGGGGCAAGGAAGGGTCATGAAGGATTAAATTTATAGATTAAGTTTACAAAAGGACCCAAGGCCCAGTAACCTTGTTTACATTGTAAACAAGCTGAGATAGTGCCCCATTCTCACATATTAATAAGAGATTTACTAGATGGGCTTATGTGATTGAGTTTGGGTAGTCCAATAATGTCCACCTGCACACTAGAGGGACAGAGAACTTGTGTAACTGCTCAGTCATAAAGCTAGATGTCTTAGCTGTTCCAAACTGCTGCTGGAGGCCTAGAGCTCCCTAGAGCTATAGAGGAATCAACATTAGAAGGCCAAAGAAACTAGAATCTGCTCTTGGGGGGAGGGGGGAGGGGGGATGTAGCAGCAGCTTGCTTCAAGAAGAAAGACTAACAGCCTACACTCTGTCCTCCTCAGACCATGAGGGCAGGTTTTCCCCACTCAGTTAATCCTCTCTGGAAGGACTCTCCAAAACATACCCAAAGTCATGTCCACTAGATTGTTTCTAAGTCCCAGCAAGCTGACAATTAAGGTTGACCATCACAACGTAATTTGGCTATAAAGTCATGAGAAATGGATGCCTTGAAGACATTAGTGCCATCACCACCCAATCACTTCCTCACACTTTCCCATCACTTGGTTGGCATCAGCTGGCAACCAAGCCTTTAACACATGGGGAAGAGTATTTCCCATTCAATGAATAACATGTATCTTTCCATATACCCTCACTTGAGATCCCCAATAAATTCACCGATAACAGCAAACTGCTATATTCTTCATTGTGCTCTGTTTCTTCCCCAAGCATCTAACAGTATAGAAGATGTTCTAAAGAATAACAACACCAATTAGTCAATCCCAGATTTATATATATTTTTTTCAAAATGTTAAATTTTCTATATACATCATAACACAACTGGAAGCATTGGTTTTATATTTTCAGCAATTAAAATCTTAAGAAAATCTAACAGCTATGCTTAGCAGCTGCGGTCCTCAAAAAACAAAGTGTTCTCTGGGGCTGGAGAGATGGCCTAGCAGTTAAAAGTGCCGACCGCTCTTACAGAGGACCCGGGTTCAATCCCCAGCACCCACATGGTGGCTGAGAACCATCTGAAACTCCAATTCCAGGAGAACTCCAGTTCCAGGGGAGTCCGACACCCTCTTCTGACCTCCACGGCATTGCACGACACGGGTGCACAAACTTGCATGCAGACAGTACATTCATACACATACAGAAATAAATAAATTTTTTTTTAAATTAAAAAAAAACCAAAGTGTTCTCAGGGCACTTTTAAAATCTGGTTTGTGATGTTCTGTATGATCTTTATGCTCCCCAGACTCCTGACCATGCATAACACAAATACATCTTAAGCACAAATTCTTTGCACTGTTAAACTTTAGAGTCTACAAATCATTCATACAGGTAACAAAACAAAGTAGTGAAGTGTTAGGTTTCCAGGAAGAAAGATGGAGACATATTACCAGCCAGCATTTCTATTTTGTCAAATTAAATAATCATGAAGAAAATGCTAGAGATTTAAAAGATCTAGGGTTATACATGCTTCTTAGAAAAATAGGTAATGCTAGAAAATGTTTAGTCTACATGGAATGTCAAATGGTTCTTTGAACACTAACCTTAAGGTGACATCAGTCCTTCTCAGTATTTGTTCCACATTTGGTTTCAATATCTCAAAACTCACAGCAGTTTGAAAATAGTTCTATATGAGGGAAACAACCAAACAAATCATGGAATCTCTGCACTGGACACAGAACATGAGCCCATTTTCTGTATCTTCACATCAGTCCCAGGGTGCGGCAGGAAATCCTGGCAGCATCCATACAGGGATGATGAGGAATGATATGGATGATGAGGGATACTTCGGCCCCAGCAGAAGACCATAATCTTTTGCCCTATTTGATTTCTCTTACTTTGTAAAGTACATTCTCTCTTGAATATAAAATGTTTCCTATTGCTATCTTATATTCTGTGCTATGTAAATGATGCAGGGGAACCCGATACCCAAACTACATAATAGCAAGGAAAAGTTACTGAGTATATTAGTAGGAATATAATATAATATTAGCTCAAAAATTAGTAGGAAGCAAAGACAGTCTCAGTAAAAGGAAAGGGTGCAAATTTCCAAATTCCTTCCTGTATATCTTTATCACAAATACACATCTATATTTACATATGTATAAGTATATGGAAATATATTTTCTGTGGTTTAAATGTTTTCCTCCTCCAACTCTCACACAGAAATTCAATTTCCATGGTAACAGTATTATACTATGATTAGAGTGAAAGTTTCAAGAGGTGATTGAGCCCTGAGGACTCCATGTTTATGAATTGATTAATCCTCCTATTGTAGGAGTGATTTCTTCATAAAAAGAGCATTTCTACCCACCTTTTCCCTTGTCTTGTCCCTCTCTCATCTCCCTACAGCCCTCCATCAGCTCAGGAACCACACCAGAGGTAATCACTTTGACCTTGGACTCCCCAGCCTACAAAACTCTGATAAAATAAATTTCCGTTAATGATAAATTACTCAGTATTTACATGTCACGGCAGTGTGAAATGGACAAAGACAATGATGCTTTCTTCCTTGACTGTTCTGAGTCAATTTCTGAGTTCTTTAGCGCAACGGTATTTTAGCAGGCCATGCTAGATGGAAGGTACAAATTACCACAAAGTAGCATGAGGCTAAAAGAGAAAGTTTAGCACAACTTCCTAAGTACTTACACAGTTATTAGCAACAGTTATATGCCTGTTTTTGTAGCTCCACTGTCACTCTCTGCTTTCTAGCACACTGACTCTTGCCTTTAATGGACTCTTCACTGTGTACCAAATAAAATAATTTTCTGAAAGCAGAATATGTCAGCCTTGAATCTGTCTAAGAAGAAAAATCCTCCGTGAATTAGAAGAACATAGTGTAGGCGCAGGACCAGGATCGAACCTACTGCTTTCAGCATTTTATTTATTATTTGAATTTTATGTGTATGAGTGTGTTGCCTACATGTATGTAAGGGCAGCCATGTTATGTAATGCCCACAGAGGTCAGAAGGGCCCATTGGATCCCTTGAAACTGGAATTATGGACAGTTGTCAGCTGCCATGTGGATGCTGGGGATCAAGCCAGGGTCCTCTACAAGGACAGCCAGTGTTCGTAACTGAGCCATCTCTCAGGCCCTAGGCCCCTACTTTAGATTGGTTAGTATAAGAGTAATGGGTCCAAAGCTAATGTGTAACCAGCAAAGTGTGCTGAACACCACTACTCATCAAGAAAAATCTATTTCTATTTTCATTACATCCAATGAGAAAATTCTTGTCTTCATTTTGATAATGACACTCAAAACTCTGAGCAAATTCTGATGCAATGCAATGTATTCCTACAGTACATATTAGAGTTCAATCATCATGCACACAGATAACACTCTTTACACAGTGGGCAAGATATCATGGTACTGGTGGCTATGTAGTCTGTCCTTAGTTATTAATCTATACAAAACTGATAAGCTGCTATTGCTTAAATAGAAAGTTTAATATCTATTTTAAACATAAAAAAATATGCTCAGCCGGTGGTGGCACATGCCTTTAATCTTAGGATTAAACTCAGGAGGCAGAGGCAGGCGGATCTTTATGAGTTCAAGGCCAGCCTGGTCTACAGAGTGAGTTCCAGAACAGCTGGGGCTACAGGAAGACCCTGTCTCAAAAAGACCAAAAAAAAAAAAAAAAAAAAAAAAGAAAGAAAGAAAGAAAAATGATGCTCAGAAAGTATAGCCATTATAAGCCTCAGATCTTCCATCTGTCCAATGTGGTCACTGTGATGAGAATTGATGACAATAGACATAAAAGTCTTTTCTCAGTGCTGGGCATTTGGTCAAGATGAGTTTAATCAATTATACTTTTATATCTAAATGAAATATAAATGAATTAAAGACTTCCAAGCCTTTGATTTAGTATTTGATATCATTGCCTGTATGCAGTAATAGAATTTTACTCTTGGATAAAAGCTTAGAGATAACCTAAGACCAGTTTCTCCAACATACTGCAGCTTGAAGAATGGAACTCCAAGATCCTGACACTGAAGAGAAATGAGGACAGCAGTGACAAGCCCAAAATCAGTGGCTCACTTCCAACTCAGAGTCTGAGTCTCGATTTATGGAGAATATGTACAATAATGCCAAAAGATATTGTGAGTTTTAGATCATGCTGCATAATTTTTGCTCTTTCCACAATTTCTGGCATAAATAATGCATTAAAAGAGTATTAAATCATCAGTGACTGGTATTTTCCGGTTCCAAATCTCTTAATATCTAAACACTTTTCCCTTAAAGTCTTAGATGTTTAAATTGGCATTAAGTACTCAAATCCAGCCTCTCAAACAACATCCACCTTTATAAAAGCCCCCTTTACTGTGGCAGCCAGCTATATCACTTGACCAGTCCAGTTAGTGGAAACTCCCTAGGTCCACTCAACTATATGCTTTTGTGCAGTGTCCAGTTTCTACCAGCAAACCAACCCTAACACCACAGCATTTGAACCTGTAAAAGTTGGAGACAATTTCACTCTGGAATTTCCCCCTGAAACAAATCAAATTTTCCTTTCCATAGTAGAGCCCAGGTTAACCATCTTTTTTCTGTAAAACAACCCTAAACAGCAAACATATATCATTCCTCATCATTCCTGTCTGGCTGGATAGTTTCTAGAGTCACCTGCTCACATACCCAGCAACTGCTCTGGAGAAGAGCTCCCTGAGACAGTTTGTCTTTGCTCCACCAGGGGCCTCATCCTCCAGTCAGCCAGCAGGGGCTTCTTTGCAAGGTGTCTCAGAATCCAAGGGGAAGCACTTTTAATTTCCTGGTCAGGAGATTAAAGAGGATTCAGGAAGCCACTGACAAAAGAGGCATGCTTTATTTTCTCTAGATGGTACTCAGGCTGCTAGGCAGACAGACAGTGGGCAAAAGTGCATGTCCTTGGTATCAAAGACACCTTATAGGATGTCACACAAAGGTGGCTTCATGCCAGAACTAGTTGTACAACAGATTGCATCACTGTCTATGTTTGGGGTCCCATTTGTCCTGACTTATAGGCCTGTGGATGTTTACTCTCAGCCGTCTTGGTTCATGCCAGAAGTTTATATCACTGCCATGCTGTCTAAACATAAACAGGCCACACCACTTTGATTCCCTACATCCCTCGTTTCAAATGCTCTTTCCAGGCCCTCTGAATATGCCCTAATTTAGAAATATGATTGTTCTGGGCAGAATTCAATTAAAATGAAGCCAGGCTGGAGTAGGGGTAGCCCTTTAATCCAATATGACTAGCATCTTCATAAAAAGAAAAGATGCTGCAAGAACCTGAAAATGATGTAACTCATATCCCATTAATACAAGTATTTACAAAGAGGACAGCTGTTACAGCATGCGGATTTGGGCTGCTGTTTTTCATTTCCAAGCTAACTCTCCAGAGAAAATAATCCTAATATTTATTCTAAGTGATGTATGTACATCTTATTCAAACTACCCTAATATTGCTTTTACTCATTTATGGAACAACTTACTCATGGGAAAAATTATGATAACATAAAAAGGAATTTTTCTTTAGAAAGTAATTTCAGGGGCCAGGCGTGATGGCGCACGCCTTTAATCCTAGCACTTGGGAGGCAGAGGCAGGTGGATCTTTGTGAGTTCAAGGCCAGCCTGGTCTACAGAGTGAGTTCCAGGACAGCTGGGGCTACAGGGAGACCCTGTCTCGAAAAGACAAAAAAAAAAGAAAGTGATTTCAGTTGAATTATAGTTTACTATATTTTACATTAATTTTAATCAAATGTAAATTGTGAATAATTCTTCTGTTTGAACCTGACTCAATCACATGCAAAACAAACAGTTGGTATTCTTTATATTCAAATAAAGAAGACAGGCTAGAGAGATGGCTCAGTGGTTAAGAGCACTTATTTCTCTTGCTGAGGACCTGGGTTCAATTCCCACATAGTGGCTAACAACTGTCTGTAACTCCAGTCCCAAGGGATCTGATGCTTCTTCGAAGACCTCCATGGGCATTGCATGATATGGGTGCATGTACACACGTGCAGGTGATACACTCATACACACAAAATAAAAATTTTTTAAATGACAAAATTAATAACAAAAGCAAAAGTACTAAGAAGAGATACAGAAACCCACAAGGTGAAGGCCGTGCAACAACTGATGCAAAGGTTGGAAGGACACATCTCAAGCCTCAAAGTACAAAGTATTGGAGCCAATCTCAGAAGTTAAGAGAAAGGCATGGGGCAAACTCTTCCCCTGATGGCTTCACATAGAGCGTGGCCGCCTTAACTTTGGACATCTGACTCTGGGAGTATGACGGAATCAGTGTCTGTTGTGATAAGCTACCCAGCTTGTGGTAATTTGTTCTGGCAGCACAGCAGCATGGTAGCCCAGGAAAACGAATGCAAGCTACCAGGTGATGATTCGAGGCAGGTATCAAACTAAATAGGAAGGCAGTAAATACCACATTACATAGTAATGTGCAAACAGGGACGAGAAGGCTTGTGCCCATGTTATGTTCTCCATGTCCTAGAGAGATATTTCACTGTACAACATATTCTAGTACTTCCCCTTTCTCATCCTGTCCAGGAAGACCCCTTCCAGTTCCTGTAAAAGGGACCCTTTGCATGTAGAATACTCTCTCATACTGTTGCAATTTGTCCATGTCCCTCTGAGAAGCAAGACTTTAATTTACTGCATGCTTCAGATGTTTTCAGAAATGCTGTTCAGCTGTGTTTTAATCAGGTTGCATTCAGCTGCAACAAACAGAAACCTGGCTATCAGAGGCTTGCAGTTAAGACTGTTGTTTTGCTTAACAAGAAGTCTGCTGGTCCCAAGTTAGCAATTTTATGGCAGGTACTGTGTTAAAACTTCTATGATTCTCTTAGCTTCTCCTGCATAATTGTAATAAATCTACCTGAGCTCCACAGACAGTGGTGTTCAATGTGAGGACAAAAGCTGGTGAGAGAGGTGAAAGAAATTTCCCAACTTGCCTTGGTCATGGCATCAGGAATGAGACAAATAAGACTTACAAGTCTTTCAGGAAAGTTCCCAGTCTCTAGACAGAACTGAGCTCTATGGTAACTCTCAGATCAGTGGAGGATTTGAAAGCTTTGATAGTCCTAGTGTGGTTACCTGCAAGGGAAGAAAAGGGCTGAGTGCTTTGGGGTGTGGCTCACAGCCAGCCAACCAAGAGTGTCAGATGTACTGTCTTCGAAATATGACATTTTGAGGCATACCATATTGATTTCCTCTCCTTAATGTAAGGGAGTTTTAGAGATTATAAAGAAATTCTTACTGACTCTGCCCTCACAATAGTAATTGAACATGAAAACTCTGCACTCAGACTGGATTAAGTTCCCATCATCATTTATCAGATAAATGAGTGTGGGTAATCACTTCATTTATATAGAGTTCAGATTCTGCATCTTACAAATGGAGATAATAATATTCATAGATTGTGAGGATTAAATGACTACCACTTATTACATATCTAGTGCCTGGTAAATTTTTAATAAATATGTATTAGTCCACTTTCTACTTAAGATAAATCACGATCAGCAGTTCTTGGCTCTGATACAACATCAAGAAACCAACTCAGTCAATAGCCTTTCTACTGCTGGCAGTGTGCCAAGGAGGTGAAGGGTATCACATAGTGAGGGCAGGAAAAGTGTAGGATGCATCTCTTCTGGCCTCATTCCCTCTTCCTTTTTTAATTTTTTGTGTATGATGGATTGATTGTCTGTATATAAGTGAGCCCATGTCATGCAGTGTCCACAGAGGCCAGAAGAAGGCAACTAATCCCCTGGAACTGGAGTTATAGACCATTGTTAGCTGCCATGTGGGTGCTAGGAACCAAACCTAGGTCCTCTGCAAGAGCAATCAGTGCTCTTAACCGATAAGCCATCTCTCCAACCCCCTCATTATGTATTTAAGTTAGCTTGATTTATAATTTCCCAAGTTTGCAAAGAAAAACAATTGCCAAAATGTTAACAATATAGTTATCCTTGAAAAACTCAGCTTAAGTTTCAAATGTTTTATTTTTCTAAAACTACCCTGTTGCCAGCAGCATAATGCCTCCCTACAAAAATGCTACATCCTCATTTTTGGAATCTACTGACATGGGAAGTGACAAGAGAAAGGAGGATTAAGACTGCTGGTGTAACTGAGGCTGTTAATAGGCTGCCATAAAACAGGAAGCATAGATTGTCAAGTGCGTCCTACATAATCACAGAAGACTTTCAATGCACGGAGAGGCAGAACAGTCAAGTTAGAGATGCCTAATATGAGAACAGCTCTACTAGACACTAATGGCTGAAGAAGAGGGAGGAGACAGCTAGCCAAGGAAATCAGGTAACCTCTAGAAGTTGGAAAAGGCCAGGAAAAGGATTGTCCCTACAGCCTCCAGAAGGGAACACAGCCCAAATGACTTGATTTTAGCTCAGTGAAACCCTCTTTGGACCTCTGACCTTCCCCATTTTGAGGAAATAATTTTATGTTGTCATTAAAATTATGACAACTTGTTATGACAGCAATAAAAAAAACTATTACAGGGGTTGGAGAGATGGCTCATCTGTTAAGAGCACTGGCTCCTCTTGCAGAGGACCTGGGTTCAATTCCTAGAACCCAAATGGCAGTTAACAACTGTCTGTAACTCCAGTTCCAGGGGATTCGACGCCTTCTTCTGACCTCCACAGGCATTGCACAGTATGAGTATACTTACATACATCCAGGCAATACACTCATACACATAAAATAAAAATAAAATATTTTAAAGGAAAATATTACAAAGTCCTAATATAACAAATTATATAATATTTCAAAATCAGAAAAAAATAAGATTTAAAAATGTTTATGCTTATATGCAAACTTAAAATGTCACCAGAGTACCAAACTACATTTGTTGAAGAAATGCAAATGTATATAAGATAATCTCCTGTATATAATTATTGACAGACAGTCCCGAGGTACCCAAGCAAACTTCAGAAGACATACTGAGCAAGTATCTGCTCCCACACTCCTGATACCAATTTTATTTTTCATTTTATTCTTTCCCTAGTCCTCACCTTCTTCCCCATAGACAGTAATTTATTGTGTCTATACCTAGTCTGCAGCATAAGTGCATGCTTTAAAAAAAAAAAAAGAAAAACTCTTAAAAGGATGCCACATGTAACAGAAAGCTACGTGCCAACACAGCATTATTAATGAACAGCAGGAAATGTTCTGAGATGTGCAACAGAAATCTGTTTCTAATGTGATGTGCCTAGCTTACCAGAGAACAGAAAATTGCCTGTTATAATGCATTGTCATGATGGAAATGAAAAATCACAGAATTCCTTTGTGTTCCACTGAACATTTGGAACTTAAACTAAAAACAGAAAAATACCTTTATATTGTTGTAGCTTAACTTTTTATTTACTTATTTTTGTTTTATGTATATGAGTGTTTTGCCTGCATTATGTAATACACCATGTGTGTACAATGCCCACAGAGGCCAAAGAGTTATGGACAGTTGTCTGACATCCTATGGGTACTAGAAACTGAACCTGGGTCCTCTGAAACAGCAGCCAGTGCTCTTAACCGCTAAACAATTTCTCTACCCCTTGTAGCTTGATTTTCTAAAGAAAAATAGTGAGTTCAGTCTGATATTAAAGAATTGGAAGTTAAGTAGTCTTATTAGAAAAGTATTTAACTCAAACTTCCTTGAACTGATGTTTTCTTTCCTGATTGTGAAGGTAATACTTGTTCAAAGTTTAAAAATTATAAAATACAAAGATGTAATAGAAGAAAATAATCATTTATATTCAAAGGAATCCGTCGCCAACATCTCATTAATTTTATCACATTTTATAGGCATTTTTGCATAATAAACATAGACTAACATGTACCATATGCAATTTTTATCTGCTAATATTAAACCAGCATTTCTATTAAAATATAAAATTATACAGCCATAGTTTTATGTTGCATAATTTTCTGATCTACATCTATTATGCATGTACCGAAGTGTATTCACACTTTCCCTGGTGTTAAATAATTAGCTAGCTTAAAACTGCTCATTATTAATAAAATAATGCTTCAACAAACAGTTTTATGCATAATGAGTTTTCCACATGAAGCATTATTTATTTGGGATTGATGCTTGGAAATTGAAATTAAGAAATGTTTAAAGAACTTATGCGGAGTTGGAGAGATGGACTAGAAGACCCGGGTTCGATCCCCAGCACCCATATGGCAGCTGAGAACCATCTTTAACTCCAGTTCCAGGGGAATCTGAAGCCCTCTTCTGACCTCTGAGGCATTGCATGACACGGGTGCACAAACCTAGATGCAGACAGTACACTCATACACATAAAAAAATGAATAAAATTTAAAAAAAAGAATTTATGCATATGGTCATAAGTCTTCCTGAGAAGGTTCTATGCTCAAGCAATATTTGAGATTATCCCAAGCCATTCAGATTGATGGGGAATCACAGAAAATGCCACAATTTGACAGTATTCAATTCCCATATAAATTATATAGCATTTGCATAATATATATATATATATATCCCACATACATCCCTCCTACTCTTCCATGTTACTTATAATTTCAAATGGAATGTAAAATATAGGTGAATAGGTTTTAAATGTCTTATTTAGGTAACACTGACAAGGAAAAAATATCTATGCATATTTAAAACAGATGTAAATTTTTTTCAACTTTCTCAAACCTTATTTAGTTGAATCTGTGGATGTGGAATCAGCAGCTACAGGATAACTGTATAGCAGCAATTCCCAAAAGCACTGCTGTTTTTAAATCTTGGTAAACAGAAAACAGTATTTCTCTATATCTATTTTAGTATATTTTAATTGGGTTGAATATTTTATTCATTTTATATTCATACTTTCACTTTTAAAATTTTTATAGTCACATTGTTCTCTAGTGTTTATTTAACAGGAGGTTACAGTGGAATGGGAAGACCTTGCACAAGTAACAAGAGAATTAGTTTATCGTTAATTTCAGGTCAGATACCTAGGGAGCATCTTTCTTGCCAAGCGAGATAGGATCCTTTCAAACTCCTCTTTAAAATTCAGTATTTGCATCCATAAAGAATGCTCAGTTATGAGCAAAAATTAAATCCCTTGTCAACACATTTCTAAAAGTCTTCTATCCTGAAGTTGGTGGTTTCAAAGACATCAGGATATATCTTATCTAAGAGATGGAGGTGGGCAGAGCTGAGCCAAGATCATAAAATAGCAATGACAAGCTCTCTGGAATTTTAAATGTCCAAAGAGATGATTCTCTAAAAAAAAAAAAAAAGTTCCTTCCTATATAAAATTCTTTTTTTAAAAAAGTAATGATGTGGGGGCTGGAGAGATGGCCTAGTGATTAAGAGCACTGACTGCTCTTGCAGAGGACCCAGGTTCGATCTCCAGCACCCACATGGCGGCTGAGAACCATCTTTAACTCCAGTTCCAGGAGAATCCGACACCCTCTTCTGATCTCTGCAGCATTGCACAACGCGGATGCACAAACCTACATGCAGACAGTACATTCATATACACATAAAAAATAAATTAAATTTTAAAAAAGTAATGATGTGTATGATGGATCTTCTCCAGAAGACTGCAAGCCAGAGACTGCATATATAAAAATGATAGTTAACATTGCTTAAAAACTTGACATGATCCAGACGCTGGCAGCATCATGCATGATTCACAGGATGAGCACATGTGAGAGGAGGCCCATTCACCTCCTGGCAGCTAGAAAACAAAACCAGAAAAGAGGAAGGAGCTAGGGTCCCAATACCCCCTTCAAGAACACTTCCAATGACTTAACTTCCTTCTGCCATGCCTCACTGCAAACAGCTTCAATAAAGGGTTTGGCACATGTGTCTTGAGAGACACTTATCACACTGTACCATGTACACAGCTAAGCATCCAGGTTCTAATGGCCAAGAAAGAACAGAGGTGTGTCAGCAACCGGTTGTGTCTATCCCAACATGTGTTATCTATTTATTCTTCCCCAGAATCTGTTAAGTATGCTTTACATAGTAGATACAAAGCCAAAGTTTGTAGGCGAAGTTATCAAACAAAAGTAAATATTTAGAATACCTTTGTAAATTATTACTATATGCATTCTACAAAGATTAGTCAAGAACTTTGAAACAACCTTATTTTGTAGAACAAAAGGTAGCCCTCAATGAATTAAACTCAGTGTTTTCCTTCACTGAATAGATGTACTAATTTTTTTAATATTTCATTTATTATTTTTATTTTATATTTATTGTGTATTGCCTGCATGTAGGTAGGTGCACCCATGTTGCACAATGCCTGTGAAGGTCAGAAGAGAGCACTTGATCCCCTGGCACTGGAGTTACAGACAGTTGTAGCCATCATATAGGTGCTGGGATTCAAACCCAGGTCCTCTGTAAGAGCAGCCAATGCTCTTAACTGCTGAGCCATCTCTCCAGCCCCGACAAATCCTAAATTTGACAGCATTAGAAGTCTTTGAAATTAAAAACAGAAGTAACTAATATCACACTGGCTTGAAAATCAGGAGCAGATTAATTTAGAGGAAGCATTTCCAAGGAAAATATTCAGAATTATATCATACTGACTTTATTGATTTCTTTATATCTTTAAACTGACATAAACATTAATGCTGCTTTTCCTATTCTTAAATAATTAAACAACCAAAAGTACGTAAGTTTAGAAGGTAAAGAAAGTGTCCATAGAGACCCTGTCTATGTTCCCATAAGTCTAGCATTGTAATTGTGTGATGGACCAGTCATCACATTATCTTATAAGCTGGTCTCTTCCATACTTTTCGAGGACAAACAGGTCATAGTCAGAAGCCTCTGTTCTTCCAGAGGTGGACAGATATTCTGTAAGTTATTTGCCCAAAACACTACTGTCTTCTCCTTAGCTTGTTCTATATTTCACAATATATATATATATATCCCAATTATTAAGTAATTGTTCTTCCTATTCACCACCGCGATTCTTTATTATAGCAGCAGTTAAATCCATATGACAGTATTTTTAACCCTTGATGAAACAGCCTCATTGAATTCCATCCCATCATCACAGAGCTCAGCCCCAGGAAGGACAGGAGCCCTCTTCATGTCTTAGTTCACTCAGAATACCATAATGAACTATCACAGATGAGGAAACTATTAAATACCTATGAAGACTGGGAAGCCAAAAATCAAGGCTCTAGAAGATTCAATGTATAGTTAAAACACAAATCTGGCTCATACAGTAATATCATGGTATGTTGGAAGAGTCGAGGGAGTTTGCTCTAGTCTATTTTACAAATATAGAGGACTCCAGAGTCCTCTAGTCATAATCAACTCCCCAAGGCCCCATTTCCAATGCCTACATTTTAAATATTTTTATTATTTCTATTTTATGAGTGTATGAGTGTACTGTCTGCATTATGTAAGCACACCTGTGTTGTGCAGTGCCCACGGAGGTGAGAGGAGGGCATTGGATCCCCTGAAACTGGAGTTACAGGTGGTTGAGCTGCCATGTGGGTCCTAGATGCTTACTACAATCACTATATCCAAGATTCCTTAGAATCCTCTGTGGAGCTTTTCTGTTACCTAGTTAACAACTTCATAACAATTTTTATAATAAAGTCTCTGCTCAAATCACTTCTTCCTCTATTGGTAAAATGTATCATTTTCTCCATCATTTTATTGCTCCGTGGCATTAGGTACACACACTAACATAGACTAAGGTATTGGTAAACCATCTCACATAAATAGTATTTTATATTGTAGTAGGAAAAGGACTCTGAAAGTGCTTATAGAGAAGTAGAGAAAGACCAATGTTCAGCACCATGGAATCCATGGCACATTTGTGTTACAAACAAGCTTATATCACTTTGGACGAGGGTCTTACCCCAGGCCACCCAGCTCTTTGTCTCACCTATAAAATTGATTCTAATCCAGATCTTGACAGCAAGCAGGGCTGATCTGTTGGCCTTACAGCTCTCTAAAGAGGAAAAGTAATCCAAAGTTTCCATTTTACTTTTTTTCTCAAAATATCCATAAATGGCTTGTGAGCCCTGCATAAACCTGAGGATGAAATTCCTGGAAAAACTTTGTGGAAGGGCCTGGAGAAATGGCTCAGTGGTTAAGAACACTGACTGCTGCTCTTGCAAAGGACCTGGGTTCAATCCCCACCACCCACATGGTGGCAAACAATAATCCATAACTCCAGTTCCAGGGGATACAACACCTTCTTCTAATTTCATGGGCATTGCATGACATGGGTACACTTACACACATCCAGGCAATATACTCATACACATAAAATAAAAATAATAAATAAAATATTTTAAAAACTTTGTTGAGGAACAACATAGTAATAGGTTGTATAGTAATCAAGATAGGTGCATCCAGTGTGGCTCTCACCAGATTTTAATGCATAATACCAGGGTTTTTTTTAACTTTTATATGTATGAGGGTTTTGCCTATATATGTTTAAAGCACTGCATGGGTGTTGTGAACCAAACCTAGAGTGTCCTCTGCAAGAACAGCCAGTGCTCTTAATCAAGGAGATGTCCAATCCCTTGAAACTGGATTAATAGCTAGCCACCATGTCGGTGCTGCGAACCAAACCCAGAAGGTTCTCTGCAAGAACAGCCAGTGCTCTAAACTGCTGAGCCAGCTCTCCAGTCCTGCAATGGCAGTTTTTAAGAATAATGCCATCATTAGACAAAACAAATAATGACACAAAGCAATAATAGAAATCAGGTGCAACTGACTGAGTGATGGAGCTATTTCTGAGGACTGCAATGCTCTGGAAGACTTCAAAAGGCACCAAGGGTAGAAGCTGCCCACTTACTGATACTTAGAACCTGAGCAATCAGAGTATCTGTGGTGTTCAATTTGTATTAAGTTGAGCTCTGAGTATAAATTTTATCTCAATGTATCTTCAAAAGAACAGCAAAGCATAGAGAATTTCAGCAACAATCTAACACTGCTGAGGAGTAGTCTAAACATGTATTGCCTGGAAGAATTACAGAAGAATGTGCCCAGAATGTTCAGTATGAGCCAAATTGCATATTGATTTTCAACTTTCATCTATCTACTTCCACAGAGATTGTATGTCAGTAATGCTGAAAGCATACAATGTATGTGGCTCTACATAGTTCTGTAGCATGGAACGAAAGGTGTTGTTGGGAGCTGCGGAGTGCTGCGCCTCAAAGATGGTGCCGGTTTCCGCCTCCCACCCCACCTCCCACGGGGGTGAGCGCTCCATGCAGCAAACATGTCCTTATTTGGTTTGGCTTTGCTGAAGCCCTCTGTTCCGCATAGAGATATCCTATACTTGAGACCCACGTGGTGGAAGTCGATTGGTTGTGACATGCCTTATAGGTGGTGAACCAGGAAGGGAGTGAGTGAGAGCGGATGTAAGGTTACCGGAATAAACTGCTCGAGGAAGATCGCTCATGTGTCATGTCTTCTTTCGCTGGACGAACGGGGACGCGACAAGTGGTGGCCCAGTATGGGGATCCTCGCTTCTGATCAGAACCTCAAGCAGTCGGGGCGGCGCCAGAAAGTCCCCAGGTAAGGAGGGACGATAAAGGTCACGGTGAGCGACAAGTCAAAGACCGCAGCAAGGATAAATTCGCTGTTTGGCGAATCAAAAGTGAAAGCTCGTGGATTTGCGAGCCAAGATCAGTAGATGGAAGTATATCTACTTCTTGCTGGGAGTCTGGTTGTTAGTTTTCTTTTTGGGGTGATTGTTTTCTTAGTATTCTGCAGGGCATGTCCAAAAGGAGTTAACATGGGGAACTCACCGACCCACCCAATTTTTTATGCCCTCAAAGACTTGCTTAAGGCAAAGGGGCTAAAACTTAAAAAGGAAACATTGATTAATTTTTTGACAGAATGTGATCTTATTGCCCCCTGGTTCTTAGTGTCAGGGAGTTTGACAGTAACAAGCTGGGATAAATTGGGGAGAGATCTTGATTTTGCGTGGGAGCAAGGCACGCTTAAGGCTGGTACCCGCCCGATATGGAGGTTGGTGCGTGCCTGTTTGGGGGATCAAAAGTGCTGTCCAGCATTGGAAAGAGGGCAGGCAGCCTTGGAACAGTTACAGGAAGAAAGATCAAAAAGAGATAGTCAAATGGTAGAGAAGGAAGTGACCCATCTTGAAAGCTCAGATTCAGATCAGAGTGAACCTGAGGATGAAGAGGAGGAGATTTTGCAGTTGATCAGGAGTCTGAAACAACAAGAAATAGGGAGCTCTCCGAAGAGCACAAAACCTAAAAGACCATTAAAAGAGGAACCTCCGGGTTTGAGGCCGTGCCCTACGGCGCCTCCTCCTTATGACCCTCCCCCAAGTAGTCGGGGTGGCGCCTCTTCTATTTCCTTCTGCCCCGAGGTCTGGAGGGAAGTGGCCACAGCCTATCCAGTGTTTGTAGACCCAGCCAACAATAATCAAAGATATCATGAACCCCTTGACTTTAAAGTAATAAAAAATTTAGCTGAATCAGTAAGAGCTTATGGGGTAGGTGCCGCATTTACTGTTACACAAATAGAAAATTTAAATCGGTTTTGCTTGACCCCGAGTGATTGGGCTCAATTGACAAGATCAGTTTTGAGCCCAGGACAGTATCTAGATTGGAAGTCCTTGCAATATGAGTTTGCCTGTGAACAAGCAGCTATTAATCTAAATGCTGGCCTCCCCCAGGCTGCCTGGGATAGAGACATGCTTTTGGGGCAAGGCCGCACCGCCAATCACCAAATTAATCTCCCCGACCAAGTGTATACTCAAATAAATAACATTGCCATTAGGGCTTGGAAAGCATTGCCAAATAAAGGGGAAGTGACAGGCAACCTAACTAAAATCATACAGGGACCTACTGAGCCCTTTTCTGATTTTGTTGCCAGACTTGTTCAAGCGGCTGGTAGGATTTTTGGTAATGCTGACACTGCCATGCCACTTATCAAACAATTAGCCTTTGAACAATGTACAAAAGAGTGTCGGCAAGCGATAAATCCTTACAAAAACAAAGGCATTGAGGCATGGATGAAAATTTGCAGAGAAATTGGCGGACCCTTAACTAATGCCGGTCTTGCAGCCGCGGTCATACAGCTTTCAAAGCAAAAGAAAAACCCAGGAAGATCAGGCGCTTGCTTTAGATGTGGTGAGTTAGGCCATTTTAAAGAGCATTGTCCTATGAGAAGGGAGAGGGAAGAATTGCAGCGAGAGTCAAACAGAGACAAACCAGACCTTTGCCCAAGATGTAAAAAGGGAAATCATTGGGCAAATGAGTGTAGATCAGTGAAAGACATTAATGGTAAACCTCTTAGTGCTGGTTATGGAGGAGCTCGTTCAAAAAACGGGCTACAGGGCCCACGTCCCCAGGGCCCACAAATATATGGGGCAATGGAAGACATCCAACAGGCCCAGAGCCCACGCAGGTGGCCCACCTTTGTTCCTCCACAGGACCGCGGAGAGCCACTTCGGGCTCCGCAGGATTGGACCTCCACTCCACCTCCAGGCTCGTATTAACCCCTAGCATGGGAGTACAGCTTATTGATACTGATTTTCATGGACCGCTAGAACCTGGTACTGTAGGGTTACTCTTGGGACGCTCATCATCTGCCTTAAAGGGGCTTCACGTCCATCCAGGAGTTATAGACCCCGATTATACGGGCCAAGTTAAAATTATGGTGGAGTCCCCACGCGGAATTGTTTCAGTCTCTCCTGGGGATAGAATTGCACAACTATTATTGCTTCCCAGTCTTCATGACAGATACCCTTCAAATTCTAAGGAAAGAAAAGACAAAGGATTTGGGTCTACGGGAGTTGACTCTACCTTTTTGGCTTTGGATCTTGGTCAACGCCCAGTTTTAGAATTAAGCATTGAGAACAAAAAGATTCTTGGACTGTTAGATACTGGGGCAGATAGAAGTATTATAGCATTAAAAGATTGGGTAAAAGGATGGCCCATTCAGACCTCTGACCAGATCTTGAGAGGTTTGGGTTTTGCAAAGACACCTGATATGAGTGCTAGACTGTTAACTTGGAAAGACAAAGAAAGCCATACAGGTACTATACAACCTTATGTACTTGAACTGCCGATTTCTTTATGGGGAAGGGACATCTTACAAAGCATGGGTTTGCACCTCACCAATGAATACTCAGACACGGCCAGAAACATTATGACGACAATGGGTTATATGCCAGGGAAAGGTATAGGAAAATATCACCAAGGACGCAGTAGTCCGATTACTATTCAAAAAAGACAAGGAAAAGAAGGTTTGGGTTTTTCGTAGTGGCCACTGGGGACAGTATTCCCATTACTTGGAAGACAGAGGATCCAGTTTGGGTTCCTCAGTGGCCACTCTCCTCTGAAAAGATAACGGCAGCAAGAGAGTTAATACAGGAACAATTAGAATTTGGCCATATCCGACCGTCTGTGTCTCCTTGGAATACTCCCATTTTTATAATAAAAAAGAAATCAGGAAAATGGAGACTACTTCATGATCTCAGAGCGGTTAACCAACAAATGCAGATCATGGGACCGGTTCAGCGTGGCCTCCCTCTTTTGTCTGCTTTGCCAGCTCATTGGCCCCTGATTACAATAGATATAAAAGATTGTTTCTTCTCCATTCCTCTCTGTTCAAAAGATACCCAAAGGTTTGCCTTTACTGTTCCAGCGTGCAATCAAGAAAAACCAGATTCTAGATTTGAATGGGTGGTGTTGCCCCAAGGTATGGCCAACAGTCCCACCATGTGTCAACTGTATGTAGACAATGCCCTAATCCCAGTAAGACAGCAATTTCCTTCAGTTAAATGTGTCCATTATATGGATGATATCCTGTTAGCAGATAAAAATGAAGACACTCTAAATCATGCCTATTGTGTCCTTATAAAAACATTAGAAGATAAAGGCCTGTTTATTGCTCCTGAAAAGGTTCAAAAGGACACGATAATAAATTACCTAGGTGCCCACATTTTACCTGACTGCATTGTTCCTCAAAAGGTTGAACTAAGAAAGGATAACCTTTCCACCCTCAATGACTTTCAAAAGTTGTTGGGAGATATTAACTGGCTAAGACCTTATCTTAAAATACCCAATCATATACTACAACCACTTTACGAGATCCTAGTGGGTGAACCAGCTTTGGACTCCCCTAGATCTTTGACTCCACCGGCAAGAGAGGCCCTCCGCATGCTGGAGGAGGCATTAAAGAAGGCGTTCTTGCGGCGATGGGCGCCGGATGCTCCTATTTCTTTGTGTATACTTCCCACCTTTAAACAGCCATCTGGCCTACTCTGGCAAGATGGTCCTCTTCTTTGGATTCATCCGCACATTTCTCCATCACAATCCATTGAACATTACCCATCAACAGTGGCAAAATTAGCCTTATCCGGTATTCAATCTTCTCTTCAACATTTTGGAAAGTCACCCAACTTGATAATTACGCCTTATACCCAGCATCAAGTACGTGTATTGGCTGGTACCACTGATGACTGGGCCATCCTTTGCTGTAGCTTTGATGGTTCTTTTGATAACCATTTGCCTAAACATCCTCTAATACATTTCTTTAAGGAGCATCCTGTTGTGTATCCTAAGGTGACTTCCACTCAACCTTTACCCGGAGTTCCCACTATCTTTACTGATGGCTCAAAGACAGGCTGTGGAGCCTTTGTTATGGACTCTCACAAGCCAACAATTTTCCAATTCCAGCCAGGTTCCCCACAGAAGGTAGAATTACAAATCGTGGTGGAAGTATTCAAGGCCTGTCCTTTTGCCTTTAATCTTTTATCAGACTCCTCCTATGTAGTAAATGCTGTCAACATCTTGGAGACGGCCGGACCCATTAAACATAACAGCTCTGTAGGCCCGGATTTTAGAAATCTTCAGGATCTGATCTGGGCCAGAACTGAAAAATTCTATGTTCAACATATAAGAGCTCATTCAGGTCTGCCTGGGCCTCTAACTAAAGGAAATGCTCTGGCAGATAGTTTAACCCGAGTACCTCTTATCTTCTTTGCATCTGCGATTGAGCAAGCACAAAAGTTCCATGAGTTATTCCATGTTCCTGCCAAAACACTTCAGCATAGATTTCATATTCCGCGTGATACTGCCCGCAAAATTATCTTAGACTGTCCCAGATGTGTCATTCATCTTCATCCTCCCAGCCTCGGAGTCAATCCCAGAGGGCTCATGCCCCTTCATACTTGGCAGATGGATGTTACACATATTCCAGAGTTTGGCACACTAAAATATGTGCATGTATCTGTTGATACATACTCTGGCGTGATACACGCCACACCCATGACTGGAGAAAAGGCATGCCATGTAATCACACATTGCCTTGAAGCTTGGGCAGCCTGGGGAAAACCCCTTTCTCTGAAGACAGATAATGGTCCTGCTTATATCTCTGCTTCCTTTACCCAATTTTGTTGACAGATGAATGTTGTCTGCTCTCACGGTCTACCCTATAATCCACAAGGACAGGGAATTATAGAACGTGCTCATCGCACGTTGAAAGAGTGTCTATCAAAACAAAAAGGGGGAATTGGGAAGAATAAACGGCCAAAAGATAGGCTCTTATTAACTCTCTTCACTTTAAATTTTTTAAATTTGGACAATAATAATAATTCTGCTGCTGATCGACATCAGTGGCGTGAAGGAAAGGAAAAAGGATATGTGAAATGGAAGGATATACTTACAGGACAGTGGAATGGACCGGACCCAGTCCTGGTCTGGGCGAGAGGCTCTGTTTGTGTTTTTCCACAGAATCGAACTGACCCCGTGTGGGTGCCAGAAAGACTCACCAGAAAGTGTAACAAAACTTCTCAGGATGAAGATTCCCCTGCTGACGCTGCTGTCGCTGATCCTGAGTCTGGTAACACCAACCCGGATGGATCCGCGATGGGGGATACTGTCGGTGTTCCCGAGACCAATGCCAGTTCGCCATGATGCTAAGCTTTTCCCTCGCCTTTTTAGTACTAATTCATCTTGGGATGTACCCTATTTGCCCTTAGATGTAGGAATAGCCAGTATTAATGAAAATAGAAGTTTTGCATTAAGTGGTAGTCCATATTTTCTTAAGGTTAGAAATATTAGCGAAAATTCAAAATGTGTTCAGATGTATAATCAGATAGCGGCTTGGTTTGATTTGCCAGAGGATTCCTATGGACCCTGTCATTCTGCCAATGCCTCTTGGATTAGTGGATGGTGGCCAGCTAAGCATGGGGAAGAACAAGCACCCCGCCAACCTAAATATGCTCCACATTGTTTGGGCATTAATTGGGGGAAATTCTGGCCTTGGCCTTAAATAACTTGTCCTCCAATGTTGCCCAGGCCCTGGACACTCAGCTACATATCAACATCCTCCTGAAAGGAGGACTGATGATTGTTAATCAACGCATTGATCTTGTCCAGGAAGAGATAGATATATTGTGGCAAATAGCACAATTAGGATGTGAATTTAAACATTCAGGCCTCTGCGTAACTAGTATTCAGTATAATAACTTTTCCCATGCTGCAAATCTATCTAAACAACTTTCTAGCTATCTTCTAGGAAACTGGTCTGAGCAGTTTGAATGATTGGTGACCCAACTAAGAGTGGAAATAGTGACAGTGAATTCAACGCGAGTGGACCTGGACCTTGCCATCGGACTGTCATCCTGGATCTCAACAGCCATGAATCATCTCAAGGAATGGGCGGGGTTGGGATCCTTGGCATGCGTAATGTTGTTCGTATCTTTCCTCTTCCTGTGGTGTCTTTGTAAAATGAGAGTATCTTGACAGCGGAACATGGCTTTACTAGCACAGGCTTTTGCTGCCATTGAAGATGGACATTCCCCACAAGCTTGGCTCTCAATTATGCAAAAATCTTAAAGGTCGTGTCGCCCCTGAATGTCTTCACGATCCTACTCAGAGACGGGCAACTTTCCTTCTACCTAAGGCATGGAACCCTCAGGGCGATGGGGTATCCTATGACGGGTTTAATGAAGGAATGATCCTAAGACAGGGGGGATTGTTGAATTCAGCCATCTGCGGCCTCGAGACCATGCTCTATTAAAACAAAAAGGGGGAACTGTTGGGAGCTGCGGAGTGCCGCGCCTCAAAGATGGCGCCGGTTTCCGCCTCCCACCCCCACGGGGGTGAGCGCTCCATGCAGCAAACATGTCCTTATTTGGTTTGGCTTTGCTGAAGCCCTCTGTTCTGCATAGAGATATCCTATCCTTGAGACCCACGTGGTGGAAGTCGATTGGTTGTGACATGCCTTATAGGTGGTGAACCAGGAAGGGACAGAGAGAGAGCGAATGTAAGGTTACCCAAATAAACTGCTTGAGGAAGATCGCTCTCGTGTAGTGTCTTCTTTTGCTGGACGAACAGGGACGCGACAAGGTGTGTGTGTGTGTGTGTGTGTGTGTGTGTGTGTGCTAGTCCTGGCCCTGTTTGCCTGAATCTGTCCCTTGTCTACACTACTTTACATAGGAGCAAGGTCATCTCCTAAAGTCTTTTTCCCAGATTTCATTATCAAACATCTGCCAGCTGTGCTTAGGCCCTGGTGGACCAGAGGAAGAAGTGTTCCTTTCTAGGCATCCCTGTTCTTGCCTCTCTACCCTGACCAGTGTCTCTGTGGCTCTAGCTCCTGTTGGATAGACCCCAGCACTGCAGCTGGACACTGCCAGCCTGGCGTCCCTGATGTTTACCGAGGGGCATGTCTTCCTGCTGCTATTAATGTTCCAGGTACCTCATCACTCTCGATTGACTCAGCATCTCTGAGGCCTGAGTAAGCAAAATTAAATGCTTTGTGATAAGAAGACAGGAACACAAAGGCATTGCTCTTTTCTATTATATCCTATACTGGTAATACGTTTGATTGGAAGATAATTCTGGATTCTTTCTGTCCTAGACACACACACTTACCCACTTACAAACAAGAAATTGATTTGTTTGGCAAGCGAGAGTGAAGAAAGGTGTGGCGAGCCAGCATCTTCCCTTCCTCTGGTCTTTGAAGTAAGCCCTCCTTCAGTTGGTATGTTCTCTGCTCTGTTCTGAACCTCGTGAGAAATGCATGTAGACCTTAAGGAGGATGCTTTTGAGTTTCCAAGGTTGCCCACAGAAGGGAAGATTTACATAACCTTAGCTTCCTGGAACAGAAAGCCAAACTGCCTTGGACTTGAACATATTGTGCCGTACCACACCATTAGCACGAAAGGTAATGTTCTAATTCCTCATTGTGTCATTCTTTCTTATATCTTAGTTGGTCCAGAACTCAACAAAGAAAGTCTTTATTGGAACCCTTAAGACAACTGAATGTATAATATTCACATACCTTATATTCTAATTGATTGCATTCTTTTTTTTTAATTTCTGTATGCGTATGAATGTACTGTCTGTATGCAAGTTTGTGCACCCGTGTCGTGCAATGCCGCGGAAGTCAGAAGCGGGTATCGGATTCCCCTGGAACTGGAGTTCTCCTGGAATTGGAGTTTCAGATGGTTCTCAGACGCCATGTGGGTGCTGGGGATGGAACCCGGGTCCTCTGTAAGAGCGGTCGGCACTCTTAACCGCTAGGCCATCTCTCCAGCCCCAGATTCCATTCTTAAATAATTAGATCAATTAAAAATAATAGCTAACCTAAACCTTACATTGTTCTAAGTGCTTTGCATGAATTTGTTTAATCTTCAAAACAATATAATATGTATATCAGATGTTTCTTGTCTTTTTTTGTTTGCTTGGGGTTTTTTTTTTTTTTTTTTTTTTTTTTTTTTTTTTCTTTCCCACTATCTTTACTGATGGCTCAAGGACAGGCTGTGGAGCCTTTGTTATGGACTCTCGGAGCCAACAATTTTCCAATTCCAGCCAGGTTCCCCAAGAAGGTAGAATTACAAATCGTGGTGGAAGTATTCAAGGCCTGTCCTTTTGCCTTTAATTTTTATCAGACTCCTCCTATGTAGTAAATGCTGTCAACATCTTGGAGACGGCCGGACCCATTAAACATAACAGCTCTGTAGGCCCGATTTTAGAAATCTTCAGGAGCTGATCTGGGCCAGAACTGAAAAATTCTATGTTCAACATATAAGAGCTCATCCAGGTCTGCCTGGGCCTCTAACTAAAGGAAATGCTCTGGCAGATAGTTTAACCCGAGTACCTCTTATCTTCTTTGCATCTGCGATTGAGCAAGCACAAAAGTTCCATGAGTTATTCCATGTTCCTGCTAAAACGCTTCAGCATAGATTTCATATTCCACGATACTGCCCAAAAATTATCTTAACTGTCCCAGATTGTCATTCATCTTCATCCTCCCAGCCTCAGAGTCAATCCCAGAGGGCTCATGCCCCTTCATACTTGGCAGATGGATTTTACACATATTCCAGAGTTTGGCACACTAAAATATGTGCATGTATTGTTGATACATACTCTGGCGTGATACACGCCACACCCATGACTGGAAAAAAGGCATGCCATGTAATCACACATGCCTTGAAGCTTGGGCAGCCTGGGGAAAACCCCTTTCTCTGAAGACAGTTAATGGTCCTGCTTATACCTCTGCTTCCTTTACCCAATTTCGTCGGCAGATAAATGTTGTCTGCTCTCACGGTCTACCTTTATAATCCACAAGGACAGGGAATTATAGAAGTGCTCATCGCACACTGAAAGAGTGTCTATTAAACAAAAGGGGGAATTGGGAAGACAAACTGGCCAAAAGATAGGCTCTTATTAACCCTCTTCACTAAATGTTTTTTAAATTTGGACACTAGTAATAGTTCTGCTGCTGATCGACATCAGTGGCTGAAGGAAAGGAAAAAGGATATGTGAATGGAAGGATCTACTTACAGGACAGTGGATGGACCGGACCCAGTCCTGGTCTGGGCGAGAGGCCTGTTTTGTGTTTTTCCACAGAATCGAACTGACCCCGTGTGGGTGCCAAGAAAGACTCACCGGAAAGTGTAACAAAACTTCTCAGGATGAAGACTTCCCCTGCTGACGCTGCTGTCGCTGATCCTGAGTCTGTTAACACCAACCCGGATGGATCCGCGATGGGGGATACTGTCGTTGTTCCCGAGACCAATGCCATGTTCGCCATGAGCTAAGCTTTTCCCTCGACCTTTTTAGTACTTAATTCATCTTGTGGATGTACCCTATTTGCCCTTAGATGTAGGAATAGCCAGTATTAATGAAAATAGAAGTTTTTTGCATTAAGTGGTAGTCCATGTTTTCTTAAGGTTAGAAATATTAGCGAAAATTCGAAATGTGTTCAGATGTATAATCAGATGCAGGCTTGGTTTGATTTGCCAGAGGATTCCTATGGACCCTGTCATTCTGCCATGCCTCTTGGATTAGTGGATGGTGGCCAGCTAAGCATGGGGAAGAACAAGCACCCCCCAACCTAAATATGCTCCACATTGTTTGGGCATTAATGGGGGAAATTACTGGCCTTGGCCTTAATAATTGTCCTCCAATGTTGCCCAGGCCCTGGACACCAGCTACAATATAATCCTTCCTGAAAGGAGGACTGATGTTGTTAATCAACTTGATCTTGTCCAGGAAGAGATAGATATATTGTGGCAAATAGCACAATTAGGATGTAATTTAAACATTCAGGCCTCTGTCGTAACTAGTATTCAGTATAACTTTTCCCATGCTGCAAATCTATCTAAACAACTTTCTAGCTATCTTCTAGGAAACTGGTCTGAGCAGTTTGAATGATTGGTGGCCCAACTAAGAGTGGAAATAGTGACAGTGAATTCAAGCGAGTGGACCTGGACTTTGCCATCGGACTGTCATCTGAATCTCAACAGCCATGAATCATCTCAAGGAATGGGCGGGGTTGGGATCCTTGGCATGCCGTAATGTTTTGTTCGTATCTTTCCTCTTCCTGTGTGTGTCTTTGTAAAATGAGAGTATCTTGACAGCGGAACATGGCTTTACAGCACAGGCTTTTGTTGCCATTGAAGATGGACATTCCCCACAAGCTTGGCTCTCAATTATGCAAAAATCTTAAAGGTCGTGTCGCCCCTGAATGTCTTCACGATCCTACTCAGAGACGGGCAACTTTCCTTCTACTAAGGCATGGAACCCTCAGGGCGATGGGGTATCCTATGAGGGTTTAATGAAGGAATAATCCTAAGACAGGGGGGATTTTGAATTCAGCCATCTGCGCCTCGAGACCATGCTCTATTAAAACAAAAAGGGGGAACTGTTGGGAGCTGTGGAGTGCCGCACCTCAAAGATGGTGCCAGTTTCTTCGGCTCCCACCCCCACGGGGGTGAGCGCTCCATGCAGCAAACATGTCCTTATTTGGTTTGGCTTTGCTGAAGCCCTCTGTCTCGCATAGAGATATCCTATCTTGAGACCCACGTGGTGGAATTGATTGGTTTTTGACATCCTTATAGTGGTGAACCAGGAAAGGAAAAGAAGAGAAGTAAGGTACCCAATAAACTGCTTTCGAGGAAGATCGCTCTCGTGTAGTGTCTTTCTTTTGCTGGACGAACAGGGACGCGACAGGTGTGTGTGTGTGTGTGTGTGTTGTGTGTGTGTGTGTGTGTTGTGTGTGTGGTGGTGTCGTATCCTTGGCCCTGTTTGCCTGAATCTGTCCCTTGTCTACACTACTTTACATAGGGCAGGTCATTCCTAACAGTCTTTTTCCAGATTTCATTATCAAACATTCCAGCTGTGCTTAGGCCTGGTGGACACAGAGGAAGAAGTGGTCCCTTTCTAGGCATCCCTGTTCTGCCTCTCTACACCTGACCAGTGTCTCTGTGGCCTAGCTCTGTTGGATAGACCCCAGCACCTGCAGCTGGACACTGCCAGCCTGGCGTTCCTGATGTTTACCGAGGGGCCATGTCTTCCTGCTGCTATTAATGTTCCAGGTACCTCATCACTCTCGATTGACTCAGCATCTCTGAGGCCTGAGTAAGCAAAATTAAATGCTTTGTGATAAGAAGACAGGAACACAAAGGCATTGCTCTTTTCTATTATATCCTATACTGGTAATACGTTTGATTGGAAGATAATTCTGGATTCTTTCTGTCCTAGACACACACACTTACCCACTTACAAACAAGAAATTGATTTGTTGGCAGCGAGAGTGAAGAAAGGTGTCGGCGAGCCAGCATCTTCCTTCCTTCTGGTCTTTGAAGCTAGCCCTCCTTCAGTTGTATTTCTCTGCTCTGTTCTGAACCTCGTGAGAAATGCATGTAGACCTTAAGGAGGATGCTTTTGAGTTTCCAAGGTTGCCCACAGAAGGGAAGATTTACATAACCTTAGCTTCCTGGAACAGAAAGCCAAACTGCCTTGGACTTGAACATATTGTGCCGTACCACACCATTAGCACGAAAGGTAATGTTCTAATTCCTCATTGTGTCATTCTTTCTTATATCTTAGTTGGTCCAGAACTCAACAAAGAAAGTCTTTATTGGAACCCTTAAGACAACTGAATGTATAATATTCACATACCTTATATTCTAATTGATTGCATTCTTTTTTTTTTTTAAGTTTCTGTATGCGTAAGAAATGTTATGGTCTGTAGGCAAGTGTGGCACCCGTGTGTCATGCAATGCCGCGCGGAGGTCAGAAGGCGGTATCGGATTCCCCTGGAACTGGAGTTTCCCTGAAGTTGGAGTTTTCAGATGGTCTCAGACGCCATGTGGGTGTGGGGATGGAACCCGGTCTGTAGAGAGCGGGGTCGCACTCTTAATAACGCTAGCCATCTCGTCAGCCCCATATTTCTGTCTTCAATAATTAGACCAATTAAAATAATAGAGTAACCTACAACCTTCATTGTTCCTAAGTGCTTTGCATGAATTTATTTAATCTTCAAAACAATTAATTGTTAATCAGATGTTTCTTGTCTGTGTTTGTGCGTGGGTTTTTTTTTTTTTTTTTTTTTTTTTTTTTTTTTTTTTTTTTTTTTTTTTTTGGTCTTTTCGAGACAGGGTCTCCCTGTAGCTCCAGCTGTCCTGAACTTACCCTGTAGACCAGGCTGGCCTTGAACTCACAAAGATCCACCTGTCTCTGCCTCCCAAGTGCTAGGATTAAAGGCGTGTGCCACCACGCCCGGCTAGATGTTTCTTGTCTTACAATGGACTTGTAGCTGATAAATTTATCCTAAATTAGAAATAGCCTAAGTCAAAAATTCCTGTAATGTGCATGCTTCAGTTTGGATATGATTTGTCCCTAAAGATTCATATGCTGGAAGCTTAGTACTCAGTGTGACCATGGGGGGTGGGGAGGGTGGAAGATCCTTAAGGTGGGGCTTACTGGGAAATGATTAGGATAGAAGAACTGCCCTTAGAAGGGATTAACACTGGTCTCTTAGAGGAGTTAGTCCCACAAGAGCAAGTTGGTGCAAAAAGATCTAGCCTGGCCCCTGAGTCTCTCTGGCTTATTTTACCACGTGATCTTTTCTGTACGTGCTCCTTCACTGTGACAACACCCACCATTGGGCTTTCACTGGAGTCAAACAGAAGCTAGTAGCATGCTCTCCAACCTCCACAACAGTGAACTAAATAAATTTATTTTCTTTACAAATTACCCAGCTTCTGGTATATTGTTACAGCAATGAAAAACATACTAACATAGCACCCAACCTACCACATATCACTTGGTTCCTTGGCTGACTGGGATCTGCCCCTTACTGTCACTGTCACTGCCACTGCTGGGCACAGCAAAGTCATCTAATAGTGCAAACCACAAGCCCAAAAAGAGATCAAAATCTAAAACTCAAGGATAAAGCCTGCTGAATGTGCATCACTTTGAACTAACACAAAGCTGAAAATCTCTAAGTTGAGCTATTGTCAGTCGAGGACCATCTCTACTAAAGGGCCTGGGTCACAGCCAAGGAAAGTGAGCTGCAGCAATGTTGTGGGGCATGCCCAAACGATAGGTAGAACTGACTTACGGAATCTGCAATCTAGAGCTCTGTACCATGCTGCCTAAACTTGAATTTTAACAACTGAATCTGTGATCCATCTAAAGGGACTTCACTTTCAGTCTTCAGTACATCGTTTTCAGATACTTCTTACAACCATGTGTTTAGTCCCCATTTTTGCCCCACCTCAATTTCGATATAGAACATTACATTACTTCCCTCTCCCAAAAGAATGTATTCCCCCTAAAGATACTACCAAATGATGTAGATTTTATCACAATTTTAGTAAAACTCCCGCCTGCTGCATACCCTTCCTCCTGGAATCAAGACGGCCCCATACAGGGCACAGAAAGAGAAATGCGAACAAGCCACTGAGGCTTTTTCTTGCAAACACACAATGGAGAAAAGCAACTGACAATATGAACCATGTGGAGCTGACATAAAAGGCTCTTTGAAGGACTGAGAGAAAAGGGCTGAGCCAGCTCACAACCCAAAGAGCACATTACTGTATTCTGAATGATAGATGGTCAGCACAAACCTTCTGTAATTGTAAGGTACACTTAGAAGATTCTTCTTCAAACAAGAAAAATGTACTTTCAATTGTAGTAAAAAGTAACCAAGTTCTATATAAGAAGGCAAGACTTAGAAAATTTGGAAAATGTGTGCATCAGAGAGTTAGAGGCTGATTTGTGAGGATATTTCCTCTAGCACCACCCTATGTAGAGATATAATGTTTTAACTAAATGTCATGACATTTTTTAATGGTTTTTTTGCAAACTAACAACAGTACAAAGCAATCACTGTGGTGTAAGACCCCAAAGAGCAACACAAAACTGTTTCTTGCTTTATTCTAGGCAGCCCACATCTTCCATGAGCAGATTTACAAATGTAAAATATCTGTTAATGTGTAAAGCTCATGATTGTTAAGTTTTTATTAACAGATACTTTACATTTGTTGGCTAGAGCTGCCAGACATCGCTATTGAAAACAGACCTTGCTTTTAGATGCTAAGTCATCCTTGCTGAGTCAGGTGTTTGCATAGGCTCCAACAGACTCACATTCCCAAAAGGATCATTTTCTTTAATTTCCACTCACAAGCTTATACGCCAAGACATCACGGGCCTAAGAGGTTTCTGTCCCATGCTCAAGCTCTGTGAGAAACAACTGATCCTCATAAACAAGGAGTCTGCATCACTCCTCAGATGCACTGCCCTTTGTGATGACTTCCCCTTTAGGTCCTTTATCTGTTTCATGGCAGGTGGCCACATCAGGACCATCTTAATCCACCAGAAAAACCATACCACACCGTGAAACCGCAAAAGGAGAGTAGCATTTCAACCTGTCCTCTGGGGTTCTCCTCGGCCTTTCCACAAACAAAGCTATAGCTGGATGGTTAAGGTTGGGGTAGATGTTGTCCTGCAATTGGAAGTCCATGTTGTAGTTGTATGCTATGTAGATGACTAATAAGTTATCCCAATTTTTAAAAAATCTGCTATTGGGGCCGGAGAGATAGATCAGTGGTTAAGACTGCCGACTGCTCTTGCAGAGAACCTGGGTTCAATTCCCAGCATCCACATGGTGGCTAAGAACCATCTTTAAGCCAGGCATGGTGGTGCACACCTTTAATCCTAGCACTCGGGAGGCAGAGGCGGGCGGAACTCTGTGAGTTCAAGGCCAGCCTGGTCTACAGAGTGAGTTCCAAGCTAGCTGGGGCTACAGGGAGACCCTGTGTCAAAAAAAAAAATCTGCTGTGAGGTGATATTCTGTGTATTCAAAGACAAATGTCCACTTTTCTGCCCTTGGGATGGCCTGGCTCACCAAACATACTGCATCTTAAATAATTTAGAAAGTGATCCCAACCAATAGATATATGGACAGATTCAAGAGGAGCACAGTACACAGGGCAATCAAGTCTGACTGAATAAGTAAGGAGAGTTTTCTGTACCCAAAAATATTTGATCTGGAACTGAAAGTATTCATTATGAGAGCAGGGAGAGAAAAGTATGTGTGGGCCAAAGAGCAAAAACGAAAAGTATGAGCAAATATTTGGAATCAAAGGTGGGTGACAGAAATGGGTTTCACAGGTAGCTAAGGAATGGAGGGAGCTATGAGAAGAAAGTTACGTGGAGACGAGTTAGGTTTCAGCTGTGAGTATCATGTCAGTAAGTTTGAGCTAAAGACAATGAGAAACCATCAAATTATTAAGAGCAGGAAAATGGATGTTTAGGCCTGTAATTTAGAGAAAGCTGATACCTATGCAGAATGCAGACAGGTGAGGGGGGAAAGGCAAGAACTCCACACTGTGATGCCCCTCACAGGCAGGGATGGCACAGTCCTGAGAGCAGAAGCAGTGGCGACCCAGGGGATCACAGGGCCACTCATACAGAGAAGCGCTATCCAAAGTTTAGATAGCTAAAAACCAAAAGATAGATACGCTTGTCTCTGGCCCTAGATGATAATAACGGGGCTGTAAAGGACATTCAAGCACAGCAAACAAAACTTCTCATCATCACATACAAATACACTTTTTACCAAAGCACTTTTGACACCAGAAATAAAAATGATAGATTGAAAATATATATTAATTCTGTTTCTGTACTTAGATAACGGAGACCTTAAAAGCCAATACAAAAGAAAAAGTTATTCGGGCTGGAGAGGTGGCCTAGCAGTTAAGAGCACCGACTGCTCTTGCAGAGGACCCGGGTTCGATCCCCAGCACCCACATGGCGGCTGAGAACCGTCTGTAACTCCAATTCCAGGAGAACTCCAGTTCCAGGGGAATCTGACACCCTCTTCTGACTTCCGCGGCATTGCACGACATGGGTGCACAAACCTACATGCAGACAGTACATTCATACACATACAAAAATAAAATAAAAAATTTAAAAAAAAGAAAAAGTTATTCAATAAATATGGTTCACAGTTGGCTATTTGAAAAAAAAAAGTATGGATTTAGTACTTTGCCTCAAACCATGCACCAAATTAACTTAAACAAAAAGGAAAGTATTAATGTGAATATTTATCCTTCTCTGGATCTCAAAAAAGGAAATATTTTTCATATTTTGAACTACTGGGGAAAATAACAAGATAATGATTAAGACATTTGTCCCATGTAAACATTTTAATCTCTCACCTTCTGTAAATATTAACTGAATTGAAAAGTCATTTGAAGATTTGAAGATATATATATATATATATATACATATGACTATATATGACTATATATTTTTTTTTCAAAATGCTTTATTCTGCTTGTTTATAATCATAGAAAATACCACACCCCAAGACAGGTTTCACAGACTGGTAGCCAACTGCAGGCCTCTGTCCAGTTAAGAAACCAGCTAGCTAAATCAACACACACTTCCCAGACTGATGGTCTGCAGTACAACCTCTATCCAGCCAAAATCCACTATCCACCACTGAAAGCCCTAAACCAAAGGGGCCTAGCTTACATACTCCCAGAAATTAAATAGTTCAGGGAGTCCTTAGATGATGATGAAGGAAAATCCATTTACTCGTTCACAGCACTTTGTTTTTATAAACCGCCTGCTGTCATATCTCGGGGCCTGCTTTCAGACCCCCTGCCTCATGTCTAATCCCAGAGGCCATCTCACAGATTTAGGCAACAAAACTTGCCTAGGGCCAGATTTCAGTGTAAACAGACAAGCAGATAATTTAGCACAATGTAACCACGGGTGGCCTCTTTGTACCTACAAAGGTGGTTCAATTAAAAATGACCCCTTATGCAGCTTCTAGATCCTTCCATAGAGAGGAGTGTGCCCTTCCTCCTCCTCTTCCTATTGGCTCGAATGTGAAGAATGATGGTGGAAGATAGAAGTTGCATGTTGAGGGCTGGAGAGATGACCTCATGAATATCTCACTGGAGAACTGGAGCTCAGCTCTCTAGAACCCACCTAAAAAACTGGGTAGATCTGGCAGCTTACCTGTAATCCCAGCACTCAGGACACAGGGATCCCAGGAGCAAGCTGCCTACATGCTGACCAAATCAGTGAGCTCCAGGTTCAACAAAGGACCTTGCCTCCAGAAATAAAGTGGGGAGCAATCAAGGAAAGACCTGAAATTAACCTCTGGCCTCAATACACATATGCACACACACGCACACATACATATACACACAAGCAAGCATGCATACACACATGCATGTACACCACACACATTTAAACCTGTGCTGTTGATAGAGATGACAAAATAGACCCTAGAGAAACCCTCCCCTAGATCAACATTCAACAACATCTTACAGAAGTTTTTAAAACACCTGAGCACTTGACTGAGAAACATCAGCATATAGACCTCTGCCCTGTTCTTATACCATCTAAGAAAATAAATCCCATTATAATAGCGCAGTTGCTTTCAGATACAAAGAAATATATAATGTGAATCTCTTAATGGGCTCTAGAATTGACCTACCACTTATATTCACACATTGTAATTACCATATATGGGTGGAAGATATGTATTCATATTCCTGAGTAACATAAAATTAAAGGAAAAATGTGAATCCCAAAACATGTTTAGGAATTAACATACAGTTTATTCCCAGAGGTCATAATTTTGATACATATGTGCTGTTTATATGGGCATAATTTGGAGTAATACAAAGGGGAGGGAACAAAAAAAAGTATTAATAGCTTTATAGAATAATTTTCAGTATAATCTCTGAGTTATTGAAATATTATAATAATGTATAGTTTACATTGAAAACAATGTAAAATTTATATTAAATGCTTATAGAACCTTCAAAAAAGTACAGTAAAGCATATATCAACTTACTATGTAATTTAGAATGTAAAGTTATATTTCTTTTTACCTACATGCAACTTTACTGTCAAATGTGAATCCCTGGGGCTGGAGAGATAGCCTAGGGGTTAAGAGCGCCAACTGCTCTTGCAGAGGACCAGGGTTAGATCCCCAGCATCCACATGGAGGCTGAGAACAGTCTGTAACTCCAGTTCCAGGAGAACTCCAGTTCCAGGGGAATCTGAGACCCTCTTCTGACCTCCGCAGCATTGCACGACACGGGTGCACAAACCTACATGCAGACAGTACATTCATACACATACAAAAATAAATAAAATTAAAATTAAATGTGAATCCCTAAATGTGTTTTGTAATTAACCTATAGTTTATTTTCAGACTTTGTAATTTTGATTTATGTATGGAGTGTATATATGCTTATTTTGGAGTAATATAAAATTAAAGGGAGCAAAAAAAGAGAGAGAAAAACCTGTTCAAAGAACTGACCAAAACAGTAAACTTCTGCCTTGAAAAGGTTAAAAAAGACTGAGAAAAAGATGCAAGACAGGACTTAACATATATGACAGAATCCACGAGCTCTGGCGGGGGTGGGGGTGGGTGGGCATGGATGGGGGAATGAGTCTAAATTTGAGTAAGAAATGTTGTGCCGGGCATGGTGGTGCATGCCTTTAATCCTAGCATTCGGGAGGCAGAGGCAGGCAGATATTTGTGAGTTCAAGGCCAGCCTGGTCTACAGAGCAAGTTCCAGGACAGCTGGAGCCACAGGGAGACCCTGTCTCAAAAAGACCAAAAAAAAAAAAGAAATCTTGTATGAAATGCACTCAATAAAAATTAAGATAAAAAAGAAAAAAATATATCCCACCTTCATGTGCTTTGAAATTAACAAAATTCATTGAGCCAGTCTAGAAGATAGACTGAGTCCTTAAGGATAATTTGCCAACTATCAAAAAGACTATAGTAGAGTGTTGTGTAATAATTGCCAATATTGGTAAATATTGGCAATTTTAACAAGTGAATCCCCTAGAGCAAGCTATTTTGAAATCATGGCAGTTTTCTAATCGTAACCCATTATTCATATTTCCCCTCTGTAACAGAACCACTAATTTTTGGTTGGGAACACTATAACCCAAGTTGAAATTTACATCTGTCTCCCTTTCACCTATGATTGGCTGTGTGGATAAATTAAGGCCAGTATGCACAGGCAAAAATGATCAAGGAAAGCTTCAAGAAGTGTTTGTCCTTAATGGGAGAGCTACATACTTACTGCTAGTTGAGTGCAGATACAAGGTATCTGGAGCAGGCTTCTTAGACAGAAGCAGTGATTAGGATGGTGCATAAATGTGATCAAAGAAACCTAATTCACTATTATGATGTCGTTTTATTAGTTAACTATTACACACTTTACTTATTGTTCACCTATAAACAACTGTCTTATTTAATCTGCAGCTCCTTTGACCTTTCTGTCATTTGCATTCCAAGCTCACATGTTACAGAGAACAAAAGCCTAGCATTATTCTGTGTTACCAACAGAATTACAAAGGAATTTAAGCACTATGAAACCAATACTGCAGACCAATAAACACATCATTAAAGGATTTTAGAATGGGAATCAGTATCACAGTCAACAACATTCAGGATATCTCAAAAGCATCAATGAATCATTTCTCTTCTGTTCCTTCTCCTGACAAGTTCTGTGATCCACAGATGTTCCAGTTATAGCTTTGCTGCTGATTCAATAAGAAAACAATGAAATCACTGTTTTGTTGCTCTACAGTGTACTTTGGAGAATTGACTTTGCCTCCTATAAGAAAATAGGTTTTCAATATTGCAGTATCCAAAAATCACTTATAAATCTTTACAGTAGCACAACAAATCTGATAACTGACTCGGGTTGAAACGAATGGAGTATTTTCTTATAACCAGGAAAATGGGCCCCAACCAACAATGTGAGAAGAAAACCCTGCTGTCTCTGCTCCAGCTCTACAAAGCAGTGACTTTATGAAAAATTAATTTCAAAAAGAGTAGTTGTTCATTGATTTCACATTTGCCTCAGGTGTACAATCACACTGGAGACTGCAAACAATGGTGGGTAAAGCTTATCTCCAGTGTAACAGGTTAGGAGTCAAATGGATATAAGCTGTGGTCAAGAGAGGGAGGAGGGCTGGACTGTGAGAAGAGGGCATGGATTGAACACAACTCTGGAGGATGCAAGGTTTCAGGAGACTGAGGAAACTTAGCTAGTTAAAAATTGATCCCAAGTGCTGGGATTAAAGGCATGTGCCACCAGGCCCGGTTACGTCATTTCACCTTTTTTAGCAGTGGTTTCGTCAGCAACAAGAGGATGCTCCTCCAGCAGAGGATGCTCCTCCAGCAGAGGGTGCTCCTCCAGCAGAGGGTGCTCCTCCAAGCAGAGGATGCTCCTCCAGCAGAGGGTGCTCCTCCAAGCAGAGGATGCTCCTCCAGCAGAGGGTGCTCCTCCAGCAGAGGATGCTCCTCCAGCAGAGGGTGCTCCTCCAGCAGAGGGTGCTCCTCCAGCAGAGGGTGCACCTCCAGCAGAGGGTGCTCCTCCAGCAGATATGACAGTGCTTATGCCATGACATTGCTATAAAGACCAAATGAACTCAGAAAAAAAAGGATCCCAAGCCAGGCATGGTGGTGGATGCCTTTAATCCCAGCACTCGGGAGGCAGAGGCAGGCGGATCTCTGTGAGTTCAAGGTCAGCCTGGTCTACAGAGTGAGTTCCAGGCCAGCTGGGGCTATTGGGGTGCCTTGCCTCAAAAAAAAAAAAAATTGATCTTGAAATACTGCCATCTATGTATGTAGTTGCAGACGTGCGTACATGCCCCAACATTGTGATTTTTGTCCAGTGATCACTAAGCCCTTATGTGTTCTTTATGCTAATTACAGATTTATATATAATGTAAATATTTTATAAAGAATATTAATGATTAGATCAAAGGCATGCCTCAAAAACTGCTGATTGGATTTTTTTTTCTTTTTTTTTTCTTTTGCTGATTGGATTTTTCAATGATGCATCATGACTCCCAAGTTTCCACCTTCAGGAATATAAAGACCCTTAACTTCAGTACACTATTTGTTAGGTTATTATAAGTAGTCATCCTGAGCAGAACAGTGATTGCAGTTGTAATTACATAAAAGTTGCTGAATTCGTGATTAAACTACCCAAGATGCATGGAGAAATTAACTATCGCTTTGTATTGTTTCAAAGAGAAGTTTTCAAGAGCTCTCAAAATTAGCAAATAGCAGTGACAATTGACCAGATTAGTAGTAATTAACCTGCAGTGAAATTGAAGAGCTTTGTCTCGATGCCTTGTTTTAATCTTACTTTTGGGCTCTTTATCTTTCTTGTTTACATTTTATGATTCTTCCAAATTATTGACTATCTGAATGTGACTTCAAAAAGTAAAAATGATGAATAAAAAAAGTGAGATGGGGGTCTTTATTCCCAGCACTTGGGAGGCAGAGGCAGGCGGATCTCTGTGAGTTTAAGACCAACCTGGTCTACAGAGAGAGCTCCAGGCCAGCTGGGGCTACAGGGAGACTCTGTATCAAAAATACTAAAAAATAAAGTGAAATGGTTAAAAACCTATCATAGAGGGTTTATTTAAAATTTTTTTCAAAACTAACATCCAAGGAACTCAAACTCAAAGTAAAAATCTTCTAAACTAAGATTCTTTTAACATGTTGGTTAACTGGAATAATAGAAACATTTCTTTAAATAATAAATACTATTTTTCTTTGAAAACAGACTGCAGTAATTGTGTTCCTCTTCTGGAAGTATCAGTGACTTTAAAGCTGCTCATGGATAATCAGTACCCATAACTGAAATCAAGAACGTAGTCTCATCAGCTCCCCACCCCACCTTTCTTCTTGACACAGTATGTGGGAATGCCTCCTAAGAACACAGGACTGTAGTTTTCTCCAGTGATCATTCAGTCCTTATGCATTCTTTGTACTAATTACAGAAAGACTCTCTTTCCTCTGAAATGTTCCACTTGGTCCTCCAGAAGCACCTGGCATACTGTGTTGCTTGCTAGTCAATGAGTGCTGTGCTTTCCTCCTGCCCAGGATCCTCAGTGACAACCTGTCTCTTGGTCCACAGCAGTCCAAGATGAAGATGGCATGCCTCAAATTCTTTTGAAGAAAAAATTTATCCTTCTAACTGAGCTGAAAGGACAGGTTGCTGCACTCACAGGGGCACTTCAACAGAAGAATCAAGAGGAAGGTAGAAAACATAAACTCCTGGGAGCTTCAAGGAAAGCAGCAGCTGATTGGTTCTGAAGTTCTACAAATGCAAAATTCACTTCTCCATCCTTTGATCCAGGCTTTCCTGAACTTCCCAGCAGTGAGGAGGGTACCAATTTCAAGAAAACCAGAAAGGACAAGAAACTCATTACATTTAGCAACTTTAATTCTTCATCTCCATTTGATGCACAATTTTTATCTTTTTTTAATTTATTATTTTTTTCTTTATTTGTTTATTTTTTAAGGGATTCTACAATATAAGAGCACAGTTGTTTTCAGATCACATTGACATTGCTCAGTTTGCCATACAATTAGGTAATTGGTGCTAGCGTCCACAGATGAGGGATACCATTCATCGTTTGTTTTTCTGGCACTGTGTTACTTCACTCAGCATGATATCTTCTAGTTCCATCCATTTACCTGCAAAGTTCATGATTTCATATTTCTTTACTGCTGCATAGAACTCCATTGTGTAGATGTACCACATTTTCTCTATCCACTCGTCAGTTGAGGGGCACTTGGGTTGGTTCCAGCTCCTTGATATTGTGAAGAGAGCTGCAATAAACATGGCTGCGCATTTATCTCTGCAATACAATTTTTATCTTAAACATGATATTACTTCACGAGATCATGTATAAATGAGTGTATCATAACTTTTTATTAATTTTAAAGTGTCATTTTAACATATAATAGAATTACCTTTTTAATATTGATTGACTCTTCTAGTTTAATGATACAACTTCATAAACACTTTAAAAACCCATTTATGCCCCATATCACAATTTGCTGTGCTACATTTTACAATCAAATGTTTTGTTATCAATTATTATGACCTGAGTTATTACTTTTATTCAAAATCAAAACTAGGGGCTGGAGAGATGGCCTAGTGGTTAAGAGCACCGACTGCTCTTGCAGAGGACCAGGGTTCGATCCCCAGCACCCACATGGCGACTGAGAACCATCTTTAACTCCAGTTCCAGGGGAATCTGATGCCCTCTTCTGACCTCTGCGGCATTGCATGACACGGGTGCAAAGACCTGCATGCAGACAGTACATTCATACACATAAAGAATAAATAAAAATTTTAAAAAAGGATGTTAAAAATTATTTTTAAAAAATCAAAACTAGCACTTGAGTCTTAGTTATTTCTTTTCCCCCTTGCAATATTAAAACCTCATACTGACTTATATCAAAGGAAAGATGATTATTTTTTCATAAAAATTAAATGTGTATAGGCATATGTGACTCATATGCCTTAATCATATTGCTTATATAATATATTAATATATACAAAATCTTTCTGAACTCATAGAAATTCACCAGAGAACAAGTTTATGATTCAAAATATAAGTAAGTTTCTTTTAACAGTAGCCAGCAAAAATAGGAATTTGAAAAAACTAGAAAGCTAAGAGATTCTATCTTTTCTCCACTGTGCCCCCAAAATTTCAGAGAAATTGCATAAAGTGAACAAGAAAGACCTGCACTGTCACATTAGACACAAATCACCCCATCATTTCATACGACTAGTGACAATATACCTAGCATGTCTATTCATTAAAATTTATCATACATTGCTACTTCAAAAAAAAAATGGCAGAGCTCTTAGTGGGAGCCATTAAGTAAAAAGATAACTTCAGCAAAATAATCATACATATATGTACATCTTTACCAAAAAAAGGTAAAAGAGGACAATATTAAAGGGCTTTTTACAAAATAATACCAGGGAACAAATATAGAAGTAACTGAGCTAGAAAAACCACCATTTTATATCTCACTAAATTATAATTAATATATATGAGTTCTACATAGATGCTGAGACCACACAGTGAAAAGCTTTTGAAGAACAGGGTAGTCCTAATTCAAGAATCATTCCATAATCCACAGAGATTCAATAGATCCACTTGTCTTCATGCCCATAGTGTTCACCACAGATCACTACACCCAGAATGTGCCCATTTTCCCCTTTTCATTGAACTTTTGTGAATTTCATACAATATGTTTTGATTTAATTTAGAGTCCCTCTCATAACTCCTAAGTCCTTAATAATCATACACAATTCATTGATATATATATATATATATATGTCATACATATATGACATATATATATATATATATATATATACATACATATATATGCCGTAGAGTCAAACTTGTGCCTCCCATTCCATGTGCATCCATCCTCTGGAGAGTGGTTAAGAGTCACACTCTTTTTTTTTTTTTTTTTGAGAAAAAGATGTACTTTTTATTTTATTTTTTGTCTCCATTTTTTATTGATATTTTGTGTATTTCATACATAATTTTTCAATTCAGTTTAGGCATATTCCCCTTTCCCTTCCCCACACCCCACCCCACCCCACCCCAGACCATGCATTCTGCCATAACTGTGAATTTCTAAGCATAAAAAAAAAAAAGACTGAAAGATGCAAGAGTCACACTCCACAGGTTTCCAATAGTTCTTCAGGTAGGGTTGGGGTTTCTTCCCGACCTCCCCATGTCTATGCTGGTTTTTGTCTGGCTTGAGCTTATGTGGGACTTGTGCATGTTTTCACCACTGCTGTATGTTCTTATGAGTAAATTCCTACTTCTGTTTCCTTGTGGTCATCCACCAACTTCGGCTTTTATAATCTCTCTGCCCCTTCTTCCACAATGATCCCTGAGCCTTCAGAGGCAGGCATTCGATATAAGTGTTCAATTTAGGCAGAAGCAGTCTAAAACTTCTTCTCTGCATGTTGGCCAGTTGTGGGTTTCTGTGTTAAGGACTATCTGGTGCATAAGGGAGCTTCTCTCGTGAGAGATGGGAGACACATTAATCTATGAGCATAACAATACAGCACATGTAATCACTTTAATGCTATACTTATTAAAATAATAGAATTAGACTCTCTCTATGGCCTGTGGCCTGTCTAGCCAAAGGTTCCTGGGCCTGATATCATCAACAGGCATAGACTCCACTTTAAGAAGTAGACCCTTAAATCCAAGTAGAGAGTAGCTGGCTACTCCCATAATATCCATGCCACTATTGCCACCAAAGAGCATATCTTGCCAGATCAATTGTTGAAGTACCCAGGATTCAAAGCTTGGATATGGTTCATGCATAATTTTTTAGCAACTTTCAGCACTATGAATGCTAAGCATTAGAGACAAAGCTTTGAAGTCAGCACCAGGTCGAGTTCCCCTTGTTTGTTCTACAGCTCATGTATGTATGTACTGACATCAGCAATAGGATCTCACCATCAAACTCTTGTGGGTAAGAGCAGGGGCTGTGTCCAGTATTCTTTGGGGGTCTATTGGACCCCTGGTCAATAACTTCAAGAGAGGGAGTCTATTTCTAGCATCAAGTTTTTACTTTGCTAGCCTACATTGTCTAATAGGGGAAATATTCACCTGTTGTAAGGAAACTCCTTTTAACCTCTTTTGATAATGAAATGTATAAACTCAAGGAGCATCTATACTGGTAGATTTCCATGTCTTTTTCTAAAAGCTTTTAGTGTTACTTATCCCTCCTTGACCTTGCACTTTTCCCGCTGAAATTAACCCTTCATACTCTATTATTTCTTTTTCCCCACTTATATCATTCTATATCTCCCCATGAAAGCTTACCCCCCCCCATTGCTGTTTATTGGTTTCTTTACCTCCCTGGGCTTTCCAGTTAAAACATGCATATCTAAGCATTTGAAACTAGCATCCAGCTATATGAGGAAATGTGCAAAGTCCATCCGTATTTTTGAGTCTGGGTTACCTCACTCAGGGTGATTGTTTCCATTTCCATCCATTTACTTGAAGTTTTCATAATTTCACCTTTTTAGCAGCAGAATAATATTCCACTATGTAAATGTACCATACGTTCATCATTCATCCATCAGTTGATGGATATCTGGGCTGTTTCTAATGCCTGGGTATAAAGGAAAGGGAAGCAATAAACATGGGTAAACAGGTATTTCTGCAGTAGTATATACAGTGTTTTGAGTATGTACCCAAGAGTGCTATGGCTGGTAGATCTATTTCTAGCTTTTTGAAGAATCTCCACATTGATTTCCATAGTGGACACAACAGTTTGCACCTCCACCATAGTGGATAAGACTGTCCCTTTCTCTAAATTCTTGCCAATACCTAACTTGCTTGTGTTTTGGATCTTAGCCATTCTGAGTGAGGTGAGAAGGAATCTCAAAGGGGTTTTAATTTGTATTTCCCTAGTGACTAAAGATACCGAACATTTTAAAAGTATTTCTTGGGGATTGGAGAGATAGCCTAGTGGTTAAGAGTGCCGACTGCTCTTGCAGAGGACCCAAGTTCAATCCCCAGCATCCACATGGCAGCTAAGAACCATCTTTAACTCCAGTTCCAGGGGAATCCAACACCCTCTTCTGACCTCCGAGGCATTGCACGACATGGGTGCACAAACCTACATTCAGACAGTACATTCATACACATAAAAAAAATTTTTTTAAGTATTTCTCAGCCATTTGTGTTTCATCTTTTGAGAAATCCCTGTTCAGTTCCTTGACCTATTTTTTAATTGGTTGTTTTTTTGATGCTCAGATTTTAGCTTTTTATATATTCAAACTTTCTGTTAGAGGAATAGCTGGTAACACTTTTTCCCATTCTATACATTGCCTCTTCATGCAAATGATGCTATGCTTTGCTGTACGGAAGCTTCTTAGTTTCATAAGGTCCCATTTGTAAGTTGTTGAACTTAGTGACAGTCCTACAGGAGTCCTGTTCAGAAAGGTCTTTCCTGTGTTCCAGCACATTCCCTACTTTCTCTTCTATCAGAGAAGAGGGTTTTTTTTTCTCTTCTCAGAGGTTGTGGCTAAGTCCTTGATCTATTTGAAGTTGACTTTTGTACATCAGTAACAGGGATCTAGTTTCATTCTTTTACATGCACCTGTTCTAGTTTGTCTTCCATTGCTGTGACAAAACACTTTGACCAACACCAACTTGGGGAAAAAAGGGTTTATTCAGCTTACATCTCCTGGGTCACAATTCATCACTTAGGGAGCCCAAGGCAGGAACTCAGGGCAGGAACCTGGAGGCAGGAGCTGAAGTACAGGCCATAGAGGAATGCTGTTCACTGGCTTGCTCCCCTGGCTCATGCCCAGCCTGCCTTCTTATATGGTACACAACAACCTGCCCAGGGTGGCACCACTCATTGTGGGCTGGGCCCTCCCACATTGCTCGACAATCAAGACAATTCTCCACAGATGTGGCCACAGGCCAATCCAATGGAGCCAATTCCCCAGTTGAGGCTCCCTCAACCCAGGTATGTCAAGTTGACACTAAAGCTATGCAGCACAGCACCTATCCAGTTTGACCAAACACAATTGCCGAACATGCTGTCAGTTATCTAATATGTATCTTTGACCCCTTTTTCAAATATCAGGGGGCTGTAATTGCATGAACTTAAATATAGGTAATAAATTCTACTTCATCAATCAGTTTCTTTTTATGCCACTACCATGCTGGTTTTATTACTGTAGCTCTGCAGTATAATTCGAGAGCAGGGATGCAATGTCTATTGCACTTTTTATTATTTGGGCTTATTTTGACTTTTGGTTTTCTGTTTTTTCCAAATGAAATTGGAAATTATTTTATCAATTTCTGAAATTCCTAGTGGTCTGTAATAATGTTTTCCTTTACATCTCTGAGTTTATTAATTTGGATTCTCTCTGTATTTACTTCTTTTGGTAAATTTACATAAAGATTTGTCAATCTTGTTAATCTTTTCAAAGAATCAACTTTGATTCACTTGTTCCTTGTATTGTTTTTGCCATTTCTATTTCATCAGTTTCAGGCCTGATTTATCTCTCCCCTTCTACTTTTTAAGGTCTTGTTTGTTCTGGGTTTTTCAGAACTTTGGATGGGTTATTAATTTACTTATATGAGATATTTTTAGTTTTCTTGTGTCGGCACAGACTGCTACAAGTTTTTCTCTTAGATTTTGGTATGTTCTGCTTTTATTTTCATTCATGTCTACAATTTTTAAACCTCATTATGCATATCCCTTGATCAAATTTTCATTCAGTATTGTGTGGACATGTTTACTTTTGATGATATCTGTCTTTATTCCTTTGTAGTCAGATAGAGTACAAGATGTTGTTGCAGTTTTCCTAACTTTGTAAAGACATACTTTGTGCTGTAACATGTGTTCAGTTTTGGAGAGAGTTTCATGGGCTGCTTAGAATAAAGTACATTCTTTGGTACTGGGTGGGGTGAAATGTTCTGTAGATATCCATTAGATCCATTTAATTTATGATGCTAATTAACTCCAGGGTTTCTATATTTAGTTTTTGTCTGCCTGACCTGTCTATTTGTGGTTTTAGATCTAACAGAGTTTCTTTTATTAAATTGGCTGGCCCTTCGTGTGGTGCATATGTCTAGGATTATATCCTCTTGGTTTATTTTTAATTTAATGATCACAAAGTGACCTTTTGTATCTCATCTAACAAGTTTGAGTTTGAAATCTAATTTGTTAAATGTTTGAATAGCAACACCTGCTTGTTTCTTTGTTCTATTTGCTTGAAATAGCCTTTTCCATCCTTTGACCTTAGCTATTGATGGTGTAGATCATTCATGGTGAGGTGTGTTTCTAAGAGGCAGCAAATTAATAGATCCTGTTTTCTAATCCAATCAGTCTGTGTCTTTTCTTTTTTATTTTTTTTTTACTAGAGAGTTGAGGCCACTTAATATGGAGAGTTATTATTAACCAATGTTTATTAATCCCTGTTATATCACTGATTTGGTATTGTTTTCTTAGACTTCATTTTGTTAATGTCCTCAGACAATTTGTTTATTCTTTGTACATTATTGGAAGTGTGTAATCTCTTCATACCAAAATATTCCATTGAGTATTCTCTGTAGAGCTGGTTTCATGGACATAAATTCCTTAAATTTGGTTTTCTCTTGGAAAGTTTGTCTTTCTTCTTCTATGACAACCGACAGTTTTGCTCTGTTCAGTAGTCTGGATTTCTCTGTATTATTTCATGACTTATAGGACAGATTCCAAGCCTTTCTGGCTTCATGAACTCCACTGAAAAGTCAGCTGTTATTCTAATGGGCCTGATTTATATGTGACTTGATCTTTCTCACAGCTTTCAATGTTTTTTCTTTGTTCCATAACACGAGGGCTTGCTTTCTGGTCCTGTCTACTTGGCGTTCTGTACACCTTTAGAACCTTGATGGGCATCTCTTTTCCTGACTTGGGAAGTTTTCCTCTGTGATTTTGTTAAAGATATTTGTCCTTTGGACCTGGTTTTCTTCTCCTCCTATACCTATGATTCATAGGTTTGGTCTTTTTACAGTGTCCCAGAGGTCTTGCATATCCCATTCTTGAGTCTTTGAAGATTTAACATTTTCTTTAACTAAGTAATACATTTCCTCAATCTTGTCCTCAAAATCTGATATTCTGTGTTCCATTTCTTCCCCTTCCTTTTTGATACTTTCCTCTAAGATTTTTGTTTGAGTTCCTAAGTTTTTCATTTGAAGTTTTATTTCAGTTTGGTTTTTCTTCAGAGGATCTCTTTATTGAATTCTAATTTCATGTTTTTTTCTTGTTTTAGTTACCTGATTCAAATGTTTGTGTTTTCATAGTCCTCATTCAGTATTTTACTCATAGCCTCTCTGAGTTCCTTGAACCTGTTTAAACTTGTTATTTTGAAATTACAGTCTTGTCTATCTGCTAGGTCGCCATTCTCAGGAAACATTATAATGGTGGTGCTATGTTTGCGACGTTTTGTTTTGTTTTGTTTTGTTTTGTTTTGTTTTTTATGAGACCTAGGCATCTGGGCTTGTGAGTAGTGTTTCTGAGATCACATGAGATCACCTGCTGTTGAATGGCAGTTACATCTTTGTTTTTTTCCAAACATGACAGGTTATGGCCCAGCTGAAGAGCCCTTTGTTTTTGGTTTGGGGGCAACTTTATATTGATATACAAACAGTGTGTCAGAAGTTGCCTCAGTTTAGCAAGGGATAGGAACAACTTTTAACTTGAGGTTCTGAGATTGCCTCCACATAGCCCTGGATTGGCAGGGTGGGCTGGATGGCTGCTAGGTGAACAGGTTGGCTAAACATAATTTAGGCCGTGGCAGCTCACAGGTCTGGGTACACAAGGGTCCTAGTTACCCAAGCAGGCCTCGGAGCTGACATGGGGAGGAAACTCATCACAGAAGGGTGGGGAAAGGTTGTAGGTCTGGGGCAGGCAAGGATCCCAGTGACCCAAGCAAACCTGAGATCCGAAATGCTGGAGGGAAGTCACCACTTCAAGTTGGGGGGAGACATGTGCCTCTTAACATGACACAGCAGAAGTGCAAGAGTGGGGACTGGGATGACCTGGGAGACCTTTAGCTCACAGTCCTTCAGTGTCAAGGTGTGAAGACAAAACCGGAGCTGGGATCCTAAGAGGGTGCAGGTAGTGTTTTGACTCTCTGGTATTCCTACTATATCATTTTACTGCTACATTTGAGGCAAACAAATTTGTGTTATCACATACAATATAATAATTACCTCCAGCAAACAGATGAACCAAACGATTACATTCAGTTAATACTTAAAGTTATCTGAAAGTATGATATGTATATTGTAGATCCATAGAATGATTATGATAATGACGATATATGTCTGTGTGTGTATGTGTGTGTGTGTGTGTTTGTGTGTGTGTGTGTGATCCTGAGGGTCAAGCCCAGGGTCTCACATGTACTAGCCAATTACTTTACTACTGAACCATACTCCCAGCCATACGAATAATTCTTATCTCAGTTTTCCCATTTACTCATGGTGTGGTCCTAAGCATGAAACCCATTTTCAACTTGACATTTCTTACATTTATCTTCTATAAAAGATGATAAGAATACATAATTCATACTGATGTTCTGTGGCATATTGTGATACATCTGATTACTGATTCTTAAACATTTATTGAATCACCTACAAGGCTGGTGCCTAAACCCAAAAATTCTAGTTCAATCAATTCAACACAGGACCCAACAATGGGCAATCCCAAGCACAACTTGATTCTGATGTCCTTAGTATGGGGACCATGCTTTAGAATAACTATTATAGATTATCGAAATGAAAACTCACACAGTATATAGCAGTGACACAGTAAGAACATTGGCCGCTTACATCTCTAGGGCTATTTATCTCCTGGAGGGGTCTCTGATTCTTTACCAACCTACTGTCATTTGCATATGTTTTGCCCTTAACTGGAAGATCCTCACCATTCCTATTCCTGTTCCCTGTTCCATTTACCACTGTACTTTTAATGGAAGTAGGGATCACATATTAAAACATATGATACATGTATATAATGTAAACATAGACTACGAAACAATTCTGCAGCACCAAATCTCTCTTGGTAATGTCCCTATGTATCACTCTGCAGGTGATGAAGCCTGTGTATTATTCAATATCTCAGACAGAAAATTTCACTTGAAGTTGGATCCCATTCTATATAGTAATGGAAGCTCCTGGCAGTATATGTGGAAGTTAATGAGCTCTGGGATTAATCTGCACCATCGATGCCTGTGTACAGAATGTTCAAGCTGATTTGCACCCTGCAGTCCAATTATGACTACCCAGCATAAACCACAGTGCCAGTCCTCATAAATGCTTTAACCTCTGCTTTCTAATTTTTATCTGTGTTTCTGCTATACAAAAAGTACAACCATCTTGGGGATTAGAGAGATGGCTCAGCAGTTAAGAACACTGACTGCTCTTACAGGTTTTGCTCCCTGTACACACACACACACACACACACACACACACACACACCACACACACACCCCACCCACAAATACTGAAAACTGAAGGGAAGGAGAATATTTAAAATCTCTAACATTCTGTAAGTGACAAATAGTATCACTACCTTGCTGCGCACAGCTCTATATGTGTTCTTTTAACAATCAAATTGTGCTGTGAAGTGTGTTTTGCTATTAGATTATAGTGTTTTAAAAGGCTAAAAGCATTAATTCTGTTCTTTAGTGCATAAACCCAGTGATAGAAATGTCAATAAGTATGTTGTTAAGAGATTCTTGGCTGCCTGTCTATAAAGCTCACTTTAATGTGGGATTCTTTTCTTCTGTTCCTTATTTGACATGGTTCTTCACAGTGAGATCTGGGATTTGAGGGCATATGATAATCACAGGATTCTGTGGCCAGGTTGGAAGGCTCAGCCAGGGATCCAGAGTGAGCTCTAGGTTCTTGTAGGCTAGAGTGTGAAATCCTCTTACTAAAACTCAATAAAACAAACAAATCTATAACAAAACACAACAGAATCAAACCAAAATAGCACCCGAGGATATCTCATATTTCCTGTTCTAGATATTGATCTTAGTGCTTTTGTATACATTCCTTCATCTGGTGTGTGTGTGTGTGTGTGTGTGTGTGTGTGTGGCTTGGATGTACCTGTACTTGTGAGTGTGACGATGTTGTGAAAGTCAGAAGGCAATCTTGTGTGTTTTCGCTGTCCACTGTTATTTTATTTATTTATTTATTTATTTATTTATTTATTTATTTATTTATGAGTCAATTTCTGTCATTGTCCTGGAACTCAACAAGTGGGCTACACAGGCTGGCCAGACAGCCCTAGGCAACTGCCTGTCTGTCTCCATCCACATGCCTAGTACTAGGATTTCAAGCTGGTACCTCCATACCCAGCTTTTAAAAATGTAGATTCTGGGGATTGAGCTCAGGTCCTTATGCTTTTAAGCTAGCTCTTTACCAACTGAGCTATCTTTTCACTCATCTCTTCTAGTTTGCACATCAAGTAATGTTGTTTTTATTATACTGATTAGCAAGTTGAGACTCAAGAAAGCTTAGGTCAAGGATCTTGTGGCTAGCCATTAAGTGAGAATTCTAGCTTAAACCTTGGAGTATGCAGAACTTGTGACCTTTAAAGTTTATAATGTTCTTCCTCTAATGAGCATTCATGAGGGACTGAGGTCCAAGGCCCCAAACATAGTGCAAAACACATTTGAAATTTGCCTGGGTGGTGCACTGTAAAGAACGGTCTGAGTGGATGCACACGGGATATGTGGCTATGAGCTTTCTAGCTTCCACAATCAAGGGCTTTGATTTTTTTTTTGTCCCTCTCTTAGGACATGCCCTGGGAGTGGAATAAGGAGGGTGGAGTATGATCAGAATGAAAGTTGGGGTTGCACACACACATACACACACATACATACATACACACACACACTTTTTATTTTTATGTGTGTGGATATATTGCCTGCCTGTACGTAGTTCAAAGTCTATCTGTTAAGGTCAGAAAAAGGCATTGGATCCCCTGGAACTGGAGTTATGGATGGTGTGTGTGTGTGTCTGTGTGTGTGTGTGTGTGTGTGTGTGTGTGTATGTGTGTGTGTGTGTGTGTGCTGGATAGCTTTAGTGTCAACTTGACACACCTGGGTTGAGGGAGCCTCAATTGGGGAATTGGCTCCATTGGAC
>VZQC01001212.1:69359-91507 GCA_009823505.1 Rhizomys pruinosus
TCAGGAAAGACCATTGGTGGAAGTGCACCTCAGTTGCAGTGAAGACCCCAGGATTGCAGGGGTCATGGAGAGAAGCTGAGGCTTTGCACCAGGAGAGGTCAGAAGAGACCATTGGTAAAGGTGCAACCTCAGTTTCCGTGGCGACCCCAGCTTTTTGGAGATGCTGGGACCTTGGGACGACCACCAAGAGCAGTGGCAGGTGTGGAATGGAGTCGACCTGGGCCTGAGAGATGAGCTGTGTGTGCTGTGTACGGCAGAGCAGAGAAGGGGAGCTGCCGAAACCCTTTGGAGCCCAGAAGATCATGAGTGAGTCCCAGGTGTCCAGCCTTGAGCTACTTTGCTGGACTTAGGTTTTGTTTGAGAGTGCCTGATTCTTCCCTTTGAAATAAGACAGTACTTGTTTTGGATTTTACAGCAGCCCACAATTAAGAGACTTTTAATAGACTGTGAACTTTTAAATGTTTGGACACTTTAAGGACTGTGGGGCTTTTAAGGTTGTACTGTCTTAGGTTGTGATTAATGTTAACATCATACTTTGGGGATAAGAAGTGGAAAGGTGGTGGTTTAATAGTGATGTGTTTTGTGTCAAGTTGACAAGGAGTCAACTGTGCTGGATAGCTTTAGTGTCAACTTGACACACCTGGGTTGAGGGAGCCTCAATTGGGGAATTGGCTCCATGGGATTGGCCTGTGGCCACGTCTGTAGAGTATTGTCTTGATTGTCAGGTAATGTGGGAGGGCCCAGCCCACAATGAGTAGTGCCACCCTGGGCAGGTTGTTGTGTACCAAATAAGAAGGCAGGCTGGGCATGAGCCAGGGGAGCAAGCCAGTAAACAGCATTCCTCCATGGCGTGTGCTTCAGCTCCTGCCTCCAGGTTCCTGCCCTGAGTTCCTGTCTTGGGCTCCCTATGTGATGAGCTGTGACCCAGGAGATGTGAGCTGAATAAACCCTTTCCTCCTCAAGTTGGTGTCGGTCAGAATGTTTTGTCACAGCAATGGAAGACAGACTAGAACAGTGTGTGTGTTATGAAATTCCCTAACATGTCTTCTAAGTAAGCTTCTGTCCATAGAATTCTACCTTAAGCTGTGGAAAGTTTCTCACTGAGGAGCTCATGGGTAGCTGTCCCTATTTGTGATTGTCTTTTATAAACAGTAGTATGTATCTAATCAGTCGTGACAGTAATCTGGATTGTTACCTTATGAAAACAAATATGCCTAGGAAAGCAGATTAATGAAGCACACATTTCTTGGTGTGTCTGAGGGCATGTTCAGCAATGATTAAGTAAGGGAGGGAGGAGACCTGGTCTGAATGTGGATGGTAATCTCCAATAGACTAGGGCCCAGATGGAGCAAAAGGAAAAAAGGGGGGGGTGCCTATTAACACTACTAACACAGTCTCTCTCTCTCTCTCTCTCTCTCTCTCTCTCTCTCTCTCTCTCTCTCTCCTGATTTCCATGAGATGAGCAATTTTCTTCTACCAAGCTTTCCACCATTATATATGGTCTCACCATAGGCCTAGATAAAGGGTCCATGGACTAAACATCTCTGATACCATGAACCAGAATAAATCCATCTCTTAAGTTATTTCCTCAGGTTATGTATGTCTCAGCAGCAGAAAGCTAGCTAATACCGTCATCATGAACAATGCCACAAACATCACCGCTCAGATTCACTTGCTTTTCCAAAAGCAGGTAATGAGGCTTTCATACCAACTTGACATAACAGCTCCAGGGAGGCAGCAAGGGGCCTGAGAGCAGGCGCTCAAGCACTGCTCCCCCATGAATACTGACACAGCTAAACTCTTTCCACCTCAGAAGAATTTGCATTTGTATAATGAGATTGATTTTATTTGTTATATTTTTATTTTATGTGAATGTGTGTATTTCTTGCATGCAAGTGCTCCCACGTCATGCAATGCCTGAAGAGACCAGAAGAGGGTGATGGATTCCCTGGAACTGGAGTTATGAGCAGTTGTTAGCTGTCGAGTAGGTGCTAGGATTCGAACCTGGATCTTTTGCAAGAACGGACAGTGCTCTTAACTGCTGAGCCATCTGTCCAGCCTCCATAATTCTAATTTTAAGAAAGAAAAAATTGGCTCATTTGAACATTGTGTTGGATAGCTTTAGTGTCAACCTGATACACCTGGGTTGAGGGAGCCTTAACTGGGGATCTGGTTTCATTGGACGGGCCTGTGGCCATGTCTGTGGAGTACTGTCTTGATTGTTAAGTAATGTCAGAGAGCCCAGCCTACTGTGGGTGGTGCCACCCTGGGAAGGTTATGTACAGTATAAGAAAGCAGGCTGGGCATGGGCCAGGGGAGCAAGCCAGTGAACAGCATTCCTCCATGGCCTGTGCTTCAGCTCCTGCCTCCAGGTTCCTGCCCTGAGTTCCTGCCTTGGGCTCCCTCAGTGATGAATTGTGACCCAGGAGATGTGAGCTGAATAAACCCTTTCCTCCCCAAGTTGGTGTCGGTCAGAATGTTTTGTCACAGCAATCGAAGAGAAAACTAGAACAAACATTTAAAGATTTTAAAATTGAGAAATTGTATATGAAGAGTTTTGATATTAGAAAATCAAAACCCACGAATACACTCCCGTTGAAAGGGCTTTAAATCCAATTAGGGAGCTGTTGATTATGCTCTCCTCCGCCGAGATTACAGACCCAATACAGGTAATTTGCTGTGCCAGCCATTATGGTTACTAGATTTTAAGGCTGGGTTATAACATTAATTGGTTTTCTTCCTTTAGCAGTTTGCATATTATCTTCTAGCATTATGAGGGACAAACTTCAGGAAGGCTTCCAGGTCAGTTCCTGCTCCATTGCTCCATGTCTTATAGCCAAAGTATGTCCTGTCTTCAGTAGTAAGGTCTTATCTTCTAGTTCTGGGTGCTAACCAAGAGCTTTGGCAGTAGCCTGTGTTATTTTGGGAGTCTCTGGCCCACTCTCACCAACCACTCGGAGGGAGGTCTCTTCTATGTGGCCCTGTGTTTCCTGCCATACAGCCTTCAGGTTTACATATGCACTGATGTCCCGATACTGTACGTGCATTTCTCAGGGGATTTCAGGGCATTATTTTTCTTCTGGCTTCCCTGGCCCCCCAAGATCCATTCATCTCTACTCTCCTCCTCCCATCAGACCTCCCTCCTCCCTCTCTTGTTCTTGAGCCCCCATTATCCCCACCCTCCCTCAATAAGACCCATCACCCACCATTCCCCCATCCTGAGTTTCCTCTCCCTACACGGTTTGGCCCCCTGAATGTCCCTCCCTCCTCCCCTCCCAGCCAAACATTCCCACTTTTCCCCACTTCTCCATGGTAACATCTGTTCCCTGCTACCCCCTTCTTTTAGGTTCTCTCCTTTCCTTTACCTCTGTGTCTCCTTTCCATTTTACTGGCCCCTGGTGTTACATCAGGACATATGCTCACATATAAGAGACTGGTGCTACAATCCACAAATGAGGGAGAACATACATTGCTTGCTTTTCTGTGTTTGTGTTACTTCACTTAGTATAACAGTTTCTAGTTCTATCCATTTACCTGCAAATTTCAAAATCCCATCTTTTCTTACTGCTGAGCAGAACTCCATTATGTAAATGTACCACATTTTCATTATCCATTCTTCAGTTGTGGACATATAGGTTGTTTCCATTTCTTTGCTATTGTGAGGAGAGCAGCAATAAACATGAATGCACAGTAGCTCTTCAGTACGATGAGTCCTTTGGGTTTATGCCAAGGAGTGGTATAACTGGGTCATATGGTAGATTCATTTTTAGTTTTTTGAGAGTTCTCCACAGTGCTTTCCATAGTGATTGCACAAATTTGCATTCCTACCAGTGGTGAATGAGCATTCCTCTTTCTCCGCACCCTCACCAGCATTCAGTGTCTCATTCCCTTGATCTTAGCCAACTTGATCATGGTCGATGATCTTTTTGATGTGTGTCTATCAAATATGCAGTTTGCATATTTGCAACTGCATATTGCAGTTTGCAAATATTCTCTTGAGTATCTTTGCATCTGTATTCATTATGGATATGGACATATAGTTTTCTTTTTGCTGTATCATTAGCTGGTTTGGGTATTAGAACAATATTGGTTTCTGTCTTTTTAAATAATTTAAGCAGTATTGGTTGTAGATCTTCTGTGAATGTCTGATAGAATTCTTCTGTAAATCTACCTGAGCCTGGGCATATTTTAGTCAGGAGGTTTTATATTACTGCTTTAATTTCTTTGTTTGTTATGGGTCTCTTTAAACTGTTTATCTCTCCTTGGTCCAACTTTTGTGTTGTCCATGAAATTCATCTATTTCTTTTAGGTTTTTGAATTTAATAGAGTATAGATTTTTTTTGGGGGGGGTCTTTTCGAGACAGGATCTCCCTGTAGCCCCAGCTGGCCTTGAACTCACTGTGTAGACCAGGCTGGCCTTGAACTCACAAAGATCCACCTGCCTCTGCCTCCCGAGTGCTAGGGTTAAAGGCATGTACCACCACACCTGGCTTTAGAGTATAGATTTTTAAAGTATTTATTCCCTTACAATGTTCTGGATTTTTTTTCGTGTCTGTTGTGATGTTTCCTGTTTTTGTCTCTGATTTTGTCAATTTGGATTTACTTTCCTTCTTTTGGTTAACTGGACGAAGGGTCTGTCTATCTTATTTAACATGTCAAAGAATCAGCTCTTAGATTCATTGAGTTTTTTTGTACTGTTGTCTTTGTTTCTATTTCATTAATCTCTGCTCTGATTTTCATTATTTCTTTTCATCTACTAGGTTTGGAGTTGGTTTTTTCTTACCTTTTCAAAGTCTGTATTCTTAAGTCACTTACATGTGTTCTTTCTAATTTTTTAACGTAAGCAAACACTAAGAGCTATAACCTTCCCTCTTAGGACTGCCTTTAAGGTATCCCAGAGGTTTTGTTGCATTGTATTCTCATTTCCTTTTAGTTCTCCTTTGACCCATTCATCGTTCAGGAGTGTGTTGTTTAATCTCCATGAGTTTGTGAAATTACTAGAGCTTCTTTTGCTGTTGATTATAATCTTTATTGAACTGTGGTCTTATACAATATATGAAATTATTTCCATTTTTGCTGTTTTTTGAGAATTGTTTTGTGTCCCAGAATATGGTCAATTTTAGAAAAACTTGCATGGGCTGCTGAGTAGAAAGGGTATTCTCTGGTGATTAGGTAGAATATTCTGTAGATGTCTGTTAGGTCCATTTCATATAAGATGTTATTTAATTCAGATGTCTATTTATTCTTTGTCCAGTTGGTCTGTCTATTGAAGATAGTGGGGTATCGAAGTCATCGACTATTACTGAGTTGGGATTAATCTGTGTTTTAGTCTTAGAGTACTGTTTTTATGAAATTATGTGCTACAAAGTTTGGTGCATGATTATGTTCCTGATTATAATATCATCTTGCTCCTTTGCTCCTTGGATTAGAAGGAAGTGACTATCTTGTATACTCATTTCTGTCTTCAGAACTTTGTATTGCTTCTGATATTCTTTGAAGGGCTGGTTTGGTAGACATAAATTCTTTTAGCCCATTCAGGTCATGAAAAATTTTCTGTTCCCCTTCAACCATGAAGGATAGTTTCATTGCATAAATTATTCAGGTTTGGCATCCATGATCATATAGAACTGAGAATACTTTGTTCCAGGCTCTTCTGGCTTTCATAGTTTGCATTGACAAGTCAGCTGTGAAGCATTCCAAACTATCTTTGTTCTGGAACTCTGCCCAGTTCCAGAACATATATCTACAGCTATATATATATATATATATATATATATATAGATATATATATGAAGGGGAGATATAATATATATTCCTTTATATTGTTTTTTTTTTTTTTGTATTTAAGATTTTCGCTTCTGTTTCTGTTTTTTTTTTTTTTTTTTTTTCTGTTAGAAACACTCTGCGTCTATTAGACGCCTATACACACAAGCACACATTTCCCTGGGGGCATGGTCTAGGAGTGTGGTATGAGTATTTACCACTGCATATTAGTATCAAACTGTTTTCCAAAATGACTTCATCAATCTACATTTCCACCAGCAGTGAATCTTATACGTTTTGAAACTGTCCAATTGTTTTACAATCAAGAAAATCTAAGTTAACTAAAGCCAGTGTTTTTTGTGCTGTTGTACGTTTTGAAAACATCCTTATGTATTTTTTTTACAGTAGTGAGTTTCCAATTCATTCACCATTAAACATAACAAATGAGTTACCTCCAAGAGGTGTGTGTTGCCACTTTAAAAAGTGACATTAACTGAGGCTGGAGAGATAGCTCAGCAGTTAAGAACCTAGAGTATTAACTGCTCTTGCAAGAAGACTAAGTCATGATTTCCAGCCCACACAACATGGAGTAAACAACTGTCTGTAACTCCAGTTCTAAGGGGATCTGACTTCCTCTGCAGGCATTGCCCCACACAGGTGCACCCTACATACATTTTTGCCCAAAGCAATACACTCATTACACCTAAAGTAAAAATAGATAAAAATATCTTTTTTTTCTTAATTTTTATTTAGTTCTGTATGTGTGTGAATGTACTGTACTGTCTGCAAAGTCTGTGCACCCAGTGTCGTGGCAATGCCGCGGATGGTCAGAAGAGGGTCTCGGATTCCCCTGGAGCTGGAGTTCTCCTGGAATTGGAGTTTCAGACGGCTCTCGGCCGCCATGTGGGTGCTGGGGATCGAACCCGGGTCCTCTGTAAGAGCAGTCGGCGCTCTTAACCGCTAGGCCATCTCTCCAGCCCATAATAAAATATCTTTAAAGTGACATTGACTAATGACATGGATTAGAGAGTAAGTCGTTGGATAGCTCCACGTGGCTTTATTTCTCAGTCATTCAGTTCTTAAGCTGATATGAGGGACTATCCCAATATGCCCAGTGTGGTGGTGCAGACATGTAATGCCAGAACTTGAGAGGTGAAAAAAGGAAGCTCAGGAGTTCAAGTTCATCCTCAGTCACATCAAAAGTTCCAGGCTAGCCTGGCCTACATGAGATTCTGTCTCAACAAACCCCAAACCAAACCAAACCGACCAAGCAACAACAAATAAAAATAAAAATGAATGTCCCAAGATGCATGAATTTTCAGGTACAACACTGCCCACTGGAAAGAGAAAATTAAGTAAAATTTAAATATATCAAAAATTATGAAAAAGTGACAGACTTCCTTCATTATTCAAAGGAAGAATAGTGAGCCAGAATAGAAGAAAACGCTGCAGCTTTTGTTTTAGAATAGCAAAATTAAGGACTTACCATTGTGCCTCTCACACATAGGCTTGGAAGGAAAGGATTCTTCCCTCTGCATAAGGGCAAGCTCAGAGCCTGAGGCTTCTAAAGCTTTTGATACCGGCTTTATCATTGACACCCACGGGACTGCTTCTATAGGGTTCCTCTGAGTGTGTCTGTGGGCTTGGCAGCATGTGAGTGCAGAGACAGCAGGCGAAAGGCTTGTGGGAGAGGCCAGGGAGAAGATGTGCCGATGGTCCCATGATTGGATGGGTAAAAAGTGGGAGTAAGTCACCAGGGCTCTTCCAACACAAGTATTCAACTAAAGTCAGGGCAAGGGGCTAGGAAGCGCGGTCAGCATTACCAGTTTCGCCTCCAATCTTCCAACCTTCCTCCTCCCACCATTTACACTGTCAGAACTTTAAATGGTCTTGACCATGTTTTCAAATTCTTTCTCCATCCTGGTCTCTTTCAAACTGGGTCCAAACCAGGTAGAGAAGTGCCTAAAAGGAGCATAGGAAGGAGAAAAGGGAAGTTAGGGTTTTGTGTGCACGGTGGATGTTTCTGGAAAACAGTGTTGACAGAAAACAAGAGAAGGTGCATTGGCTACCAGTGCCTGTTAAGCTGCGTGCTGGGGATTTCCTGGTGACTCTCAGTCATCAGGGTTGCCTCTGCTTAGACACTCGCACTGTTAAACTAAACAAGGCCTTATTTTTGTTGTTTTAAACTATATTCTATTTACTTATTTTGTGTACCCGTGTGTGGTGGTTAGAGAACAACTTGCAGGGGTCAATTCTCTCCTCCCTCCATGTAAGTTCCTGGAATCAAACTGGGCTTTGGGGGCAGGTACTTGAGCCACCTCTCTGGCCCATAGAGCCTTATTTTATTCATGCTTTATATTCTAATGAGCTGGAGCCTAGCTAGGCAGGCTTTATCAAGCGAGCCCTTCCTTCTGGGTGAGGGAGGCTTTACATTTTTTATTTGTTTTCTATTAAAAATGTGATTTTTTTATTTTTTATTTTTTATTATTAAACTTTTCCATAAATCATACATCATTTTTCAGTTGAATTTAGAGTCACTTCCCTTTCCATTTCCCCCCACCCCCCCTGAGTCCCTACACTCTACCATATATGTCTTGCATCTTTTTCTGAGTCTTTCCAGAGGTTTTTTTTTCCAGTTCTTTTGTTATTGTTGTTATCTCTAACTTGTATTGCTTCAATATATATACATAGTTATATACATAGTTATGTATATATACATATAAATATATACATACATATATACTCACATCACCTGAGTTGGAGGACTTTTTTTTTTCTAAAAGATGTCATGATTTTCTTAAGGAAGTGTTTGGAGGTTCCTCCTTGGCAAGGCCAAACCATCAATCCTGCCCTTTTGTTCCACACTGGGGTCTTTCCCTCCCATGGTCCCCCAAATGAAGTCCATTAAGCACATGTCCCGTCTTGATGACCCTGCACTGGTCTCCATGATACAGCCCAGGGAGTCCAACAATGGCAGTCTATACTCTGATGAGGCTGAAATCCCCTTAGCTGCTTAGTCTACAAGCTGGTTATCTCAGTAGTCCCCATCTAGCATTGAAGGTTTTAAAGCCACCTTAGCCTGGGGGTGGAGCTCATTTGACAGACTGCTTGTCTAGCACGCACAAACCCCCAGGTCCAGTCTCCAGCACCACAGAAATCAGGGGTAGTGGTGCAGGCATTGTGTCCCAGCACTTTGGAGGTAGAGGCAGGAAGACTGGGATATCAAGTAGTTCTTGACTTCGCAGTAAGTTAGACGCCAGTCTGGGACACATGAGACACCATCTTCAAAAAAGAAAAAGAAAAAAAAAATGTCACCATTACTGCTGGGTGAGGGACAGTTGGTCTTTAAGCGATTGAGTGACTCTAGATAGGCTGACTAGACTCCAGTGGATGAATTTGCACTCAGGGACATCTGGGTACACACACTTAACTCAGTATGCCTTAACATATATTACAGAATTATGAAATCTGGTGAGGGGACCTGAAGAAAGGTTCAGATGGGATAGGACATCTAAATATGATTAAGATGTATGAAATAAAAAATTAATAAAATATATGTTGAGAAAAAAAAAGTCAGCTGTAATTCTGATGGGTTTTCCTTTGTATGGAACTTGTTGTTCTTCCCCAGCAGCGGTCAGTACCCTCTCTTTGTTTTGTACATTTAATGTTTTTACTGATATCCCATGGGAGGTTTCTGTTCTGATCATGTATGATTGGATTGGTGTTCTATGTACTTCTTCAATCTCTGTAGGTAGGTCTCTCCTTAATTTACGGAAGTTTTTTTCTATAATCCTGTTGAAGAACTATTCAATGCCATCGGCCCAAGAGTCTTTTCCTTCTAATACACCTATAATTTGTACATTTGGTCTTTTCATCTTGTCCCATATTTCCTGTGTATTCCTTTCCTCTGATTTTGAGAATTTTACATAATCTTTGCTTAATGGGTCCAGATCTTCACCTTTGCCATCCAGTCTTGATATTCCGTTTTCTGTTTTCTGTTTCACTCATTCTGCTTAGGAGACTTTCTGCTGTTGTTTCCAACTGGCTTACTGAGATTTTAGTCCCATGTTCATTTCCATTTGGGTTTTCTTCACTATTTCTGTCTCTCTTTTGAATTCACTTTTCAGGTCATGAATTGTTTTTGATATTTCATTAAGCCACTTTTTGTATATTCTTGCACTTCCATGACAAGTTTATGCCTTTCCTCTTTGAGTTGTTTGTATTTTTTTCCAGTTCTTTGATCATGTTTATTGTTGTCATGTTATGATTTATTTATCTTTTAAATTCTGTGTCCTGAGGCTCTTCAGGGTGTTTCTCGTTGTAGTGGACTTCTGTGGACTCATGGGTTTTGGGGGGAACATATTCTCTTCATTTTTCACATCATTTGTGTTTTTGCACTGCCATTTGGGCATATTGATGTTCTATGTTAATTATGTGTCCAGTAGGAATGTCTACTCTGTTTTTTTATTTAATTTTTGTTCTATTTATATTTTGTATAGCTTTGTTGCTTTTTGTTTAGGTATAGAAAATAAATTGGTATATGTTTCAGGTTTTTGCAGGGCAGTAGACTAGACTTGGTGCTTGAGGTGACAGGGTAGGAGGTAGGCTAGTCAGGTCATATGGGGACTGCTCTGTGTCAGATAGATCAGGAGCAACTGGACTCTATACTAGAGTGTTTAGCTACTCTGCAATAGGAAGCTAATCCAGAGATCTAAGGCTGGGGAATTGGAGCCTGCCTGAGTCCAAAGGTAGTAAGGGACATGGTGGAGATGGGCAAGAGGAATAGAATAGAGACACAGTAGGGGTGGTCTGACTTACCAGAATCCTAGTTGGGCAGGTCTGTCCAACTGATGGAAGCCAGGGAAGATAGGGGTTGGGGTACCACTTGAGGAAGGATTTAGCAATCTATGCTAGGGTTTAGCTAGTTTTGAGATCTGAAGCAGAAGAATTGGAGCCTGCCTGGGTCCAAGGCTGGCAGGGGACAAGATAGGGGCGGGAGAGAGGAATATCCTGGTCTATTTTCAAAGTGTAATTATTTCAGGACAAATTAATTCTTCCAGCTACTCTCTCCCCCAGCTTAGGAGAAAACCCCTTAACTTCTCCTACTTCGATTTTATCCATTATGAAAGTTACATTTACCTGGTTGAACTTAGGCCTTTAGTTAACTTTTTTTCTTTTTAACTACAAATCCATTTAAATATATAAAAGAGTACAGAACATAATCTGAAAGCCATCTGTATATGTGACAATGTTAAAATACCAAAATTAAGCACCTGCTGATATTTTCCTTTCTTCAATTCTCTCACTTTGTTTTCTAAACATAAAGTGTTCCAAGTATTTACATAAGCTCAGTCTGTTGTTCTCCTCTGCAGAGGTAACTACTCTCCTAAGGCTAGTTTCTGTTCTTTTCATGAGTACTGCCAGGCCTCTGCTATCTGTGCAATATCCATAAAGAGCACCATTTTTCAGATTCTGCTTAAATACATCAAACCTTAAGTGTCCTTTGTGATTTGTCTTTTTAAAAATTCAACATTATGCATATTTTAAATCACATTTATTTATTTATATCTGAACATAAATCTTTCACAGATTCAAATAAGCCATGGGTTCTATGGTTATTTATTGGCAACTGGATTATTTCCTTTGTTATAACTTTTCTCAGGGAGACTCTGTCTCAAAAAGACCAAAAACCCCATAACTTTTCTCAACTAAATTTCCAGTATGCAAATACCTTGGTTTTCCTATGGAAGAGAAATGAAATGAACAGTGGATTATTGACGTATGTTCATCTTCAACTTTATAGAGTAGTCTCAAACTAATGTGCAAAATGGTCACAACGATTTACACTCCAGGTAATATGTATAGTACTCCCTCTTCCCCTCATTTCACACATGAGTCTGAGAATTTAGTGATTTGTGAATGATATTTTATTTTCTTACCTAGGAATACAAAATGAAGGAATGACTAGAGATCAATTTGAATCATTGTGGGGGACAGCAATATAGTGGGGTAAAGGTGCTTCCTGCAAGGCCCAATGGCCTGAGTCGGAGGAGAGGCTGATTCCCCTAAATTGTCCTCCAACCTCCAAACATTCACCATGGCACATGTGTGCCCATGCACATACACACACACAAAAGAAATAAAATGAAAACATTTTTAAATTATAATATGACATGAAATCAAATATTGCTCTAAAGTTTAGTTTTTTGTACTTGTTCTTTTATAAGTTAAAGATGATATAATTCTCTCTTCATCTTTCTCTGAGACAGTGGTATAGGAATATTGTGATGTCTTTGAGAGTAACAGAGCCCTTCTCAGCTCTGATTTGCTTAGCTTGAGAGACTAGGGTCCCAGAAACTCAACAGCCATCAAAGCCACCCCAAGCTGGAGACTCCTGGGTTCTTGTCTCACAAATCCAAAGAGCGAAATTCACAGAGAGACCACAGACGGTGAGTCTTAGAAGTATTTTATTATAGGGAGCTTATGAGAGGGCAGAGCTCCTGGAGGAGGCCCCCCGAGCAGGGTACCAATGAGCCTCATTGCCCTAGAGTTAATGAAACTTTAGTGGATGGAAGAAGGAGTAGAGATGAACTGGTCAGTCTAGTTCTCATTGTAGATGTCCAGGTTACTCAGGGTTTCATTTGTATCCTTAGTATGGCTTCCAGGAACTTTGTATCCTTCAGGGAAAAGATATAAGGAAAACAATGAACCCCCTTCCTGCCATCTCCATTCTTTTGCTGTGGCAGAATCAGAGATATCTTTGGCATCTGTAACCTCAGACAAAAACAAGTGTAATACAAGGCCCCAGGACACTTACAAGTCTTAGCCAAGAAAGAAACTGCTCATGTTTCTTTTATATCTTTTTACCCTAAACTTCCTGAGCAATTTCTACCTCCTGTTCACATCAACAGCAGAGAATGCACCAAGCCTGAATAGGAGCTAGTAAATACTGGCTGCTGAGATCTCATTTTTAATAAGATTGGCTCAATAATTTATACATTGTTTGAGGATGAGTTAATGAGCTCTGTGTAAGTGGGATGTTTTTATGTAAGGGGAAATGCATCCAAACATCGTGTTATACATGTGCTCATGTGCTCATGCTAGATCTTTGTGAAAATAAAAATGACAGTCATCCTAAAAATGTGAATGCAGTATTATTTTATACAGAGAAATATTATTAAATAAAAAAAAATAAATTTTACATAGGCTTCTACAACAGAATTGGATTCATTTCCAACTAAATTATAAATAACCTATTTTTGATCAATTAGTTATAATTTTTTTGCCCAGATATCTTTATTTAGGGGCCGCTTACATGTGTTTCCTATCCATAATCAGAGCCTGGCTCTAGACGTTTTGACAGGACACATATGTAAGCCAATTTGCCCAGTAAGTACTGGCAAACACATAGCATATTATCACTGTCAATCAGTGACAGACAGAAATATATCCTGTTAAGTACAGACACTACCTCTTACAAGCATTGCCAGGCAAGTGAGGAAATAGTGAAGCTGTAAACAAGGATTCAGCCCAACTCAGTGTGATGTAATTGACAGAGACAAGGCTACACATTTCACAAACACTGATGCACAGACCTCAACTAACGGCAGTCAAGTGCAAAAGTACCGACCCTACCTCACAATTCTACTGAAGCTTGGTTGTTTTAATGTATTATTAGTAGCCAAGTGTGTTGGCACAGGCCTTTAGCACCAGCACTTGGGGGGCAGAGGCATGTGAGCCTATTGTTACTACCATTGCTTATGTGCTAAAACTAGACGGTACGCCATTATTGCTGAAGACACGCCCTTGGGTTGCAGAACATGGAGAAATGATATTGGAATTAAGTGGAAGCTTTCTCCATACTGGTTGGCTTACATTGTCCAGGTGGGACACAGATTGTTGGGGCAGAACTGTCACCAACAGTCATGCTCAGCTCTAAACCCTGAGTGCTCCATTACTAAAAGGCCAGGTAGAATATGCCTACTTGTGCAGTAGTGGCACAACTATTGTTTGAGTACAACAGCTTTCAGATTGGATTTACAGCCCATGCCACAGGAGAAAATTCATGTCTGATCTTATAAGCCAGGGGATAAAATTTATCATGGAGGTCATAGGCACCAGTAGAGAAGCAGCTGCTATTTTCTTAGGTGGATGTGATGTGCCTCTCAAATTCCTTTCTCAACTTTTCAGTTCATGCTTAACAGATCACTGCTTTTGTCAGTTGCAAACCATCAAGGAAGGAAACTTTCTTTCACAATGGATGGTATACCACAAAACTCAGATCCAACGATGAAGATCCTGAGGAAAAAGTAAGTATAAGAAATAATTGGATGATGCCTGGAAATACTGTGCAGTGGTGGCAGCCATATGCCTGTATATCCCAAATCTAATTGGCTATTAGCTCTCTCCTTGGAGGAATAACCCACGGCTGATGCCACAAGCTTACATCCTCTAGTGGTTAGGAGATATTATAAGCCACAGTAAGACCCTGTCATATTTTACAGAAAAAAAACATAATTCATGGATTAACATACCATCCAAACATCTGTGTCTATACCAAAGTAACCTACCATAACAATTAGTACTGTTTAAATACCTATATTATCTAATTGCTTGTGCTTCATTAGTAGGATTGAAAGGTTATTCCTGGACAAACTGTCAGCCCATGAAAGGAAACAGCCAGAATTGACCAGAGTCCAAGACAACAGCTCCAGAGAAAGTAGACCGTTTTGCTTCTCGACCACCTGTGCCCCTTTTCTAAGCCTAGGGAACAATCTGTGGAAGAGGGGGCGTGATAGAATGTAGGGGCTGCGATTGGGGTGAATGACAGCAATATAGTCTGGACACTCATCTGATCAACTCGATTGAACATACAAGCCCCCCCAGCTGGATGGTGGGACACTTGGGCTGTGTGGGTTTGGGCACAACTGCTTGCAAATTTCATTTTACATGAAATTCATTTACATGAATTTTTACATAAATTATTACTTATTGTTAAAAAATGAAAAAAATAAAGTAATTAAAAAAATAAAGAAAACCAAAAAATAGTAATAATTGGATGAGCTGGGCATGGTGGCACACACCTTTAATCCCAGCACTAGGGAGGCAGAGGCAGGCGGATCTCTGTGAGTTCAAGGCCAGCCTGGTCTACCAAGCGAGTTCCAGGCCAGCTGGGGCTACAGGGACTTTTGACATTTAAATTTTTAAGTTTTGTTCTGTTGCTTCTGTCATTTTTGTTGCTGTTGTTATTCTATTTTAGTTATGGTTCCTGTCACTGGAAGTTGGTAATATTTATTCGGTGCTGTATTAGCCTGGTCTGGTCTAATTATTATAGTGTTATAAGTAACATTACTATGAATACAGAGAACTTCTAGAAATATTGTCTATATAGACACCTTTAAAAATTCAGTTATCTGTAATCCCAGTGCTTGAGAGGAAGAGACAAGAAGTTCACAACAAGTTGAAACTAGCCTCGTCTACACAAGTTCCAGTTCAGACAAGGCTATTGTCTTTTTTTAAAGGCATAACAAAATAAAGCTGATGCTCTTCTGACACACAGCAACCAAAAAGTTGCTTTAATCTTGATCTCACTAAGACCATCTGCAGAATATCAAAATCACTTCCTAGAGACTTATTAATTTCTCGGTGGATGAAATAAATTTCATGCCCTTTCATTTTCATCATATGTATCAAAGGAGAAGTTATAAAAAGACTACTTTGATTAAAGGGCTTTAATGTTCAATACTTGGTCACTTAGTATTCAACAGTCAGTGATCCAACTAAAGTTAAATTTATAAGTACAATAATATACAAAGAACTGATTATTAACATCTAAACTATGAATATCATTAATAATGTATTGAATTGAGTAGTCTTTTATTGCAGGGGAGACCCTGTCTGCTTTAGCTATCTTGGAACTCATTATATAGACCAGGCTAGCTTTGATTTCTCAGAGATCAGCCTGCCTCTGTCTCCAGAATGTTGGGATTAAAGGTGTGCACTACCAGTCCCTGATAGGGAGTATTAATTTTTAAAACAGTATTGTAGTTGTATTTCTTTATTTAATTGATGTATTTTATTTTTATCTATGTGGTGTGTGTGAGTGAGTGTGTGTGTGTGTGTGTGTGTGTATGTCTGTGTGTCTGTGTGTGTGTCTGTGTATACATCCGCGGAGGCCATAAGAAGGTATGGATCCCTGGATCTGGATGTACAGGTACTTATATACCACCCAACATGGGTGCTGAGACCTGAAATGAGGAAATTAGGTCCTCTGCAGGAGCAGAACATGCTCTTTTAATTGCTGAGCCATCTCTCCAGCCCAATATAGATTTTCTTTCAACAACAACAAAAAATCACTAAAAAGTTTCTGGCTATAAAATTATATAGAAAGAAATAAAAAAGGAAGGAAGGAAGGAAGGAAGAAAGGAAGGAAGGAAGGAAGGAAGGAAGGAAGGAAGGAAGGAAGGAAGGAAGGAAGGAAAATAGAATCAATGCCTTAGAATATATTTCTGGGTATATGAAGTTCATACAATAAATGAGGAACATAAAATCATTTTATACACTATTAGCACATTCCATGTTTAAAGGAAGAAAGTTAACAAATGCAGACATTTCCATACCTGTATCTTTTAGTTTGGAATTAAAAGTATTTTTTTAAAAAACATTCACTGGACTTTTGAATTCTTTATGGCATCCAGGAATAAACTCTAGTTTATCACAGAAAGCAATTCATTTACCAATGAATTCTACCTACTGAGGTTTGGTTTGGATTTGTTTTTGTGTTGATTAGGGATTTTTACATCTGTATCTATCAGGAACTCCAGCTTAAGTTTTTTTGGGGGGGGGGGTTGGAGGCGGGGTTTCTTTTGTGTTGCATTGTCTCTGTCTTGATTTAACTACAGCATCATAGAATGGATGGGAAATGCTCCTCTTCTACTGCAGCCTTGGTGTTCTTCTCTAGATGGGTAGGAGACTTCTCTAGTAAAACTCTCTAGGCCTAGATAGTTGTTCTTAAGAATTTTTTTTTAATGTGTATATGAATGTACTGTCTGCATGTAGGTTTGTGCACCCATGTCGTGCAATGACGAGGAGGTCAGAAGAGGGTGTTGGATTCCCCTGGAACTGGTGTTAAAGATGGTGCTCAGCCGCCATATGGGTGCTGGAGATTGAACTCTGGTTCTCTGCAAGAACAGTCGGCGCTCTTAACCGCTAGGCCATCTCTCCAGCCCCTCTTCTTGAGAATTTTAAAATTGTACTTCTGATTTATTGAAGTCATAGAGCTATGAAATTATTTACTTCATATGGCATAAGCTGTGGTTAGTTTGTGGCTTTCAAGAAATTGGGCCATTTCATCTAAGCTGTCAGATACATGTGCTCGGGGTATTCCCTGATTGAGATTTCTGAATAGTCCCAATGGCCTCTTCAGTTTCACCCCTGATGAGAAACTTATCTCTGCACCCTCCCCATTCTCTTGATAGCTTTTCCTAGAGGGCTGTGGTTTTGTTTTTTGGTTTTTTGGTTTGTTTGTTTGTTTGTTTGTTTGTTTGTTTGTTTGTCTTTTTGAGAGCTGTGGCTTTTATTGTACAACTTTCTGCTTTATTGATTTTCTTCACTGTCTCTCCATTTCTGATTTTATTAATCTCTTCATTTGTTATCATTATTCTTGTTTGATTTTAAGTTTGCTTTTCTTATTTCTAGGCTCTAAAATTGGGAACAGCTTAGATAACTGGACTGAGACTTTCTCTTCCCTCTAATATGTCTTCTTAATGGTACACATGTCTTCATTCCTGTGTTCTGCATTCCACAAATCTTGATATGTGCTGTTTTCATTTTCTTTCAGTCCAATGCATTTTTAACTTGCCTTCAGATTTCTCCTTTGACTGTGTACAATTTAGAGTGTAATGTTGAGTTTTCAAGCATTTGGACATTTTAATTTTCCTATCCAAACTTCTCTTAATTTTTTGAGTTGCTATCTCATTAGAGTCAACTCCAATCTAGTATAGTATAATGTATAATCTTTCTTTAGCTTGTTTACATCTGCAAGAAATATTTTTGCAAGTAAAGTTACATTTTAAATTCCAGAGATGAGGACCTAGATTTTACTTTTTTCCACTAGTTTTTTTGAGACAGGGTCTCCCTATAGCTCCCTATAGTTCCAGGCTAGCCTGGAACTAAATATGTAGAGCAGGATGGCTTTGAACTCACAAAGTTTCACCTGCCTCTGCCTCCAGAGTGCTGCGATTAAAGGTGTGCACCACCAGGCCCAAGGATCTGGATTTTAGAGGGCAGTCTACTCTGGAAAAATAGCAACAAAGGTATCAGAGGAAGGGTTATCCTCTTTTAAAATAAAATTACAGCAAATTTTATTCATGATTGTTTACAGCTCTCTGATGAATGAAATGTGAATGAGAATCAGTAAACTGGAATGAGAATCAGTAAAACTGACTTTAACTTCAAAAAGTTTTACTTCAGTTTTAATAACAAAGAAAATTCCCAATTGCATGTAAATATCACTTTTTTTATTTTGTGGCATAATCAGATTTTGTGATGCTGAATCGTTCTGAATAGCTATTATTTCAAATGATGACTTTTTCACTAGAGATTATCCTGGAGAACATAGAGCTTATCTGTGCTATGTGTGAATCCTCAGTGCCCAGCTTTGCAAAGTGCCACAGAAGGCAAATGTTCAAAACAGGTGTGCTTAGGAGACTGTGTGAAAGAAAGCATGCAATTTCCTTTCATAGACCATTGATACAACCCTCAGCTGGGAGTGTCTGCAGCAATGCTTACATCTTGGTCTCTTTCAAATCCTTTGCTCTAATTATCTCATTATCCAGATCTAGATCCCACTCAGATGGGTCATACTCCAGCCTTTTCTGATATAAATGACGATGTAATAGGAGAATGGTGATTCAAATATTTTTGCATGGGGGACTGGAGAGATGGTTCGGCAGTTAAGAATACCAGCTGCTCTTGCAGAGGAAATAGGTTCAGTTCCCAGCACCAACATGGCAGCTAGCAAGTATTCATAACTCCAGTTCCAGGGTATGCAATGCCTTCTTCCAACTTCCATGGGCACTGCACGACGTGGTTGCACTTAGATCCATGTAGGCAAAATACTAATACACATAAAATTAAATTTAAAATTTTTTGTTACGAAAGTCCTTGACAACTCAGTCCTACAGTAAGAAAATTATTATGATAAAATCATCACTTTATTTTTCTTTTTTTAATGTTTTTAACTTTTCACTATACATTTCTGTTTGGGAAAATTTTTATACATAAATATAATGAAGAGGGCCCAGTGAGATGGCTCAGCCTATAAGAGTGCTTGATGCCAAGCCTGATGATCTGAGTTTGATCCCTAAAACCCACATGGTGAAAGAAGAGAACTGACTCCTACAAGTTATCCTCTGTCCTCTATACACACCTGGCATGTGCATGCGTGTGCACACAGACACACAAACTCATACATATATACATATGAATAAATAAGCAAATGTAAGGATATTAACACACAAAGGCTAGGAAGACAAACTATCTTATTCTACCTTAATATTTTCAATCTCTTGAAAGAGTACAATCCATCTAGACATAACTAAAATCCATTTCAGTTAAAGTTCCACTTGAATTCCATTTCACTTTATTCTTCTTCCTTCATTCTATCCCCTGATTATCATGACTCTGAGCTGTGTGCTATCAGTTCTTCTTAAAGATACATCTAGGCTGGGTGTGGTAGCACACTCCTTTAATCTCCAACACTTGGGAGGAGAGGCCGGTGGATCTCTGTGAGATGGAGGCCAGCCAGCTCTACATAGTACATGACAGGCAGGCTGGGGATAGGGAGACCCTGTCAAAAAAAAAAAAAGATACATTCATATTTAGCTCTGCTGTTCATCTTTATTTTTATATTTTGAGTAGAAAACTATCTTAATTTTAAAACATAAACAGCAATTATCTCCACAATGATATTTAGCTTTTATTTGTTGACTGATAATATTACATTTTTAGTAAAAGTTTCCACTTATTTATCACGTTTCCAACTTTTTTTTCTTTTTAATTAGCCTTTAACTTTTACTTTCACCAATAGCATACCAACTTAATTGCTTTCATTTTGAAATGACGTGTATTATCTAATAAGGCAATTTCTAGAAGTAGTTCTGTCTTGGCTAGTCTTGGATCTTTAATCTCTCATATGAGTCTTTCCTAGAAAAAAACATAATGTGTATTTAATTTGGAATTGAATTTATTTGTAATTTATGGAAGTTTTGCATCACTGTGATATAGGATTCTTTGAATATGTGCATTTTTCAATTTTTGACCTTATATGTTATATAAAATATTAAACAAAATGTTTTTAAACATTTTATGGCCTTGACATGAAAACTTTAACAGCCTCCAACTAGATACTGTTCTCTAAGAATTTTTACCTATGTGTACTAACTTGATAATCACAACTCTAAGTGATAAATAATAATTAACAGCTTCCATTTTATGAGACCCTGAAATGGTCAACATATTGTTTAAAGTATGCATTCAGAGGCAGAGCTTAAATTTGTGCATATATGTGTATACATACACACATACATATATGTTAATGTGCTAGATAAAGATAAAAAGATAGGGGCTAGAGAGATGGCCTAGCGGTTAAGAGCGCTGACCGCTCTTACAGAGGACCCGGGTTCAATTCCCAGCACCCACATGGCGGCCAAGAACCGTCTGAAACGCCAATTCCAGGAGAACTCCAGTGCACGGGTGCACAAACTTGCATGCAGACAGTACATTCATACACATACAGAAATAAATAAAATTAATAAAAAAATTTTTTTAAAAGATAAGATAATTATTATGTCCTTGGCTATAAAGGAACAAACAAGAGGGGGCTTCTTTACACAAATATTTTAATCACATTAGTTTAGGTTTTCTAGTGTTCTTAATTAAATATTAAGTACATTTAAAAATGTTATGTAACAACATTATAAAAATTATGAAATTATTTGAGTTGCCTTAATTTAGAATATTAATTTATTTCATAGTTTTCTGGCCAGCTAATAAGAACCAAAAAATAAAAAATTACTTCTTGCTGGGATAGACAAAATGGTCCTAAATTCAACTTTAATTAAATATGTAATGCAGATATTTAAGAAAGTTAAGGGGCCGGAGAGATGGCTAAGCTGTTAAGAGCACTGGCTGCTCTTGCAGAGGACCTGGGTTCATTCTTTTTATTTTACTTTTTTAATATATATTTTGGACAAGATTATCAAATCTAGACCTGTGTCCCCCCACCCTATCCTCCCACCCCACCAGAGCTCATGTATTCTGCCAAACATGCTTTTCATCTCTTTCTCAGTCTTTCTCAATATTCTCCATGTGGAAGTTGACTGTTTTGAACAGAAGTTCATTGTCTCAGTCAATTCTTTGATGCAGTCCTTTCTGTTGTTGTTGTTGTTTCCAATATGTATCACTCACAACTGCTTTGGACAAAAGCTCAAGGGGCTGTGCACAAGAAATACTTACAAATAGGTAATTGGCACTAGCATCCACAGATGAGGGATATCATTCGTCATTTGTTTTTCTGGGACTGTGTTACTTCACTCAACATGGTGTCTTCTAGCTCCAGCCATTTTCCTGCAAAGCTCATGATGTCATCTTTTGTTACTGCTGCATAGAACTCCATTGTGTAGATGTACCACATTTTCTCTATCCACTCTTCAGTTGAGGGGCATTTGGTTGGTTCCAGCTCCTTGCTATTGTGAAGAGAGATGAAATAAACATGGCCATGCATGTATCTCTGTGGTGGGGTGAAACTTGAGGGTACATGCCTAGGAGTGGTATGGCTGGGTCAGGTGGCAACTTCATTCCAAGTCTTCCAAGGGTTCTCCACACTGCTTTCCATAATGGCTGTACGAGTTTACATTCCCACCAGCAGTGGATGAGAGTTCTCCTTTCCCCACAACCTCTCCAGCACTTGGTATCATTTGTTTTCTTGATCCTAGCCAGTCTTATTGGAGTAAGATGATATCTTAAAGTGGTTTTGATTTGCATTTCCTTAATGATTAGTGATGTTGAACACTTCTTAAGGTGTTTCTCAGCCATCTCTAATTCCTCACTTGTGAAGTCTCTGTTCAGCTCTTTGCTCCATCTATTGAGTGGGTCATTTGTTTTCTTTCTTCTTTGTTTTTTGAGTAGTTTATATATTCTGGAAATCAATGCTTTGTCAGATGTATCTGCAGTGAAGGTTTCCTCCCACTCTGTGGGATTTCTCTTCACTTCCTTGATTGTTTCTTTTGATGTACAGAAGCTTTTGAGTTTGATGAGGTCCCATTTGTCAATTGTCGACCTTAATTCTTGTGCAGCTGCTGTCTGATTTAGGAAGTCTTTTCCTA
>VZQC01001212.1:96949-108275 GCA_009823505.1 Rhizomys pruinosus
AAAAAAAAAAAAAAAAAAAAAAAAGAGTACAGGGTTATCCTTTGCGTTCTTTTGAGCCCAGTCCCATAGTCACCAAGTTACCAGACTCTTGAACCATACTTACATGGGAGCAAAGCTGGCATGCTTCTCTGCTGGAGTGCTGGGAATAGATCTGAGGACTGAGCCACAATTTCTCAGCAAGGTTAATTAGGAATTACCTCAAACCTTTGCCTTGAAAATAAACAATGACTAGGAAATCCTATCATCTTTTCTCCTCATTCTTTGCTTTGAATCTCCAATTTTTCAAATAGTCTTATTAATATACATACCTTGTTTATTCAGAAGTTACTCTCTAAAAACCTAAGGCTACTTAGAAGATAAAGTAAGTCTTCTGTATATGTCATTTGTGGCATATATTTTGAATTATTTCTTTTTTAATTTTTTTAAACTTATTTGTTATTTTTTTTATATGTATGAGTGTACTGTCTGCATGTAGGTTGGTGCACCCATGTCGTGCAATGCTGCAGAAGTCAAAAGAGAGCATTGGGTTCCCCTGGAACCGGAGTTAAAAACAGTTCTTAGTCACCATGTGGGTGCTCTGAATCGAACCCGGGTCCTCTGCAAGAGCAGTTGGCACTCTTAACCACTGACCCATCTCTCCAGTCCTTTGAATTATTTCTTTTAAAGCACAATACTTTCTCTAACTTGAGCTGTATGTTTCTTGGGTGGAGTTCTAATCCTGAAACAATCTATGAAGGTATATTACTAACATTAAAATTTCAATTTAAGGGGCTGGAGACATAGCCTAGCTGTTAAGAGCACCGACTGCTCTTACAGAGGACCCAGGTTCAATCCCCAGCACCCACATGGCGGCTGAGAACTGTGTGTAACTCCAATTCCAGAGAACTCTAGTTCCAGGGGAATCCGAGACCCTCTTCTGACCTCCATGGCATTGAACGACACGGGTGCACAAACCTACAGGCAGACAGTATACTCATACACATACAAAAATAAATTTTAAAAAATGTTTAATTCAATTTAATTAACTTGTTCAAATAAAAATTAGTTTTAGTTCCATGTGTCAAATTGCCAGAATATCTAAGAGCTCTCTAAAGACCACTCTCTCATAAGGTCCAGTAGTCCACAAACAGGAGTCAGGCCAAAGAGGCCAGTGGTATGTTGATGGCAGATACTGTTATCCTTGAAGCTCCAACCACCACCACCCACACACACACACACACACACCAAACCTTGATTTCATTAGCTGTACACAAAGAAACTGTTCCATTCAGGAAAACATGACTCTTAATCTCCACAACCTTAATCCCAAGCAAATGACTCCCAATTGGCAAGAACCAATCACGGTTATTCTATCCCTCTCAACAAATGTTTGTTTCGGTGTGGGCATGTGACTCAATTTTGTCTAATAAAACAAAAGAGGTAGGCTGAAATACTTTGGGAAATCTTTCTATCAAAAGCACATATGAGATAGAAATACTAGTTTTTCCTTTCTTTCAGACTGAAAAGACACAATGCTTGAAGCCACTGCAGCCATCAAGCAAACATAGAGCAGATGATGGCAAGGATCTAGGTTCTGAGAGCTCTACTGAACCTTGAGTCAACCAATAATCAACTGAAAGTAAATCTTCTTCATGGGATGTTTTGAAGCACCACCTCTAATGATTATTTACAAAATACCTTTCCTAACAGTAGCTTTCTCCCTTTGACTATAGTTAATCACATTGCCACATTCTCCAAGGGTCTGTGTGGTTTCACACTCAGATAAGTGTGCCTGGCTTATTAATACTATCATTCACTTAATTTCCTCTACTCTAAATAGATTTTTTTGGTCTTTTTTGAGACCAGATCTCACTTTGTAGACCAGGCTGGCCTTGAACTCACAGAGATCTACCTGCCTCTGCCTCCCAAATGCTTACTATAAATAGATTATAAGCATTTGTCTTCTAATCACAAAATCCCAAGGTAATTCTTTGTGTTCTGAGCTCAACTCATGATTCTGGGATTTCTAGACTTTTCAGTCATCCTTACAACTACAGCTGGCAAAACAGTCTTATCTTGTAGAATTCTGATTACGGGAAGCAATCAGCTAAGAAATGTATTTAATTAAAAGTAATAGATACTCCAGCTTGCAGGACTTTAAACAGTGTTTCCTTATCTGGCAATTCCATATCTGCCTAAAATGTCTTGCAATACAGTATCTAGATAGATACACAGCAGGCTTGGAAGACAATTGCCACTGAATCCAATAGAAGGTGCCCATGCTAAGGTAGTAAGCAGTACAGTAGAAAAATGTGAATTTATAATAAGAAACTAAATGCAACAGAATGTGAATTAGGGAGATTACAAATTATGAAGTAGGATGATGAGCTTTGTTTATGGTTATACCTACTTCAATTTCTTTTTTATTTTTATTTATTTTTTATGTGTATGAATGTACTGTCTGCACGTAGGTCTGTGCACCCATGTCATGCAATGCCGAGGAGGTCAGAAGAGGGTGTCAGATTCCCCTGGAACTGGAGCCAAAGACAATTCTCAGCCGCCATGTGGGTTCTGGGGATCGAACCCAGGTCCTCTGCAAAAGCAGTCAGTGCTCTTAACTGCTAGACCATCTCTCCAGCCCCCTACTTCAATTTCTTATTGAAGAAGAAAAGATAAGAATGAGAAGAAAGAACAAAAGAATCAACACAGATCCCCCACTACACCACTACACCCCATTTCTCACAGAAGTATACCCACAATTATCTATAACTTGATAGGGAAGGCAATTTTCCCATATGGACAAGTCAAAACTATGAATTTTCTGTCTCTTAAACTATTAAACTAAGGAAGAACAGCTCAGTAATCAAGAATCCTCTCTCTCTCTCTCTCTCTCTCTCTCTCTCACACACACACACACACACACACACACACACACACACACACACAAAAGAAAACCAGACTTGGTCTTATGCATGTTCATGAATCAGCACCATATTGATAAAAAAAAAAAAAAAAAAAAACTAGACTTGAAGACATGGGTATCAAATAATCATGTAGAAAGATACCAAACAAGTTTCTTGCTGAATTGAGGAGCTATATTGATGAATTGAGGAGAGTAAAACACAAGTCAGCAAGATCTACTAGATTATTTTCTGCTATGCTACAGAATAATCTTTTATGGCCATAGAACTCTCAATTTTGCAAGGGAAAGAAAAGTTGCAATGATGGAGATTTCTTGGTCCATTCAGCTTAAAATACTCAACATTTTTCCTGCATTCTAATAGAAATTAGCAATATTCAAGGAAATAAGACAGACTCCTAATAGAGTTAATCAACTAAATGCCCCAGAAAACTAAGCAACACATTAAAGATAATTTAAAAGCTACTTAAAAAGTAACTGGCCTGTGTATATCATGGTGTTTAAAGCAAAAGTACAGAGTGATGGCTTCAAGTGGCAATGATACTTAAAAGACAAAAAGAACGGTATTTAAAATATGACCCTTGAAGCGGGCGTGGTGGCATGCCTTTAATCCTAGCACTCAGGAGGCAGAGGCAGGCAGACCTCTGTGAGTTCAAGGCCAACCTGGTCTGCAGAGTGAGTTTCCAGGCCAGCTGGGGCTACAGGGAAGTCCCTGTCTCAAAAAAAAAAAAAAAAAAAAAAATAATATAAGAAAAAAATATATATATATATATTATATAATATATATATATAAAAACTCCTGGGCCAGGAATATCATCAATACCTAGAACTTGGAGTTCGAACTCCCAGATTCTGCCCCAGAATGACAGAATACAACCTTCAAGGTCCAGGCTCAAAATCCATGTTCTTGTTCAAAAGTCCAAAGTCCAAAATCTCTCCTGACACTCCAGGCAATCTCCTAATTATAAGCACTTATAAAATTAAAAATCAAATTGTAAACTTCCAAATTACATCAGCAAAGAATAAATACTCCCATTACGAAAGGGAGGAGTGGATATATGGCAAGGAAAGAACAGGCCAAAGGAAAGCCAGAACCCCTGAGGGCGAACATCAAACCCTGCAGCTCTGCCTGGCATTAGGCACTCATGATGGAATAGATGGAGCCTTTCCAGCTCTGTTGCCTATAGTAATCCTGGTATCTGCCTTGAGGTGACTCCTCTGAGCCCACACAGCTTTCCTTGGCAATCACCCTATGTTTTTGGCATCTCTGGTATCCTGGAATTGCCACTGAAACTTCACGGTCTGCTCATGAGCCCAGTGCAGAGAATCCAACACTGCTGCACTCTGCCTGGTCTGCTTTCCGAAACCTTGGTGCAAGCCTCCATGACCCCCATCCTCTCGCGTCCTGCACACCTGCTTACCTAGCACTAAGTGGGCAATGATACCAAGTTCTGATGCCAGATGCAATCTAGCCCCCTTGAATCACACCCGAAGCCTCTTCTGAACACTTACCTGATATAACTGGGGCAGGGACCGTCCCTAAGTGGCCCACTGCAAACGAATTCCATGGATGCTCTCTTTGTTCAGAAACTCTTCTTTTCAAGTGAAAGTTTTCAAATGGATTTGCACTGTTCGTACTCTGGAGCTTTTCACTCCTGCACTCAAAAACCCTGTCCCGCCGTCTCAGTCAAATGTGCTGTTTCTTCTTGATGGTACTAAGTTCTTTAACAATTACTGATCCTCTGAAACAAGTTTGTTTCTGGCTCTGCAACTTTACCCACATGCACATTCACTTCCTTGCCAACATGAATGTCTTTCGCATTGTTCTGGTCTCACTCTCACTGTAAATATAAGAGCAGGAAGCAGTAATCATGCCACAGCCTATATGGCATGCTGTTTTGAAATTTCCTCCACTAAATAATTCAGTAGCTTTTAAAAATTAAAACCCACTCAAGTTTTCAGAACTTAGAAGAGAACACAAATAGCCTCTATCCCAGTTCCTGATCAGGCGCTTATTTCTCTCTGACAAGTCCTGAGCACAGCCTCTACTGTCTGAATTTCTATTGGTGCTGTGGTCTCCCATCAGAATGGCCTGTTAAGTTCTACTTATACCACTCTAGACTTCCCTGTCCTCTAGCGCCAACTCCTCTACATTCCTTTTGTAAACCAATTCAGAAGCATGAGAACCACACAGAGTTCTCAGAGCAACAGAAATGACCTCACTTCTTTCTGTATTAGTTGCCTTTCTGATTACTGTGATGAAATACTTGATAAGAAGCAACTAAAGGCTGGAGCCATTTATTCTGGTGAATAGCTTGAGAGTGTAGTCCATTGTGGCAGGTGATAGGAACAGGCAGGGAAAGAGTTGCCACTGGAAAAGGAAAGCAACCAACTGCAATAAACCAGGTTAACCTTTATTTTAGTCAATAAGGGATGGAAGCTGACCTGTGGGAATCATTTCAGGAAACACACCAAGTGGCAGGAGAGTTCAAGTATGTTCGTACGAAGAGAGGGCATCATGTGGGTTGGCGCTGATAAGGGCAAAAGGACTTGTTTGCAGAGCAGGAATTGCTATGACTGGGGTTGGCGTGTTCCGGGCTATAGTTTTGAAACAAGGGCTAACAATACTCTGATGAGGCCCATCAGTGGGAGGGATGGTTTATGAGTGGTCGACAGGTTTCTGTGCAATCTCCCTTTAGCAGGGATGTTAGGGCATCCATAATGATACAAACTGTAGCAGCAGAAGTATGAGGCTGTGTGCTCTCCTCTCCACAGGTCAGAAAGTATAGATGAGACAGATAGCGGGCCAGGCTAAAATCTAAGGGCCTGTCCACTAAAGATCCACTTCCTCCAGAGAGGCTCCACTTCCTAAAGGCTTCACAACCTCCCAAAACAACATTACCAACTGGGGATCAAGTATTTGAACACATGAGCCTATGAGACACATTTTATGTTAAAACCATAACATCCATTAACGATTTAATATTTGGTATATTAGACACTGTTTATAGTAATATTTATGTGTGAATGGTTGATTAGCAACAACAACATTGTGCACTTCTATAACATTGTACACTTGAAATTGTTCTAAATTTTATATATATATATATATATAAAGTGATTTAATCCTACTTAGCCCTCACGTAATAAATTAAAGCTATTATTATCTCTATTTTACAGATGAAGAAACTGCAATGAGAGAAACTAAATTATGTGCCTAGTTATAGCAGGTAAAAAAGTGATAGCATTTGCATGCAGAAAATCTGTTTCAAAGCCTTTGTGCTTAAGTACGCTACACTACTTCCCAAAGCTAAAAACAGATCTTTGAGGTTGAAGCAGAGGGTTTTATTTCTAGAAAAAAAAATCCACTTCTATGGGATATCTGTGTCACAGTCAGTCTTGATTATCAACTTGAGGGGATGGGAAGCTGCCTAGATTAGTAAAGCACATATCCGGGTGGGTCAGGGAGGCCTATAAAGAGAGGACTGGCATGTGGGAAAACAACTGAGGGGTGAAGACCTGCCTCGAATGTAGGCAGCACCCACCATCCCAAAGCTGGTGACCCTAGCAAAATAAAAAATAGAAGAGAAAGCCAGGCCCATGTGCAAGATCCATTCTTCCCGAGCCAAGTGTCTAGTGCTGTTGCTATCACGGGTGGACATCAGGCCTCCGCTTCTTCAGCCTTTCAACTTGGAATCGTGCCAGTGATCCCCCAGGGAGTTTCTAAGCCTTCAGCATCAGACTGAGATGGCAGCATTGATCCCCTTCCCCCTTGTTCTGAGGCCTCCAGCTTCTTGGACAGAGCACCAACTCCCTTATTCTCTGGCTTTGCAACATGCAGGTGGTTATCTTTGTACTACTCAGCCTCCAGTCTTGTAAGCCCATTCAATAAATGTCTGAGAGAGAGAAAGAGAGAGAGAGAGAGAGAGAGAGAGAGAGAGAGAGAGAGAGATTCTGTCCCTCTAAAGAATCATGACTAACAAAATCTTATCCTCTAAGAAACCAGGAAAATGAAACACTCCTAATCTTGCTTTTGCTATCTGCTTTTTGAATATCTCTTGGTTATGTATTCAGTGTGCCCAACTGATTCCAGAGGTAAGGTTACTTCTAGAGCACTGACTGTTCCCTCTAAAATGAAGGCAGAAATAAAACTAGGAAGAGCTAATGAGAAATGCCCACAATGAGAAAATTCATTGAATTTTCTAGCTTGTCATTTTCTCAGTGCAAGGCCCTGAGGATGACAGATAACAGCAGGGTAGCAGGACAAACTCTCCAGCAGCACAGTATCTCTGCTATGTCTGAGTCAGATGCTCAGAGAGTTAAATGCACTGTGGGGACCTAAGGATGCAGAGCTGGGGTGGGAGGGGCAGCCTGCCTTGAGATGAGATGCACTTCATGTGACTGAGCAAACCGCCGGGCTGCTGCTGTCTGCAGGGGCAGAAGCAGGCCTCTCGACCTTGCCTAATAGATTTTATTAGGCATTTGTCAGGACTTTCAAATCTTCTCAATGTCAAAACAAGACAGTTCAGACTTCAAGGCTCCAACAAAAGGAAGCAGACTTTTGAATGGCAAGCTGCAAGACAGATCAATTTTATCCTTAACTCACTCAATCTCCAGTTTTTGAATGCCTGCCAAATACTTTAGGATTCTTCAAGGTGATCAGTGCAGATGATTTACTCACAATTTCAGCTTTCTCACTTGCCAGTGTTTCCAGGGTGTAGTGTATTGGGATAATGACCAAAAAACAAATCCTCTCTGTTTTCTTTTTTTATTATTAATTTTACTTATTTCTGTATGTGTATGAATGTACTGTCTGCATGCAGGCTTGTGCACCCGTGACGTGCAATGCCGCGGAGGTCAGAAGAGGGTGTCGGATTCCCCTGGAATTGGAGTTTCAGATGGCTCTCGGCCGCCATGTGGGTGCTAGGGATCAAACCCGGATCCTCTGTAAGAGCGGTCGGCGCTCTTAACCGCTAGGCCATCTCTCCAGCCCCAAAACAAATCCTCTCTATTTTCTAATGCCAGAAAACCATCTGAGAAGAAATTGAGAGAATGCAACATTAGCTTTTCCTCTTATTATTTGGGATGAAATAGTCTTTGTACCATAAATTTGGCAGAGTGGAAATTTCAATAAGTGTGATCTCCTCTTGTTACCTATTGCTGAAAATTACATATCATTTCTCACACCCATTTCTTGTTATATCTAATATGTTGTACAAATAGACCTTCAAAAGGAAGCGCCAATGTTTTACACTGTAAGTTTTCTCACTGTCTACAAAGGAAAGTTGAAAGCAATGTCCTGTGGGTTGGACTGATATGCTTCCTTTTACTATCTCAGTAAAAATTATTTATGCCAAAATTAAAAGCTTTTCTAGCCAGGCAAGGTATCTCATGCCTGTAATCCAAGTGTCCAGAATGCTGAGGCAGGAAGACTGCCATGAATTCCAGGCCAGACTGGGGCTGAAAAATGAGGCTGTCTTAAATAAAGTTTTCTACACTGAGAAAATATCTCTCGACTTTACATTCAATTGACCTACAAAAAGTCACTAAAAATACCTGGAACTAGATGTATAACAATATTAAGGAAATAATATTAATTTTAGCTATGATAATAACATTTTTGCTGTTTAATGCCTTTGATCTCATGCACCAAACAAGATTTTCATGCAATAGTAGAGGACTATATACGATCTATGGACAGTTGCTTCCAAGTCTCCTCTAACGAAGGAACCAGATAAAGTGCCCAGGCAAGGTTTTGTAATTGCTATGAATGTAAAAGAAAATCATCTTACTCTCTTCCATCCTATTTAATTCTGGAACATCAGTAACCTCCTGAACTCACATTAATTTCATTCTATATGCCTTTTTAAATATAATACTTTTATTGATGTTTTGTGTATTTCATACATTATTTTTCAGTTCAATTTAGACATATTCCACTTTCCATTCCCCCCCCACCCCAGTTCATGCATTCTGCCATACATGTCCTACATCTTTCTCTCAGTCTTTTTAAAGTTTTTCTCTGCAGAGATTTATTGTTTGGGGAAGAATTTAACTGTATTAATCCACACTTTGACCCAGTCCCTATGTTGTTGTTGTCCCCCCCATTTGTATTGCTCCAATATATGCCTATACAAACATCATATATGTACCAAAATTATGTCCTCTGGGAATAAACTATATCTTAACTCTGAAAGATGTTTAGGAATTCACATTTTTCCCTTTAATTTAATTTTTTTTTTTTAAACTTTTTTTTAAATTTTATTTATTTCCATATGTGTATGAATGTATTGTCTGCATGCAAGTCTGTGCACCCGTGACGTGCAATGCCGCGGAGGTCAGAAGAGCGTGTCAGACTCCCCTGGAACTGGAGTTCTCCTGGAATTGGAGTTTCAGACGGCTCTCGGCCGCCATGTGGGTGCTGGGGATCAAACCCGGGTCCTCTGCAAGAGCGGTCGGCGCTCTTAACCGCTAGGCCATCGCTCCAGCCCTTAATTTTATATTACTCTAAATATGAATATATACCTTCTACCCATATATATTAATTACCATGCCTGACAGTAAGTGGTAAGTTAATTCTAGGGCTCATTAAGAGAGTCACATTATAACATCACAGTTGCTTTCAGATAGAAAGAAGTATAACAATAATGTTGCTCAGCTTGCCTTTGAATTGAGGGATTTGGTGCTAGCACTCACAAATGAGGGAAACCATTCCCCCATTTGTTTCTTTGGGGGGACTGTGTTACTTCACTTAGCATAATGGCTTCAAGTTCCATCCATTTATCTGCACAGTTCATGATGTCATCTTTCTTTACTGCTGCATAGAACTCCATTGTGTAGCTGTACCACATTTTTGTTATCCACTCATCTGTTGAGGGGCATTTGGGTTGGTTCCAGCTCTTTGCTATTGTGAAGAGAGCTTCAATAAACATCTATGTACCTTTTACAAACATGTTTTGAGAATTGAGATAAGAAGTAATAGGCATTGTGGGATCCTCACTCTCCCCCATTTATACAGGTTACAAAACTGCACCAACAGAAATTGTAAAGGTAGATATGAGTAGCAGAGTGAAAAAGGCAGATGACCATAAAATAGCAGTAAGTAGATCTGGAAAAGAAAAAAAGGAAGGGATGCATGCAGGGATGCAAGGGGAAGGAAACAACACCAGGCTTCTTTTCCAAATCTGCAGAATAGAACTGCAAGATCAGATTGATCAAAATGCAAAGCCAGTTTCACCACCAGATGTTGCCAACTGTTAAAGGATAACCACTGTCCTTGCAGTTAAGAAATCTGGCAGTTGTTTCCTTAACCCAATGATCCATGTTGGTAATGAGTTACCCATAGCCTGTGTCTCCTGGCAGATGTGTCATTACTTCTGAAGTTATTCCTGCCAGAGTCGTGAGGACACAACAACAACAACAACAACAACAAAAACCCAGACATGGATATTCTATACACAACTACCCTCTGTTCTTCCAGAATGTCATTGTTGTGAAATCCAAAGGACATGTGGACATGTGAGGAACTGCTCAAGATTAGAAAATAAAGGGACTTGGCAACTGATCTGGAGAGCATGACTGGACAAGGGGTGAAATCTAGATGGGATTGTTTTATTGCTTAATTGTAAATCTCTGATTTAATTGTTGTATTGTGATTCGTTTTTTATTTTCATTTTTTATTGATGCTTTGTGCATTTCATACATCATTTTCCAATTCGGTTCAGGCATATTTCCCTTTCCCTTCTGCCCACCCCATCCCAGATCATGCATTCTGCCATAACTGTCCTGAATCTTTCTCTCAGTTTTTTTTTTCATTTTTTAACAATAAGTGATAATTTATGAGTACAAGCATCATTCATGTAAAACCAATTTGCAAGCAGTTGTGCCCAAACCCACACAGCCCATGGGTCCCACCATCCAGCTGGGGGGGCTTGTATGTTCAATCAAGTTGATCAGATGAGTGTCCAGACTATATTGCTGTAGTTTCACCATTCACCCCAATCGCAGCCCTTACATTCTACCATGCCCCCTCTTCCGCAGATTGTTCCCTAGGCTTAGAAAAGGGGCACAGGTGGATGAGAAGCAAAACAGTCTATTTTCTCTGGAGCTGTTGTCTTGGATTCTGGTCAATTCTGGCTGTTGCCTTTCATGGGCTGACAGTTTGTCCAGGAATAACCTTTCGAATAACCTACTGATGAAGCACAAGCAATTAGATATATAGGTATTTAAACAGTATTAATTGTTATCATAGGTTACTTTGGTATAGACACAGATGTTTGGATGGTATATTAATCCATGAATTACATTTTTTTCTGTTGAATATGACAGGGTCTTACTGTGGCTTATAACATCTCCTGACCATTAGAGGGTGCAAGCTTGTGGCATCAGCCGTGGGTTATTCCTCCAAGGAGAGAGCTAATAGCCAAT
>VZQC01001212.1:114934-439828 GCA_009823505.1 Rhizomys pruinosus
AAAGCCCCCCCAAAAAATTTTTAAAGAAAAAAAAAAAAAATTAAAAATGGGAAAATATCTGCCAAGGAGAAAGGTGGTAAGTCCCCCCCTATTGTCCGAAGACGTGGTGTTAAGCCATGCAAAAATGGTTTTTTGAGTCATCACTGCGAATGTTACAGTTGGCCCTCTTGAAAGGCCCACTAAAGCAATAAGCAAATATTGGGTTTTTCTTTGAGTCAAGAAAGACTCCTCTGACAGCATCAGCCTTACAGCCGCCAAACTATGCCTGGAGATACTATGAGCAAAGCAGTGGCAGCCATGGTGTCTATATAGTCCCCAAATCTAATGTGGCGATTGCTTCTCCCTCCCTTAGGAGGGAATAATTCGGTGGTGGCTGATGCACACAAAGCCCTTACATCCTCCTAGAGGGTTAGGAAGATGTTATTTAGCCACCGTTAAGAACTTTGTCCATCTCTTTTTATAGAGAAACCACAGTTTTGTGGATTAGCAAACCATCCAAACATCTGTGTCTATGTTCACAGCTTAGCTTGCCATAATAATATTGTTTAAATGCCTGTACATCTAATTGCTTGTGCTTTGTTAATAGGATTAAAATGTATCCTGTCAACCCATGAAGGGGAACAACCTGAACAGACTAGAGTCCAAAATGACATCTCCAGAGAAAATAGACTGCTTTGCTTCTCACCCACTTGTGCCCCTTTCCCAAAGCCTAGGGAACAAATTGCAGAACAGGAGGTGTGGTAGAATGTAAGGGCTGTGGAAAGATTGGGGTGAATCATGAGACTACAGCAATATAGACTGGACTCTTATTTGATCAACATGCTTGTGCATACAAGCTTCTCCAATTGGACTATGGGAACCTTGGGTTGTTCAAAATATGAACATAGATACTTGCTAATTGGTTTTACATGAATGTTACTTACATTCATTGCTTATGATTGACAATCAGCTTACTTCATGATTGGGATTTTTGGATATTAATTGGCCTTAGTGTGAAAATAAAGTTTCAGGTCTGACCTGTCCCCCACTGGCTAGCATTCAAAACAGGCTTGAGCAGCTGGCTATTCAAAACTCAGGTTCCTTTGGGTTGTTAGCCTCACCCATGGGCTCCCCTGCCTCTCAGAAAAATTAAAAAAATAAAATTAAAAGGGTGAGATGTGGGAAAACTTAGTTAAGATGGGTTGGATTGTAAGCCAATGGTACCTCCCTGGCCACACCCATGGGGTGGAGTGTAGTGACGAAAAGATTTAGCATTTGGTCCTGAGGATTGAGTCATGATGGATATTTAAGCAGACATGTTGGAATAAAATCTCTCTCTGCATTTGATCCTCAACCTGCGTACACGTAGTGTGCTTTCCTGCATGTATTTTCCACATGGGTTGTCCCAGGATTAAGTGGGCCCCACCACAAATCTCGGTGGCGCCCCACATATAAGTAGAATTAAATGATTTAGTTGAATTTTAAGCTTAAAGAAGAAATGTTTTTACATTTACATTTAATAAATTGAACATCAGCTTTTAAAAGTTAGGAGATTTTTAGATAATCATTTTGTGATTCCAAAGCACTTTGCTATGACTTGGATCAATGTTCCTTCCCAAAGGTCTGCTGGGAGATAGTACAGGCTTTATGAAGTGTGATCTGAAGAGAGGGCTTCTGGCCAATGGAGCATGCTCTCCAAGGTTCTAAGGGCCCCCAGGCCCTTCCTCTCTCTGTGTTCCCCTTTCCATCTGTCTTGAGGGAGGAGAGCAGATTTGCTCCACAGTCAGTTCCCTGCATGTGCTCTACTGTGTGCTGCCTTCACGTGAGCCTCAGAGTAAGAGGAGCACCTGGTCATGGACTGAGACTTTCAAAACTGTGAGCCAAAGCCGACCTTTTCTTTATAAATCGATCATCTTAGACATTTAGTGACCATAACAGAAAGTTGACTGCACCATGCTTACGAACACAGAAAACTCCCACAGACAAGTCAGCCACAATAGCTGCCCAGTGGAGCTCTTCTTCCAGGAATACCCTCCCTCCCAATGAAGTGGTGCATGGCTGAGAGACTAAGGGTCCTAATGCATCATTGGGTAAACCGCGGAATCTCTAATTCTTTGATATGTGACTTTTCTGATATAAACAGGGCAAAATAAAAGAAGAGAGCCTTCTGTTTTTACTCTGTGAATCTCTTATCCACCTGCAGGAGTCAATGTCTTTTTAACTGGAAGTCACCTAAATAAATGACTACCCCATTAAATGAATTTTTGCTCTGCTTCTAATGTACCCATTTGATACTGTATTCAATTAGTTTTAATAAGTTATTTGCCAGCCCCTACCAATTTACAAACCAGTTTAATGTAGTCTGTTTTTAGTATGAGGCAATCTTTTCCTTTTTATATAAATATTTACAAATATAATTTTATTTTTATGGTAATAGTTTATTTTTCTTTTTTTGTAGTTCTCAGCCTCAGCCTTTAACAGCTGCACTATCCCTCCAGCCCTATTTTTCTAATGGATCCCTCAGAATAATTTCTGAGAAACGCTGGAAATTTTGGCAGAGAATTCTGACTACTGCCTGCAAATCCATTCTCCCCTCCCTTCCTGATATCAGAATTCCAGATTTTTATAAAGATAAATTGCTGGATGATTCATAAATTATATTTTCTGGCTGGAGAGATGGCTCAGGAGTTAAGAGCACTGATTGCTCTTCCAGAGGACCCGTGTTTGATTCCCTGTAGCTAACAACTGTCCATAATTGCAGTTCCAGAGGATCCAGCACCTTCTTCTGGCCTCCTTGGGCATTGCAGGACATAGGTGCACTTACATACACACAGGCAAAACACTCATATACATAATATAAGAATAAATAAATTAATTAATTAATAACGAAATATTTTCTATTTCCCTTTTGAGTTAGATATGACCATGTGATTAGCCAATGAAATATGAGCAGCATAACATATATGAGACTGATGCTTAAGTAAATCTCTCTCAGTATGCTGGGATTCCTTTTATCCTTATATCTCTGTTCCTTTTTCCATTTCTTAATGTAGATGTGATACACCAGGGGCCTGTTATGGCCATGAGGTAACTTCATGATGGGAGCTATGTTTTAGCAGGGCACATTGCAAAGCAGAAGACTTTAGGTCTCTGATAAGAGTATGGAGTTATGTCTAAAACTTTAACATATGCACAAAATAAAACTGTGCCTTGCTTAAATCATTGCTATTGGAGGGTTATTCTATTTTGTGCATTTGAATCTTGTTCTAAATGACAGATATAAGTATTTGTTTTAATAATTTATCATTGTTACTAATGTGCATTTTTTGAAATAATTCTCTTGAAACCACTAAATAAGAATTATGCTTTTAAAAATTTCATATGCGATGCTTATACTATCTGTCACAAAAATGACAGGTTACAGATTACATGGACTTGTGTTATTTGACTATGTAATGAAAGGCATTATTAAAGAAAATGTCTCTAGTGCCTAAAATTATTAATTTTTATGTCATTTCATAGGAAAAGACGTAGGCTGCACTAAATGAAAATAACAGTGGCAATTAACACCTGCATGACACATTGCAGTAAACTGTCTCCTACACACTTACCATACCCTACAAACAGATACCCAGTCATTGGTTTAATTCTACATCTAATATGGGCCCCTTCTGGCTTCCTTTGTTTGTTCTTGTCCTAAAAGTGACTGTGCCAAAGGTAAACAGAGGTTGTTGTTTAAAAAAATAGTATGTTTACTTGAAGTCTGTAGATAAAGATCTGTGGAAGAGTGCTTGCTGAACATGTGCATAAGAAATTAGGTTTGGGGGCTGGAGAGATGGTTCGGCGGTTAAGAGCACCAACTGCTCTTGCAGAGAACCAGGGTTCAATTCCCAGCACCCACATGGTGGCTAAGAACTGTCTTTAACTCCAGTTCCAGGGGAATCCAACACCCTATTCTGAGCTCCGTGGCATTGCATGACACGGGTGCACAAACCTACATGCAGACAGTACACTCATACACATAAAAAATAAATTAAAAAAGACATTAGGTTTGATCTCAGTACTGAGAAAAAGAAAGAGGAAGGGAGAATGGAGGGAGAAATAAAGGAAGAAAAGTAAAGAAAAGAAGGAAAGAAAGAAAAAAGGGAGGAAGAAGGAAGGAAGGAAGGAAGGAAGGAAGGAAGGAAGGAAGGAAGGAAGGAAGGAAGGAAGGAAGGAAGGGAGAAGAAAAAAAGAATAGAAAATTGGGTGCTGGTTAATGAACCCTGAGCTTCCCTGGTGTGTGCAAAGCAAGACCCCCGAGGCTCAGGGAAGCAGGTGACTTGCCTTAACTGAGAACATCAAGTAAGTGATCAAATCAGGATGACACTCTAGAAATTTGAACACAGAGCCTGAATATTATTACACTAAGTAAATCTGAGGCACAGAGGTTTTGAAAGATAACCCTAAAACAAACAAGTTGAAAATGCAAGCATTGACACTCTGATCTGATTCCTGCTTTTCTTTTTCTGTTAAAATGGGGCTGATACTAATCAAGTTTTCAGATAAATCATACTCCAAAAGTATTAAAACCTCAAATAGCATTGAAAGAACTAAAACTTTTGAATAGTTAAGCATGTGCTCAAACATGTATTCATCATTGTTCAAGGGAAATAATAAATAACAAAGGGAATCTCCTACCCTCAGTGTCAGAATCTCTGATTCAGTGGGAATTAGCACACCATCTAAACAGTTCAAACACAGCTCCATTTATATCTTGACTTGTATCTATAACCATAAAGGAACAATTATCTGGTTTGTCTACAGACAAACAGGCCTTTGTCTTCTATGGTCCAAAGTGCCATAAGTATTTTCTTTTTTAAAAATTTTTTTTATTAATTTTATTTATTTCTGTATGTGTATGAATGTACTGTCTGCGTGTAAGTTTGTGCAATGCCGCAGAGGTCAGAAGAGGGTGTCGGATTCCCCTGGAACTAGAGTTCTCCTGGAATTGGAGTTTCAGACGGCTCTCGGCTGCCATGTGGGTGCTGGGGATCGAACCCGGGTCCTCTGCAAGAGCGTCAGCACTCCCAACCGCTAGGCCATCTCTCCAGCCCCCATAAGTATTTTCAAAAAGCAGCTTCACATTACATTCAAGTTTAATTTTTATTGCAATTTCTTCTGATATGAGAACAGTTGCTTAGCATCTCCATCCTGGTCTCTCTACCTACGACCCATGCTCCATACTCTGTTACCACCACAAGAATTAATGAACTAATGATTAGTTCATTTCTTTGTAAGAGAGGGACTCATGCTGTAGCCTCAAACTTGTGGCAATCCTCCTATCTTAGATCCCCAAGTGCTGGGATTAGAGGTGTCTGCCACCTGGTAAAGAATTATTTTAAAATAAAATGTTATCCCGTATCTCAGGGCCAGCAGTGACTGCCTTTCTCTTTGTTCTTTGTTCATTTACTCCTATTGCCTTGGCCGTCCTCCTCTGCCACCGAGCCTTATCTGAAGCCTTCAAACACAGTTCTTACCATTTTCCAAACTACAGCCTCCATTTACCTTCAGCACAGTCACTTTTAGAACAATAACAAACAAAGGAACCCAAGGGGTCCAGATTAGATGTAAAATTAAACTAATGGCTGAAAAACTAAGGGGTTTTGCTGGCTGGCTACTTCAATCAGATGTGTGATTTTGGAGGTCCTGGCAAAGGCTGGACCGTAATCTAAGGATCCAGAATAGAAGGAGAGTATGCCAGGGTTATTGGGAAAGATAAAGTTTTCTAGAGCTCAAAGGAAACAAAAGCCACCCAGCAGTAGATGACCATGCCAGACGGTCATCTGTCCTTGGCTGTCTACATTCAGGAAGCTCTGCATTGAGGAGCAGGCTCTGCCGGGCACTTGGTTCTCACGTGCTTCCATGTCCAGTGTCTCCAGCTTCCATAAACCTAATTTCACCCCTTTTAGGAAGGTGTGTCTCCTCCCCCTTTTTTTCCCTTTGGGCCAAACACCTACATTTTGTCTTGGCTCAAACACTGACTCTTCTCAACTTTGTGATTTTCCTTGGAGTTCAGAGTTGACAAGAATCTATATTGATAAATGATCCTTATTTCCAGAAAATGTTCTTCCTGAGAATTTTTTAGGGTCAGAAGAAAAAAAAATTACAATTTTCTAATAAGTCTACTTTACACTGCAATGAATTATGAACCTCTGAGCAAAAGAATATATCATCTAAGAGGCCCAAATGTAATTGGCAAAGATTTCATATTTGAAAGTTATAGCTTATTTCACTTACTCAGAAAGCCATCTTGTTTAAGTCTGGCATTCTTTCTAAAGTGAAAGGCATGGAATTTAAAAATTAAACTGGATAATCACACTTACATCATTTGTTGTGATGTCTAATTTTAATGAAAATTCTAAGGCTTCCCTTCTACACATTTTTTTTACCTTATTATTATTACTTTTCCTCCCAGAATTACCAGTCAATGTGACAGGACAAGAAGGAAGGATTTTCTTGAGAGATTCTTTTTACTTCCAATATTATATTTCTGGCCAACATCAAGGAAATAAATTATAATGTATTTCTCTTCATTGTTGGTTACTTTCTTCATATATCAAACATTTCAGTCTTTCTAAGATAAAAGCAATAGAAACAAAATGTGTACGCTATATTTATACATATAAAAGCCCACTGTGTTAGCTAGGGTTCTCTAGAGCAACAGAAGTGTGTGTGTGTGTGTGTGTGTGTGTGTGTGTGTGTGTGTGTGTGTGTTTTACATTGGTTTATACAGTCAGAGACTACAATGGACGTCTGCACACTGGGGAAATCTGTGACTTCTCAATGTAAGTTCTGGAAGCCTCAGAACAAGGGGATCAACTATGAAATGCTGGCCCAAAGCTGTGGGGGCCCAAAAGCTGCCTAAAGAGTAGCCGGTGTGAGTCTGTGTGGGAAGTGTGAAGAAGCTGGAGTCTGGTGCCCAGGACCAATGGTGGCAGCAATAGATGCACCTGCTTGCCGGTGGTGGTACATGCCTTTGATCCCAGCACAGGCAGGCAGATTTCTATGAGTTCAAGGGCAGCCTGGTCTATATAGTGAGTTCCAGGCCAGCCCACCCTATCTCAAAACAAAACAAAACAAAACAAAAAAATTGATGCATCTGCTTACAAAAGATGGTGCTGACTGACTGATTGACTCCTATATCATTGCATCTGAGGATCCATATCCAAGAAAGGTCTTTCCTCATCAATTTCTGTCCCATAAGACAATCATCACCAGAACTGCCTTCATAAACACACCCAGAAGTATGATTTAGTAATCTCCTAGGAGTCTCTGTCTCATCAAGTGGACTGTGAAGATTAACTCTCATGCTCACATAAGCACCTTTCAGGTTCTCCATAAATAAGTGGGAAAGCTCGGAAATAGGTTGGGATACAATCAATACATCATAAATAGGTTACCTTTACCATAGAGCATGATATACAGTATATCATAAATATCATAATTATTTTGTTGCTATCCATCGTCCTCACATGATACAAATTCTATAAAAACCCAGATCCTGTCTGTTTCAGTTAACTATTCAATCTCCATAGCCCAGTTCAACATGGAGAACCTGGTAGACACAAAATATATTGCATGGAATCCATGAAGTCTAAGCATTTCTAGTTTATATAAGAGAGTCACACCATGGGGCAAGAGGAAACTTTTGGAAAGGATGGGTATGTTTATCATGCTGAATGTGGCTTTGCAAATATACACATATCTCTAACTTAGTATATTCTACACTTTAAATACAAGAAGTTTATTGTATGTCAACTATACCTGAATAAGCTCAATTATACCTCAAAAAAAGCTACTTTTTTTTTTTTTTTTTTTTTTTCTTTTTGAGATAGGGTCTCCCTGTAGCCCCGCTGTCCTGGAACTCACTCTGTAGACCAGGCTGGCCTTGAACTCACAAAGATCCGCCTGCCTCTGCCTCCCAAGTGCTAGGATTAAAGGTGTGCGCCACCACGCCCGGCCAAAAGCTACTTTTTAAATATCAAAACTCCATTCTAATACTACATTAATTGTATTACCCACAAGTTCATGAAATGCTGTACAATAATATTTTACAAGGAAGCCAGCATTAAAAATAAGCTTCTGGGAAAAAAACCCAGCACTTTGAAGTAAGTATTAATTTTTGAATTCATGGATCGGTGCACAGGAAACTTGTAAAGTTAAAACAAATCATACCATTTAAACAGTCACTTATCATCAATTTGAAATAATGTCTTTGAATTTAAGAGCCCAACATTAGATACTATGATCAAGAAGACTGGTTTTCCTTGAATACACATTTTCTTTTTGAATAAAATATTATTATTCAATAAATGTTTTCCCCCAAAAGATGTGTGGGAATCCTGTCTGAAAGACACTGGTGGTACTTATTCTTTTAAATCCCCTAGTGTTCTTACATCTAATACAAATCTATATTGTAAAGCTGGGTTTATTTAAGCAAGAGAAGAATATTTTCAATTACAGGGAAGAAAACTATTATTCTACTTTTTTTTAAAATCTCCAGTATTTGAAGAAGACATTAAACTGAGTAATAAGAGATTGAATTATTCAATGATAGAAGATTTGGAGCTTTTAGTTGAAACTGTTTATATTTAAAATTCAGTCACTTAATTTGACATGATTATTTGTAGTACAAAATTTTTCTATCTCTGTCAATTTACTTAGTTTGGACATTAGAAATTGGAATCATGTCTATGTGAATCTTTAGGCCTGTCTTCTTTCACTTAGCAGAATATTTTTGTGAAGTCATCTATAGTATGATATGTGACATAATTTCATTATGACAATATTTCATTCCTTTTTATTAAAAAATGATATTTCATAGGGTATATACCACATTGTTCTCATCTATTAACTGGTTGATGGACAGATGAGGTTGTTTCTTCCTTTGGATATAACAAATCACATTACTCTGGACATATAACTACCAATAATTTCCCTTAGTACATGCAGTGTAATTGCTAGTTCATAGAATTAAATCATTTGAGAATTTACCTGATTGCTTTCCAAAGCTGCTGGGCCATTTACATTCCAACCATTTGGAATGTAACTATACCCATACTAGTGGGTATTGTTGTAAAGTCGAAGCAGAGAGAAAACTCACTAAACCACGTGGAGTTTTAAAGGAGGGTTTAATTTAATTATGACACGAGGCCCACACTCAATTCCGGGTGGGTGCGGGTTGCAGGGCTTTTGTTAAGTACAACAGCCAACCAGAGTTTAACACCACAGTTAAAGTTACCAATCAAAGGTAAGTACGCAAAGCAAACAAACCAGTCATTCCTAGAATGATTCAGGGAAAATGGCTTAATGGTATCTGAGAACACTATCCCTGAGTTTTTATGATCCTCTATCTTAGGTATGAAGTTGTATTTACTGATTTCACTAGCATTTTCCTTGTGCATAGTAAGATTGAGCATCGTCTTATGAGCTTATTGAACATTTGGATACTTTCTGAGACTGGGTAATTAATAAAGGACAGAGATTTATTTCTTACATTTTTGGATGCTGGGAAGTCAAATATCAAGGTGCCGATATCTGGTGAGAGGTCTTCTACTCTGTTTTCCCATGGCAGGAAGTGGAAGGGCAGGTGCGCATACAGGGCAAGAAGACACTGAACTCTATTTTCTTACTCTCATAGTAACAGCATAATATGAACTAATTGATGATGCCACAGCCTTCACATCTAAACCCTTCTTATTAAGATTCAATCCTCAACACTGTTGTGCTGGGAATTAACTTTCCAATCCACTAATTTTGGGTAGCATAGTCAATCTACAACAACTATCTTTTTACTTGACAGTCACCTCTTATTTGTCTGAGTTTAAACATAAGCCCTTGTGCCAATCAAGTTCTGTTGGGTCCACAGGCTAATCCTGCAGTAGAACAGAGTGGGTGTGGCTTTCTCCAATTACTTAGCAGCTATCCCAATTTCATTTTTTGTTTGTTAACCTTAGCCCAAGCTATCCCAATTTCAAGGAAAACTAAGGACAGATTTTTCCTTTAGTGTCTCTGTGGTACAGTTCCTGGGAAGATGATAGATATATATTATCTTAGAACACAATGTAGTTGGTAGAGTTAAGGACATTTTTATGGGGAAAATATCATAAAGGTAATTAGGAGTGGGTAAACTGGGATTTCTAACATTAATTTAGAAGACTTGTGAGGAAGGGAAAGAAGTTTTCCTTAAGACTCTCTAATCTGGCACCTTTAGTCTCCATGGATTTGCAATGAGACGCTTCACTGTAGACAACTCAGTCTGTTCCTCAAATATATTCTCCTATTACTTCAGTCACCTTGTTCCCTAAACAATCTTTTTATTTGAGTATTTATTACGTACTCAGCTTCCTGCCTGGTAATAAGTCTCTTGTTCATTTCTATAGACTTCATCCTTTCTTAAGCTAGAGTTCAAAGTATGTTGACCATACCTTATTTTGGATGGCCCCCTTCTCTCAAAGTCTGCACTTGTTGCTGCCTGTCAGCTGGCATTAGGTGTCAGCCATGCTGTTGCTGGCTGCCTTTCCCCAGTTCCCTTGTCATCTAGCATTCTGGCCAAAAGATACACTGTGCCATTAGTGTATATTTTCTGCATAATTAAAAGTAATCCTTGCAGCAGCTGTCCTTGACTAACCTGCCTTCTTTTAAGGCCATCAGCGGGGTAGTCACAGGACCTGAAAGTTTCTAAATGATCTTGCTGACATCTGAATTCAACTGCAGATTCTGAAACAAGGTCACGTTGCTAGAACCAGAGTTCCCTGCCAGCGGCTGGCAGGCTGCACACTTCACAGGATGGAAGGTGAGAAGTTTGAGAGCTCTGAAATCAAGCAGATGCAGGTTAGTACAATTCTTAACTTCAATTAAGTTTCTGCATCATAGGATGTGTGTGCTTTCTAGCAATCATAGTGGAGCTGTCTTTCAGAAATGAGAGAGTTGGGATACAACCGCCAACAAGGGCTCAGTGATAGCCCCATCTTGGGAAGGACCCCTGACTGCTACCAGGCTGCAGTCCTGCTTGTATGAAAAACTTTTCATTCCCTGTATGAATGACCTAGGATGTCGATTTGGCTGGTGCATCATTAAGGAACACAAACATATCAGCTTGCTCTACAGAAAATAGGCAACTTTTGGAATTCCCGTTAGATAATTATTATCAATAAGTTAGCAGAATTGAACCTCATTGGAAGGCTCATTAGGAATTACAGGGTGATTGTTCCTAAATCATATGTTATTCTCCTGAGGACTAATTTTAAGTAAAAACTGGCTCTGGGTTTTTATAAAAGTACTCCCAAAATGTTCATCAGAAAAAAAAAAAAAAAAAACACATTGACTTTTCCCCACATTTCTGTTTGCTTACTTTTAAAGCTGATTAAACCTTTTCTTTTTCCTCCTGTACTTAGCCCTTTCCTTTAACACTTATTTACAGTAATCAAGAGGAAGCAGGTTTCACTCCCAGGAGATCATGGGGGATCTCCAGGAATAAGGGAAATGGCCGGTGATGACGCCCTTGATAAGACTATTAATTTTCTTACTTTTAACAGTTATATTTTTAAATTATGACTATACTGACACTGACATATTAATGTTTGAGTCCTGAGGCATTCCATGAACACGGTTGACACATTTTCTTTGTTCTGATCATAGTCTCTGAGTAAAGACGACTGGAGGGAGCCACTCATAAATGTGTATGGGGGGGCTGGTTCAGTCTGATTAGCCAGGGTTACTGTCAGGAAGCAGAGGAAATACTACAAATGCAGAAAACATGCTACTAACAGTTTTGTTTTGTTTTTTTCTCTTTATGCCTGACTTGCAATTCTAAAGGAGCACAAACGAAAGGCCTCTCTCCCATTGGGAGAGCACGGAAGGGAAGAAGAGAATTAGTTTCACCTACTTTATTCCTTTCTCAAACACAAAGCTTCCCTCCTAACTTGAGGGTAAAATAGGGAACAAATAAAATATTGCACTTGGTTTGACTAGTTAGCAGAGATTTCGCTACACAAAATTAAAAGTAATGAGGCTGTGCTGGTCTCTAGGATATAAGGCACTCACATTTCTGAAAGACAGCTCCACTCTTTATAGGTTCTATACTAAAGCCTTAACTCCCCTTTGAAACCCCAAACAACAGAATCGCTTGGTTAACCACATGGGTCAACAGTTGTTTTGTTGCCATTTCAGAGCCTTAACAAGCTGCAGGCGATGAGCGGGTGGGAGGCACCAGCTCAGGGCCAGGCCCACTGGCAGGAAGAGCAGAGGCTCCCACAGTCTCCACTCTCACAGCCTGTAGCTGGCGGACAAAGCCGGGGACCAAGTGCAGCTCAGGCCAGGAGTCCGGCTGGTGGTTCAGAAAGGTTAGGATTCCACCCAGGCACGATGCAGTGCAGTACCACACCGTCTGCAACTTAACCTGGGGCATCTCAGATCCGAGTCCCAGCCAGCCCACTAGGACCCAACAGACAGATCCCTAAGCGGAGAGTGGTGGGAGGGGACACCCGACCGTGCTGAAACCAGGGAATCTCCTCCGGTCTGATCCAGACTTGGAATAGTGACACTGTCCTGGGGGAGGGCGGAGGTGGGCGAACGCAGTGGGGAGGAGCGAGGGCGGCCCGGGGCCGAGGAGGCCGGTAGCAATGATCCTCCCGGCAGATGGTACGGCCCAGGGTAGGCGGGGCCCGGAGGCCCTGCGCGTCTGTCCCGCCCCGCTCCCGCCACCCCGCCGGGACCCAGCCAGCCCGCGAGCGCGCGCCCCGAAGACCCCGCCCCCGGCGCCGGCGCCCGGCTCCGCCCCTCCGAGCCGCCCCCTCGGCGTCTGCAGGGACTGTCGGCTGCTTTGCGGACGCCGCCGCCCTCGCCGCCTCTGCCCCCTCCCGGCGGCGTGCCCGGCGGCTCCTGGCGGCTACGCTGCGCTGGGTGCACCGCGGGCTCGGGCGGCAGCAAAGCTCTCGGCGCGGCGCCACCGGCTCTGCGGCCCGCACGGTGCCGTGACAGGTGCAGGGTACCCGACCCGGACCCACCCTTACCGCGGCCGCGATGCCCACCATGCGGAGAACCGTGTCGGAGATCCGCTCTCGCGCTGAGGGTGAGCGACCGCCGCGGCGGGGACGGTGCGCGGAGCGCGCGTGGGGGCGGCTGGGTGCTGCTGGGGTCGGAGGAGCGCGGGTGTGTGTGTGTGTGTGTGTACGCGCGTGAGTGCGTGTGCGTGCACCCGGGAGGAGACATCTCGTACCATCTTCACCCCGAGCCGGGTAGTCTGGTTGTGGCTCCTGGACCCGAGGGGACCCTTCCCCTGCGCAGCCGCCTTCAATGCACTCAGAAACCCTTTCCAGGCTCGGGGAACAACGGTATTTGTGTCCTGGGCTGTCTTTGCACTGCAGAACCACCTTTCAGTGCTACCCTGCGCACTCGCCCCTTTCGCCTCTCTTACCAGCAGCGCGCCTCCTTGGGTTCCTACTCAGCTTTCCACCCGAGTGAACAGATCCCCAACCCACCGCCCCCGGCCTCCAGCGCCCACCTTCGTGTAGCCGAAAAGCAGGTTTGCCTTTCCCTGGCTTCAGGATCCTTTGATCCACAGTTCTTTGCCTCTCTGGGGTTGGAGGAGCCTTAATTAGATTTGAATGTTTAATGGGTACCCAGTGTTCCAGCCTTTGCCACTCTGCCCCCTGCGGCGTGGGCTCCCAGGTCTGGTTTCACCAGGTCCTGGTTTGGGCTTCGTTTTTTATTTTTCTTTTGCTTGAAACCTGCACTTGGTCTACCAAGCTGAGCTGAGTAAGATAGATGCTGCTTTCTTAGCTCCACGCAGGGCCAGCTGTTGAATGGCTACACTTGTAGACACTGAGCAACAGATGCCTAGGAGGTGAGAGGCAAGGGCGCTTTAGAAGGGTTGACACTGTGCCTGCGACCTGGCTGAGGAACCCACAGCGTCCTGTCTGGTGTGTGGCAGGCACTCAGTAAACATCCCTTGATCTTGCTTAGGGTTAAGCTAAGACAGTATAGTTTTATTTTCCTTTGTTTATCCATTTCCAAGGCCCCTTTGACCCCTGTTAAAGGCAGGCCGGCATGCTTTTGAGTACTAATTTGTCTTGCCATGCTTACTGATTCTCACCCCATCCCTAACCTTGACTGTGAGGTGGGTGATAAAGTGGTTTGGGTTGGGGAATATAGAGGAAAGGAGAATATGATTCTTGGGGCTTATGATTTGTCATGCTCTTGGGTGAAAAATAGGGCTTCTGGGCTCCAATATGTAGGATTTCTGATTCCAAATCTCAGGAAAATGTTAACACTGCTATGTGAGAGAGTGACAGAAGAGTGAAAACTGACCCGTGACTTACAGAGGTATTTAATACACACACACACACACACACACACACACACACACACACACGTATGTATTCTGGGTGAATGGTTTTCAAAAATAACGATGGAGAATATATTATGGGAAATGGGGAGAAGAGAAAAACCTTTGTCATGGGCGTTGAAAGGCTGCAGTACTGTTTTTGATTGACAAATGCATCTTTTGAAAGCACTTTCACAACGATTACCTTTGTAGTCTCTTACAACACTTGCGGAGGCTTTTGAAAATGGAGTACCACCTGATAGTTGAGGAAACCATGGCCCAGACAGTTTAGTAACTTGACCAAGGTCAAATAGCTAGTTCAGTAGCCCACTCCTGTTAGGAGCTCTAGGAAAACAAGTATTGTTTTTTATGGAATCTTTATATTCCCTGTGTATCCAAGCACAGTGTCAGGGTCATCATGGGACCTGGTGAATGATCCTCTCACCAATATTGGTTGATTTCAGTTTATTATGTACCTGGGACTTTGAGGAAGACTAAATAACTCTTCCTGCTGGAGGTGTGGCTCGTGGCTTACTCCTCCCACACGTTTCCTGGTAGGTAACCAGTCTCCTTTGACAGCTCCCACTTCCTATTATGAACTGCAGTCCCCTGGGCCTCAGCTGATTGGAACAGGGTGGGCTCCCCAAGGGCAGCTAATCTCTAAGTGACTCACAGGCTTGTAACCTTGTGGTTTGGCTGTAAAGATTCTCTGTGCTATCCTATCTCTCCTGGGAAGCATTAAAGTTAGAGACTGAAAATGGAAGCAAAAAGGGAGAAGGGTGGGCTGGAGAGATGACCTAGCGGTTAAGAGCACCGACTGCTCTTACAGAGGACCCGGGTTCGATCCCCAGCACCCACATGGCAGCCGAGAGCCGTCTGAAACTCCAATTCCAGGAGAACTCCAGTTCCAGGGGAATCTGAGACCCTCTTCTGACCTCCGCGGCCATGCATGACACGGGTGCACAGACTTGCATGCAGGCAGTACATTCATACACATACAGAACTAAATAAAATTAAAAAAAAAAAAAATGACTCCTGGTAAGAACTACAAGTGTGTGTGTGTCTGCCTTCCACTTTGTCTTAAGACAGTCTCACTATGTAGCCTTGTGAACACAGGCTGGGCATCTCTCCACCACAGCCTAGGATGGGTCCCTGAGATTGTGGGCTGTACAACACTGGCTGCTGGGAAACTCTCCACCCCAGATGCCCCACCAGGTGAAGGTGTTTACTTTTGAAAGTAAATGGCCCCCTTCGCTCCCCGGAAGTGGGGAACANAAAAAAAAAAAAAAAAAAAAAAAAAAGCTAATTTTCTCCAGGCGTGGAGGTGCACGCCTTTAGTCCTAGCACTTGGGAGGCATAGGGCAGGCAGATCTCTGTGAGTTCAAGGCCCACCTGGTCTACATAGTGAGCTCCAGGCCAGCTGAGACTAAAGGGAGACCCTGTCTCAAAAAAACAACAAAAAACAAAAAAAAGCTAATTTTCCTCTTTGAAGTGACTTGAATGAGCTTCTGTTCCCTGAATCCAGATTGGCCAGATGCATGACTGCCTTGCCCTTGTAAGTTGTTTACAAACACGTTGGAAAGAAAGGACTTAAATAAAGTAGGGAACAAATCATCTTAGACAAGAGGTTATTAATTCAATGCTGTGCTTGCTTAGGGTGGCATAGGTCCTGTGTTAGATTAGGAAGATTAGGACTTTGGTCTGTGCTTACTCCTGAGCAGGTGAGTAGTTCAGTAAAGTATGACGAGAGTCTTTGCAAACTTTAGGTGCAGAGCTGGGATCTTGTTAAATGCAGATTCTGATCCCAGAGGTTATTGAATGCTAGAACTGTTACACTTCTGACAGCTCAAGGGCTTTTCTTAATGTTACTAGCCTTGGATAACAGTTTCTAAAAAGGATATTGTCATCTGTTTCAGGAACTAACCAGGTGGTGGAGGTAGGGAACAGTAGTAGGAGTAAAGTGGTGAAAGTGAACCCCCCCTCCTCCCCCCCAGAAAGGTGGCTGGAGGCTGAGGGAAACCCAGAAGGAGCAGGATGTGAGTTTGGACAGGTAGAGTGCTGCTACATTGCAGCGCTCTGTGGATGCCAGGTGAGTCATTGGCTAGGGAGCTGAATGTTTGGACAGGATTTGCTCAATACAGGTTCATTCACAGGCTGAGTTTGGAGTCAAATCATTGTCAAGAAGCAACCCCTCCCCCCAAATGTGCTAGATCAGTCAGGAAGCATGTGGAAGTGTTTCAAGAGTCAGGATTGCTGATTAGTCATGGAATAGAACAGAGAGAATGGAGAGAGAGAGAAACAGAGTTCTGAGGTCACTCAGTCATTCAACAGATTTCTGTTGAATGAAACTGGTATTTTCAGTTCCTTTACTCCTAGTCCTGTGAAGAACCCACCCAGGTACCTGGGGATCTTCATTGCTGTTCTCAAGGTGCTCACATTCTAGTGAGGCAGGAACAAAGCAAACCCCAACCAATAAGCAAATTGTTGAATTTGTTATTTAGTAAATGCTATTAGAAGAAGAGGAAGAAAAAAAAGAGAAAGTGGGGTGTGTAAGGTGGGCAAATGGAGTTCTGTTTTAAGGAGGTTGGGTGGGCTAGCCTTCACTGAAAAGCTGGCAGGAAGGAGGGAAGGGAGGAGTCTGATGGGGACCTGGAGGGAGCACGTTGCCGGTAGACAGCCAGGACTGAGGCCTCAGGGCCTCTGAGTCTGGCATGTTACAGGAGCGTGGAGGGCAGAAGAGCAAGAAACATAGCCACATTAGGAGGTTGAACTAGTGTGTAGGGTGGGAGACAGATGGATTTTGTTTGTAAGAGGCGGTTCTCAGGCAGTAGTTGTATTTTTATGTTGTTAAGATCCCAGTTCGTGAAAGTTCATGAAATGCATCTTCTCAGGCTGGTTCCTGAAGGTTCTGTTGAGCAGTTGGAGATAGGGCTGCGGCCTACACTCCTAACGAGGCTAAGTATTTTAGGTCTCTTTACTCCTACCCCAGCTAAAACTGCTGTCCCAACACAGTGTTAGTAATCTAGAAAGAGAAACTGAAATATTGATAGCTCACACTGAATAATGTTTAACCCCCACTCCTGCATACCTGCCATAAATGTCATAAGGTATGTTGGCTCCTTAGGCCTTTCTGTCCACCATCTAGAACTTATGACTGCCATAAAGTATGGTTGCTGGGTGCCAGCTACCTTATAGGAGTTCCATGCAAAGGGAAAAAAAATAAAAAAGAAAGGGAACGGTGAGAAAGCGCCACACAGACTAACTTCATTTGCATTCACTCCCAACTGCAAGAGAAGCTGGGAAATGGAGTTTCCCAGCTGAGCACATTACTCAGTGTTGTGTTACTAAAGGGAAAGGGAGAATGGCTAATGGACAACAGGCTCAGAGAGACCAGGTACTCAGACTGCCAAAGACTCTTGCATGAATAAAATAGAAACTCTTTTAGACTTCATATTTTACAAAATAAAAAGCATTAAGTTGTTCAAAACTGAAGAAATGTACTTAAAAAAAAAAAAAGCAGACCTCCCCAGGCTGAATTATCTTCCACTGAATATTCTAATGCTGAAATGTTAGGAAATTCATGGTTATGTAAAACTTGCATAGGAAGTGATATATTTAGAAGTTTTACCTTTTCCTTTTCTTCTTACCAAATGGCTACTTTAAAATGTTTGGTGTTGACATAGGTACTATGTTTCATTTACCTAAATGGAATAAGAAAAGTCATTTCTTGTTAAAGGACAAATTTAGGGAGCAGTTTCAGTTTTGGCCAAGATTCCTCATTCCTTTGGCCAGCCCTGTGTACCTGCAGTGTGGGTGGTGGGACAAAAAACAAAAGTGAATGAAGGAATCAATCATGGAGAGTTCCTGGTTTACAATCAAGAGTACATGAGGTGATCCATCATGTACTCAGTATTAAACAATCTGTGTCTTTTTTTTTTTTTTTGTCTTTGAGGATGTCGTCTTGGGATCTGTGTGTCATTTTAGTTGCTGTAATTCTGGAGATATTAAGTGCAGTAGACTAAAACTGTCTAATGTATAGTACAGAATCCATACACACCCCCCATTCTGATAGTGAACATTGAAACAGGTGGCTGCATTAGAGCCTGGGGAAGTTTGCACAGACCCAGGAAGCTTGTGAAGGCAGTGAGGAGTTCACTGTGTGGCTCTCTGCAGGATTCTATCAGGATGAACATCAGTGTGGGGAATTCACAGCTTCCACTTTTAGTCTTCACTCCATAGCAGGAACCTTTCAGTGTTCTTGTATGTTTTGTTCTCTGATATGTTGCCCCCTGTTTTGTTAGCTTTTCCTAGGGACTATCTAGTCACCCTGAGTAGGGCACCAACAGATCATAGGAGCAGTTCTACTCTGAGTAATTGGGCTTACTTGCAGGTACTTGGGTAACAACAAACAGGCATATCATGGAAGTACCCCCTAGTTATGGGTGATGACTTCCTCATAGCTGCATAGGTGGAGGCCGCCCCTCAGTTAATCTCCCAGCATCTATCTAATACTTTACTGTCTCCAGAGACCACGTGAAGCTGAGGCAGAATCCCCCCTGCATGTCTGGGTGCAAGAAGGCATGGCTCCCCAGTCCTCTTTCTAGGAGAAAACCTCAGCAGATCCAATCTCAAGGGCTCTTGTGGTTCAGTCATAGCTGTTCTGATTAAGATGGTAATGGCTACTATGCTCCAAGGTACAGTTCCACAGAACTCATCTAAAGAACACTAATTGGTTAAAAAATGAATGAATCTGTGACCTAGAGATAAAAAGCCTTTACAGTGTGGCCTGAAAATTAGGAAGCTTTACAGCCCTAGCTGTAGAATGCTTCGAGCTAACCCAGGTCCTCAGTAGTCTCCTTTGGAAACCACACAGAATTATTTGATATGATTTCCCTACTCCTGTACCCTCTCTACCTCAAGTTTTGCCTGGCACACAGTCAGCATTCCATGTTTATTGAATAATTTCCATGTTTATTGAATAAAGAATAATTGAGTTTGTTCTTGATGGACAAGTTTAAGATTTCTCATGGTCATAGAAATACTTGGTCATTGGGAAAACTTGTATTGCAAGGTTTCAAAGAGAAAATCATCCCATATGGAGTCATCCAAATACAACCCCATTGTAACAATAAAATTACGTATTCTTAATATATTTTGCATATACATTGTTGTTCCAGTATTGCCATTTTCATGTATCTGTCCCACCTGTTTTCCAAGAAAGATGTGCTCTCCAATTTTAAAATCTTTTGTCCAGTTCTGAGTATTTCATAGATACCTATTACATCTAGATCTCTAAAATCTCCACAGAAGACATGATTGTTCACTGCTGTACTTAGTCTTCTCTGGCCTAAAGCAATGATTGGCATGTATGGGGGGGGTCAATATTTCTTGAATGCATTGATTGTTATTCATTTTATGATAGTTTGGCGTTGGGCCATCTCAGTTCTTTCATGTGTTTTGGGGTTTTTTTTTTTTTTTTTTTTTTTTNTCGTATCAGAGTGAGATGACATCTTAAAGTGGTTTTAATTTGCATTTCCTTAATTATGAGTGATGCCGAATACTTTTTTTTTTTTTTTTGGTCTTTTTGAGACAGGGTCTCCCTGTAGCCCCAGCTGTCTTCGAACTCACTATATAGACCAGGCTGCCCTTGAACTCACAGAGATCCACCTGCCTCTGCCTCCTGAGTGCTAGGATTAAAGGCATGTACCACCACACCCAGCACATGTTTTGTATTTTTTAAAGCAATTCTTGAATAAACATCTCTATATATCTTCATACCCATCTCAGATTACTTCCTTGTGCAAAGTCTCTAGAAATGGAACTTCTGGGTCAAAACTATGTATGTTTTAATGAATTTTGCTATACATATTAGAATTGCTGGAAGGCTTATTCCACTTTTTATCTAACTGAAAATGATCAGAAATGTCTGTATCTCTCTTCTCATGAATATACAGCACATAAAGGTACATCTTTAAATTTACATATTTTTAATTATCTGCTTGAAGCACATTTTTATAAGTTTAATGACAACTGTGTTTATAAATTGTTTGTGTTCCTATAGAAGATTTTCTATTCTTCTTATTTTGGGAGGAAGGGGAGATTAGAAGGTATGTATTAACCATACCAAATAATGAGTTCCACTGTGACATTTTCATGCGTGCATATAATGTACTTTGATCACACTCATCACCTGTATTAAGTTCTCTTACCCCCCTTCTTCTTTCAACCTCTCCCCTTTATAGATAGCTCCCTTCTTACTTTTTCTGTTTTTGAGGTTCCACATGTGAGAAAATATAATACTTGAATTTATTTTTATTTTATGAGTATGTGTGTATTGCCTATATGTGTGTAAGTGCACCCATGTCATCCAGTGCCCAGGGAGGTTAGAAGAGGGTGTCAGATCCCCTGGAACTAGAGTTATGGACAGTTGTTAACAACCATGTGGATGCTGGTATTCTAACCCAAGTATTCTGCAAGAACAGCCAGTGCTCTTAACTGATGAGCCATCTCTCCAACCCTGTGATACCTGAATTTTAAGAGCTTCTTATAGGTTAAAGATTGTGATTTGTTAACTTTGTAGCATTTTTGCATGTATACAAGTTAATTTTGTGTGGAGGTGGTGTGTGTGTGTGTGTGTGTACACGTGTGCAGGTGCACATGTATGCATGTACATGTGAAAACCAGAGACAACTTTAAATGTCATTTCTCAGGGGCCACCCATCTTTTCCCTCCTGTAAGACAGAGTCTATCACTAACCTAGAACTCTTCTAATAAGCTAGCCTGTCTGGCTGGTGAGCCCCAGGAGTCTATGTTCACCTCCTCAGCTCTGGAATTACAGTTATGTACTACTATGTTGGGCCTTTTTATGTGGGTTCTGGGGACCAAACTCAGGTCTTAGGGCCCCAAGTCAAGTACTTTATTGTCTGAGTCATCTCCCTAGCTATCAACTACATGTTAATCTTCTGGGTTTTTTCTTAAGAATTCTTCTCTAATTTGATTTTTTAACTCAAGATGATAATTTTTTACTTTCATTTTTCCTCAAGATTTCTTTCTTCTTTTCTTTTCTTTTCTTTTCTTTTCTTTTTTTTTCTTTTCTTTTCTTTTCTTTTCTTTTTCTTTTCTTTTCTTTTCTTCTTTTTCTTTTCTTTTCTTTTCTTTTCTTTTCTTTTCTTTTCTTTTCTTCTTTCTTCTTTTTGAGACAGGGTCTCCCTGTAGCCCCAGCTGTCCTGGAACTCACTCTGTAGACCAGGCTGGCCTTGAACTCAAAGAGATCCACCTGCCTCTGCCTCCTAAGTGCTGGGATTAAAGGCATGTGCCACCATGCCCAGCTGGGTTTCATTTTTTTATGATATCTCTCCTAAGTCTTGTGGATTTTACTTTCTTGTGAAATGTCAGGTATTGATCTGAATTTTTTTCCTCAGGTAGTTTTCCATTCAGTATCATAGGTAATGTTTCATAATCCATTTTCCCATTCTGATCTCCGGTGCTCTCTACCTACATGAGTTTCTCTGGAGCCATCTTTCTTCTTCTCTCTTTGCCAGCACTGCGTTTCAGTCTATTTTGGTGCCTAGTATCACATTCCTTTATTGCAAGTTAGAAAAACAGAAAGAAAAATGTTCTCATAACTGTCTTATTCTCATTGATCTTTTTGTGAAATTTTATGACTCTTTTCCCTTTTTTTTGTCCCTTTTAATGTCAGTGTATTAGTAGTCAAGCTAAAAAATATGGTGGGTTATTTATTGGTATTGCATTAAATTTATAATTTAAAAAATTATTATTTTTCTTTTGTGCATATGAGTATATTGCCTGAATGTATATAAGTGCACCCATGTCGTGCAAAGTCCTCAGAGTTCAGAAGGCATCAGATTCCCCTGGAACTGGAGTTAAGGGTGGCTGTTAGCCCCATATAGGTGCTGGGAATTGAACCTCAGGTCCTCTGCAAGAGCATCCAGTACTTTTAACCACTGAGCCATCTCTCCAGCACTAAATTTATAATTTTAAAATGAGAGAATTAACACCATTCTTATACTAAGTCATTGATGCTTAGTTTCTACAAATCTATTGGATTTTTTTTTTCTTTCATATGCCAGGGAGAGTTTTCTTAGCAAACTCTACCTGTTCTAATGATTTGTTTCTAGATTATTTCACTATTTGTGAATTGGATCCCTTTGAAAACTATATGTTCTTATTTGTGACTGATAGGACTTGTAAAGCAGTTGCTACTGATTTTAAAACCATTTGCATGAATTCTTTCATTTTAAGTAATTTTTTAGTAAATTCATCTTCATAGCTTTTTAAAATTTCATATTATAAAATATTTGAAAAAATTAAATTTTTTTGGTATTTTTGAGACAGGGTCTTCCTGTAGCCCCAGGCTGTCCTCTAATTCACTTTGTAGACCAGGCTGGCCTGGAACTCACAGAGATCCTGCCTGTCTCTGCTTCCCGAATGCTAGGATTAAAGGCGTGTGCCACCATGCCCAGCTTTAATTCATTACTCTTAATGAGATATTTGTTGGTTTTGCTACACTTTACAGGAATATAGTTTCATTTTTTAATAAAAATATTGTATTTATTATTTTCATTTTTTATATGTCTGAATATATTGCCTGATGTATGTAAGTGTACTTGTTTTGTGCATTGCCGTGGAGGTCAGATTCCCCTGGAACTGGAATGAATGACAGGAGGTTGTTAGCTGCCCTGTGAGTGCTGGGAATTAACCCCAGGTCCTCTGCAAGAGCAGCCAGTACTCTTAACTGCTAACCCTTCTCTCCAGGCCCCAAATTGGTTCATTCTTGATGCCCTTCCTTTCCACTGTGGGCCTGGCAGAATGGCTCCTTCGAAAGAAAGGTGATGAGGAAGAGAAGAGTCATTCTGCCATCAGGGAGGTGGTGACAGGAGTTACACCATCAACATTCACAAGTGTGTCCATGGATGGGATTCAAGAAGCATCCACCATGAAGGAGATGGGGACTCCAAATGGGTGCATCCATACCAGGCTCAACAAAGCTGTCTGGGCCAAAGGAATAAGAAATGTTCTATATTATATCTGTGTATATTTGTCAAGCAAACAAGCTCTATACTTTGATAATCTATGTCCCTGTTATCACATTCAAGAATCTATAGACAGTGGTTGAGAACTGCCAAGACTCAAAGTTATAAAATCGCCCCCCCCCAAATGTTTCATTTTTATCTGCTGAAATATTGTGGACATGGATTGCAACTTACTGGTTCTAAGTTGTCACATGGCCCCTGTGTAATAGCCAAGCTATCATTGTTTTTCTTGTGTTCTAACAAAGATAAAGGTAAGCATTTGGAAGAGCCAGGATTTAATGACTGGTCCCACAGCCTACTATATCAATTTGACATTCATATCTTAGATCAGCACCAAGAAATAGGAAGCAAAAGCCACAAATGCTGGACACATGCAGTTTAAAATATTCTCATAGGGGCTGGAGAGATGGCTCAGTGGTTAAGAGCACGGGCCTGCTCTTGCAGAGGACCCACATTTGAATCCCAGTACCCACATGGCAGCTAACCATCTTCCTAGCTCCAGTTCCAGGGGATCTGATACCCCTTTCTAATCTCTGAGGGCATTGTTCAACACTGGTGCACTTACATACATATAAGCAATACACTCTTGCACATAAAATAAAAATAATAAAAATATTTTTTGGTCTCTGAGTCAGGGTCTCCCTGTAGCCCCAGCTGGCCTGGAATTCATTATGTAGACCAGGCTGGCATTGAACTCACAGACATCCACCTGCCTTTGTCTCCCAAGTGCTGGGATTAAAGGCGTACACCACCATGCCCGGCTAATAAATTAAAATATTTTAAATATTCAAATAGACACACTTAAATGTAAATAAGTAAAGCTAATTTTAATAATACATTTTGCTTTACTCATTATATGTTCATGTAAATGATAGAATATAACTATTTAATATCTCTAAACAAATAATACATATGGACATATTTTATTTAACATAGATCTAAAGTAGTACCATTTCAACATGTTATTTATATAAACTAAAATGCAGTAGCTTCCATTCATTATTTGTGGTAAGTTTTCAAGTCTGGTGGGTGTGTTTATTTGTAGTGCAGCTCAGTTTGGACTGAGTCTATTTCATGTGCTCAGTAGCTACAGGATAGCAGAACTACAAGTTAGGTATATCTGGTAAGTGCTAGCATGTTAGAATTGGCTAGAATGTTTCAGTATATAAAATTTCATAGTAGAAACCATGGCCCAGAGAGCTTATTGAAAAATACATGTGTAAAACAGAGATTAAAGCTTCAGCTTCCTTCCTTACAACAGAAGACACTCAGGGATCCTTATAAAACCTCACATTGTGTTGCTGCCTAGACAATGGCTTTTCATAGGACCCTTGTGGCAATTTAAGGATTTGATGTCAGTACATTGTGGCTTCTTTTAAAACCTGCATTTCGCTTTTTTTTTTTTTTTTGAGACAGGAGACTCTATGTAGCTCCAGCAGGCCTGGAAGTTACCATGTAGCCGAGGCTGGCATTGATCTCACAGAGATCTGCCTGTCTCTGGCTCCTGAGTGCTGGGATTAAAGGTGTGCATCACCATACCTGCCCTTGTTTCAGATAATAAAAGATAGATTTGTTAGGGTGCAGGGGAGATGGTTCAGCAGTTGAGAGGGCTTATTGGTCCAGATTTGGTTCCAGCATCTACAGCTCACAAATACCTGTAACTTTAGTTCCAGGGGGTCTGACATCTTCTTCTGATCAACCTCCATGGGCTTCTGCATGCACAGGGTACATACACATAACACTCAGGGACACACACACACACACACACACACACACACACACACACACAAATAAATAAATAAATGAATGGGGGCTGGAGAGATGGCCTAGCAGTTAAGAGTGCTGATTGCTCTTACAGAGGACCTGGGTTCGATCCCCAACACTCACATGGCAGCTGAGAACTGTCTTTAACTCCAGTTCCAGGGGAATCCAACACCCTCTTCTGACCTCCTCGGCATTGCACGACATGGGTGCACAAACCTGCATGCAGATAGTACATTCATACACATATGAAAATAAATTTTAAAAAATTAAAAAAGAATTGAATAAATAAATCTTTAAAAACATAAACTTGATAAACAAATGCCAAACAAAAGCCATGCTCACTGTCTTCCTATTTGTTTTAATTTAGATATTAACACAAATGTGAAGTAGATATCGCTTTTAGCAGTATGTTTTTCTGTGATGTACACTTTCATCCTGACTTTTGTTGGTCTGAAGGACTGTAGAACTGGGCCTCATGGATTATTTACACCTCTGATTGACTTGGCAAAGAGAGGTGTTGGTGTTAAATTGAACCTTTGTTCATTATTTTGTGTACACTGACTCTGAAGGAGAAGACTGATCTTGATCCTTCTGGGACCAGGTTAATGGTATCAGGTTAGTCTAGTGACAGTTCAAGACACTAGGACTAAGAGAGCCAAAGCCAGTCTGCTCTCTGGACCAGGAAAAGCACTTTAGTGGGTCAGACCTGCTTAGAAGAGTGTAGGGCTTTTGTAGGTGAAGAAAAAGAACTGGTGTGAGGGGATGAATCCAAGTGTTGGTTTGTTCCAGTTCCAGTCAGGAATTGTTGAGCTTGGAATTGGCTCCAGGCCTGTGGCTAACCCTGATCCCTAAGGTACAGTGAATTTGGTAGAAAAGATTTTCCCAATTTCTGCAGGCCTTTTTTACCTCTTGTTTCTCCTTACTCATACACATGTAGCCTAATTCCAGTCCTGACGAGCTTTCTGTAGGGGACATCTGCAGAGCTCCGACTTAACCCTGTAAAAACAGGGCACAACAAGGCTTTCTCTTTTGTTAAATCTTCTCTAACATTTGTTGTCAGATTTTGTGATGATAGCCATTCTAACTGAGGAGCACAAACTATGGAGTTTTCTTAAAAAATTAAAACTAGAGCTACAATATTACCTAGCTCTACCACTCCTCGACATATAGCCTACCGCAGAGATACTTGTGCACCCAAGTTTATTGCTGCTGTATTTATGATAGCTAGGAAATGGAATCAGCCTAGACGCCCATCAAAAGATGAATCAGTAATGGAGATGAGGGACATATACACAATTTAATGTTATTCAGCTGTAAGGAAAATAAAATCATGAAATTTCCAGGAAAATGCATGGATCTTGAAAGTATAACATTAAGAGAGGTGACCCAACCTCAGATAAAAAGCTGCACGTTCTCCCTCATACACAGATCATAGCTTATAATGTTTATATTTATATATGGAAGCAGGCATAAGTGAGAGTAAAGATTCAAAATCTAGAAAAGAGACCAAGAGATTTAATATTAGGTGGTGAGGAGGAACATGGGGGTGGACAATGGACGCGGGACTTGAAAAGGGAAAGTGATCTGGTGGGGAGATTACAGGAAAGGAACAGAGGTAGCAGGGGCTAGGGGAGATGGGACAGAAACACAAAATAGACTTTGAAAAATGATGGAGCCGAGCGGGCGGCTCGCTCCTTTAATCTCAGCACTTGGGAGGCAGAGGCAGGTGGATTTCTGTGAGTTCAAGGCCAGCCTGGTCTGCATAGTGAGTTCCAGGCCAGCTTGGTCTACAGGGAGACCCTGTCTCAACAAAACAAAACAAAACAACTCAGAAAATCATGAAGGTATAGTATATGCTGGCTTAAAAAAAAAAAATTGTTCTGGGGGGAGGGTTTTTTTGTTTTTGTTTGTTTGTTTGTTTGTTTCAGCTAGCCTGGAACTCACTCTGTAGACCAGGCTGACCTGTCCCAAGTGCTAGGATTAAAGGTGTGTTCCACCACGCCCGGCCTAAAGAGGGTTCTTAGCTGCCAGCATGTGGGTGCTGGGAATCAAACCCAGGTCCTCTGCATGAGCAGTCAGTACTCAACCCCTGAGCCATCTCTCCAGCCCCAAAGGGGGGAGGGGTTTTATAACCTGAAATGCTTCCCTTTTTTCTTCTGTTAAAAACTTTATCAAATTATTCTATTGTAGTATTATTGTAAATTGAACTGATCAAAAGGGGTCACAAATACCTCACCATCATTCCCCCGAACCTAAAACGCCTGTCTTAGTGACTGTTAGAGGCCTGCACCGGGAGCCCCACCTTCATCTGGGGGGTGGGGGGGGATGAATCCATTATGGCTGAGTATAAGAGAGCTGGCTTCTTTCCCTGATAACCTTCTAGTAGATTTCACTCCTGAAATCCCTGGAAGCCGCAGGAGATAAGAGCCACTCCCACTCGCCATATCTGAATGGAAAGTCGGCATCTACAGCCCAAACCCCCTGGGGGATGGAGCTTGAAGAGTAGCATTCCCAAACCCTCCCTGTCCTCTGCAGGCTAGTGGAGCCAGGCATAAGCTTATCTTTGGGGGGCTACTGGTGGTTTTCCTGCCATAAAACTTAGCCATTACAGAACACACACATGCTTCTCCTCTGTCCCACCCACCTCCTGGTCAAAGAGCCCAACAAAAGTATGTAAGTGCTTGAACCCCTGCAGTAAATGAGTTTTGTTCACTGATGCAACTCACAGATCTGTTCATTATTGGCGTCTTGGGGACCACTCTGCTCCCTCCCACTTACCTCCTAGAGCCCAGCCAGGCACGACTGCCATACCTAGACCTGGGAGGCGGGAACCTCAGGACACAGAGAAGCCAACATTCATCCAAGATGCTGGTCCCTAAGCACAGCCTAAACCTCCAGGGCACTCTGTGAGCAGTTCTGGTGCTGACCCAGCCTCCCAAGGTCTCTGAACATGTTTGCTTGCCTTTTCTCCACTGCTTCTCTCCACTGTTGCTCCATCTAAACAAACTTACCTCAGGCAATAGAGCTTTGGTTCTAAGGGTATTCAATGGGTCTATTCTGTTGCCATAGTGCCTTCCTGGTGACTGGGATTAGTAGAGTCTTTCCTATTCTCTAGTCCATCTTACTTTACTTTTTCCTCTCTATCTCGGATCAAGGAAATAAAACATCTCTCTGTGTAAATTTCACCCACATTTGATATACCACTCTCTTAGACATACATTAGGTTCAGTCTACCGTCTGTGTTATAATGATTATTATAAATGTTCTTATGCAAACTTGGTCCACTTACTAGTTTTGTTTATTTCCACTGCTGTACAGCAATGTTAAAGAAATGATGTAGGAGCAAGGATTGCCATCATCAGTGCAGAACATTCCCAGTGTGGGCAGGGCAGGAGCAGATTGTGGCTGTGATCGATTGACAGCCACATTGTATACCTCTGAGTGTTCGCTGTAGCTGCATGGCCAATCAGACTGGGAGCTCTTACACCATCTCAGCCCAGACCAGTGGAATCAGTCTAGTTGGTCTGGGTCAAGATGGCAATCTCCTAGTAATTGTGATATGCAACAGTGTTGAATATACTGGTGTAGGTCTTTGAATTTATTTGTCCACAGAAAGGATGAGGGATAGATTGTGAAAAGCCACAGAGGTTACCAGCCAAGTAGCCAAGAACATGTGGATATTTCTGATACATTTTTCCTCTATTACCCAGGTATCTAACAGGTCTGATTTTTCTCCTCATAACACCCCCTTCAGGAATGCTCAAATTCCTATGGTGATATTTAGTTACTAGTTTCAGAAAGTTTTAAGATCCTGTATTAACATTTAATCAGTGTGACCAAACACAGAGTACAACACTTTATTTTTAGCTGGGTTCTGTCTACTCTGGGAGCTTGTTGGATATTTCTTGCTAGCCTGCTTACTTTTATTATGTTGAAGTAACAGTTTTATCTATCTCATAATCGTAGGCCAGAGATTTAGTCTTTTGCAGGTAGGAGGGAGGAAGAAGGGCTTAGCAACTTGGTAAAAAGTCTTTGAAACATCTTGGCAACTTTATTTCCAGTGACTATGTTTTCTTTTGTACTTCAGTTACTGATTTATCCCACCTTGAGGTGAACTGGTCTTTACTGTGCATTACTCCACAGTGTGAAACATGCCACAAATCCCAGTTCACCTGATTGAGGAAGCCTCCCACCCCCACTTTCTTTTAAGGACTCTTAATTTGACCAGTGTGGTTTTACTGTGGCCATGTAGGTGAGTGCTGGGTCTGGCTTCAGGATGTGGGCAGTGGCCACAGCTGCTGGTAAAGGGTCTCACTGCCAAGCTCTGAAGATTGGAAACAAGACACCAGGCTGCCTTGGGTAGAGTGCATTGTATCGAAACATCGTGTGACAGTATGTTTAATTGTTTTTTTTTCCTTTTTTTTTTTTTGTCTTTTTTTGAGACAGGGTCTCCCTATAGCCCCAGCTGTCCTGGAACTCACTATGTAGACCAGGCTGGCCTTGAACTCTTAGAAATCTGCCTGCCTCTGCCTCCTGTGTGCTGGGATTAAAGACATGTGCCAGCTCACATTCATCTGTTTTGTTTTTTTTTTCTGCAATTTAAATGTCTCTTTATTAGGTAATAATATAAGTTCTAATTACATTAAAGTGGAATTTTAAGAATATTACTATTATCATTTTGTGTGTTCCTGTGCGTGCACGTGCACGTGCATGTGCACACACACACACACACACAATACAGAGGGTGGTACATGTCACTAGATGTGTGCAGAGGTCAGAGGACAGTTTTGTGTAGTTGGTTCTTTCATTCTACCTTTACATAGATTTTGGAGGTTGAACTCAGGTGACCTGGCGGGCATAGTAAGTGATTTTACCCACTGAGCCATCTGGACAGTCATGGATTTTTTTAAGCCAGAATTTGACCAAGTAGAAGAGAGAAAGTTCTGAGTTGTTGGTTCAGTTTAAATTCAGATAGTTACTAATTCCTGTCTTTTCTTTAAAACACAGTAAAAGAATCATTATACACGTTGGCCTTTTGTTAACTACCAAGTGAATATAATTAGCAGCAGAAAAGAATTACAGCCCTCTTAATTTCCCCAGGTGGCAACTTGACTTTGCCCTGATCTTATTAAGACAACTTCCCTATGGAATTTATTGTTGTGGCTTATGAAAGACTCTCCTATGTAATTTAATTTTGATTGGTACTCAAACCCAAAGCGTTACCCCTGAACTTAACAATAGTTGTCTTCATGTGAGATATCTTTCCATATGTTCAGCTGGAATTGTCCTTTAAAAAAATATCCATTGGAGCAAACCAATAGCATTTCTGTTTATGCTTTGTGTATTTTTGTCTGATCAGTATAGCAGACTGTTAGTCATGGCATCGGCCCAACAAATAAAGTGCACTTATTTGTGATGTACTATCGTGACTGCCCCTCATTTGGCCCCTCCTTACCTCTCTTTAACAGTCTAAGCTAGTGTTTTACAAATAGTGTATTTGAGAGAAAGTAAAACGAGGCACTTAGAATTCCCTACAGCCCTGAAGTAACACTGGTCCTGGCTCTTTGAAAAGTGGTATGGCCTTGGGTAAAGTCACTGTTAATCTTCCCAAGAATGCCAGTGTCTTTTGGCAGAGAATTATATATATATATATATATTATATATAATAACCTGCCACCAACACATCTGCCTATTCAACAGTGAGGAAAGGAAGGCTGGCTGCCCACTGGATTCTTGAAGAGTTTCTAATATGCTGACCATTGGCCCCACCCCAGAGTTTCTGATTTCATTCAGGGAAGAAGCGTTGAAACAAGAAAAAATGGTAATGGCTTGAACTGCTAGGTATCAGAGGGGAGGGGATGAGAACTGGCCATGTAGAGGATGCTGCCTGAAGAAGAGCCCAGCAGAATTGTTGGTGGAGAGAATTTATACTGTTAAAAGAATCCAGTTTGGGAGTCCTGAGTCCAAATGACAGCCTCATTACTGAGCTAGGAAACACTGGGTGAAGGATGGAAAAAGCTACTTGCATTTCAGAAAAGAGTAAGGACATCCCCACATGCCAGCAAACATACACTTATAGACACCACCGGTAAGATAGCTCAGCACTGCTAATAAGCCTGATGACCTGAGTTCAGTCCCCAGAACCCACATGATAGAAGGAGGGAATAGACTTCTACAACTTGTCCTCTGATTTTCACATGCTTGCTGTGGTATCTGTGCCCACACATATGCACATAATAAGACAGATGATAGATAGATAGATAGATAGATAGATAGATAGATAGATAGATAGATAGATAGATAGATGATAGATAGATGATGATGATAGATAGATAGATAGATAAATTAAATAGATAGTAAATGGAATAAAATGTTTTTAAGTGCTACATTTAATCCAGATTCCAGATATCTATCTTCCTTTCTCTGACTGCTCTTAGAACTTCAATAAACATAATTCTTGGTGTCTTTCTTGTGTCCTTTCTATAAATGTTACACATGTAGCACCTTTATAGGGACTTCCTATTTGAGACTGGGAATTCAAGATTGGAAATTCTATTGCCAGGATTCATGGCTCCATAATCAGAGCTGATAAAGGACAGTCTTTCATGTCATCATTGTGTCCTTTGGGCTTCTGAGATGTTTCAGACCACAGGAACATTCTCCCCTGTGATGATAAATGAGAGCATTTGGTGTGAAGTACTAAGCACAGGTGGTGTGAGTGTGTATCTCATGAGTGACTGGGATGAGATCAGGATGTTCAGATTTTAGAAGCTGAGTTTTTGAAATGCTGGAGATGGTTTCAACTTTTCTGTCCTTTGTCTGCCACATACAGACCCATTACTCATTGGGTGACAGACACAGGTATGGCAGCAGACCCAGGGGTGGTGAGGACACTGATTGGTGGGGTTAACTCTGAAGGTCCAAGCATCAGGAGGGCCTTTCTGCCCTGCGTTGTTTTTATGCATGGCATTGGAAAGCTCTTGTGGCTCTCGTCCCCTCGTTCTCTCATTGTTCTTGCTTTAGGCTCATGGCAATCTCGCACGTATGTAGGTGTCATTGCTTTAATGTCACTGAGCGCGCTGTGCTGGGTCTTTGAAGTTTTGCAGCCCACCAGCTGTCATTCACACATCCTAGTTTAATCTGATGAGTGGAGGTTTCTGTCTTTTCTTCCACATCTGACAAGCTAAAGGATGCCAGCTATTGCCAGTGACTTGGATCTGTGCATGTAACTCTCAGAACTTTAGGACGTCTTGTCTAACCAGTCTTGGTGTGTTGTTTAATCCTGCCCACATGCTTGGGGCAGAGCCATCCTACAGCCACACCCAGTCTCAGGGTCACACTGGGGCAGAGTACTTCTTCTTGGGTTTCTTATTTCTTCTATCCTTTCTCAATGGACTTGCTGGGGTACCTGTGCTCGGAGTCAACACTGCTTTCCATAAATGGGTATATGTCATGCTATATGTTTCCTTTTCCTTGGTAAATAGCTGCTATTCTTGTTCATAGGCCATTTACATTGCTGTGTGTGCTGTACAGAAGTCCCCATCAAAGTTATAATTGGTAGGTAGGCTTTAGTTTCTTCACTAGTGTTTTTTTTTATAATTGAGGCTTTTTTTTCCCCAAAAATTAATAGGGATTCTTTTTTGTTCTCTTGCAAAGTCACAATGGTGGTAAGAAGCAGGTATCAGTCAAATGCCCATGACTCATCCTGAGACTACTCATAGGACATCAAAGTGATGTTCTTTGGGTATTTCTGCTGCTTTTATTCAAATGAGGTCTAGTCAGTGAGAGCCATTATGTGTCTACCTGTTTTGTGTAATAAAGTGCATAAGCACCTCTCAAAAAGAAATAACAACTGAGCTTTTGTGGTTGCTTACGAATTCTTTCCAAGAGCTTTTTAAGAGCTAGCTGGCTCATTCAGAGCTGTAATTCAGTCGTGTCTTCCTGCAAACACATTGCTTCTGAAGTCAGGGGAGGTAACTGTCCTACAAGCATTTATTGCCACTCACTAGGCAGTCATTTTTTCCATGTGTGAAGCGATGAAAACTCACTACCCATGATGGGGTAGCACTGTACATTGCTTCTCCTGTGAACTTGTAAATTGTGTTTTAGATAGATAGATAGATAGATAGATGATAGATAGATAGATAGATAGATAGATAGATAGATAGATAGATAGATGTGCATATATTTTAAAAGATAAGATCAGGAAATTCTGGGGCTGAGGTGGAGCCTAGAAGTCATGTTTCACTACACAGGGCCTGATATGGACTGCTAGCCACAGGCTGATACTCATTTCCTGCTTGAGTCTGGCCCTGGGAAAGGATCACACCTTCTGAGCCAGTTCATTCCATTCTCAGGCAGTTCTAATTCTCAGCAAGCTCTTTCTTGCTAAGAAAGCAACACAACAGTAAATGTATTCTCTACTGATCCTGCTGTCAGATGTTACCCATGTTCTGCTTACCCAGATAACATTGTTTAGGCCTTAGTAATAAGACCTTCAACTTGCTCAGCCTCTTGTAATCTTAACTTTGGGTTCTTTCATGCTGTGTTTGTCCTTATCTTGTAACTGGAACTCAGGAGTCTAGCTCAAATTTTTCGCTGACTTATATATTGTGTCCATAGGATCTCCTGGATCACAGCTGAGACGTGATGGATAGAGAGTCTTTGTGATCTCTTGCTCTGACCAGTTCTGTCTCGGTTTTTATCTTTGTATGTCTTCTCCATTTTCTGCATCTTACCTTCGACATGTATTAGTCCAATTCTCATTACTCTAATTAAATACCTAAAGCTGGATAACTTTATAAAGAAGGGACTCTGTTTTGGCTCACAGTTCTTTAGGTCTAGGGCCAACAGCTCACAGAGTGCCAAGTGGGTATCATGGCAAGAGATACGGAGTGTATTTTCATGTGTGTTTTGGGGGGGCTGTTCTGGTCTCTTTTCACTTATGAGACCACCAGAACTTGGTAATGGGGCTCCACCTAGACTTCATCTAACCCTAATGAATCCCACATCTAAACAGCATATGCAGATTGCTTCTACGCTCTTGATGTTTCGGAATGGGAGCTAAACTTCAACACATGAACCCTTGAAAAACACACCGAAGCCACATACAAGCCGTAACAGCATGAATGTGGCATCCCTCCAGCCCAGCTGTCCATGCTGCTGAGTCAGCTAGGCCTGACTCTGAATTGCAAGTCCATGTCCCCAGAGCAGACTTGAGTGTTCCGGCTGCTCAGATCCGTGTTGATCCGGGTACCTAGGATTAGGGTCCTAAACCAGAGAAAGAAAGGAAGTGGGAACCAAGTGTAGCCCAGGCTTGGATTTTTTTGAGTCTTTCAGGCTGGCAGAGGCAAAAGGTGGCTCTTCTGGAGCCTCGTCTTCTCACCAATTTGTGAATCCACAGAACTACACAGTTATGGATCAGGTGTCTGTGTTGCATGATAACAAAATGCTTGTTTATCTCTTCCAACCTTCTCACATATAATAGGCAAGCACTGGGCCACTGATCTGGGTCATGTCCACACTCCCTGCATGTTATTATTTTTTAATTTTTTAAATTTATTTTTGTACGTGTATGAATGTACTGTCTGCATGTAGGTCTGTGCACCCATGTCGTGCAGTGCCGCAGAGGTCAGAAGAGGGTGTCAGATTCCTAAAAATAAGTGAAGGGGGCTGGAGAGATGGCTCAGCAGTTAAGAGCACCGACTGCTCTTGCAGAGGACCCGGGTTCTATTCCCAGCACCCACATGGGGGCTAAGAACCGTCTTTAGCTTCAGTTCCAGAGGAATCTGACGCCCTCTTCTGACCTCCACGGCATTGCATGACATGGATGCACTGACCTACATGCAGACAGTACACTCATACACATAAAAAATAAATAAATTTTAAAAAATAAGTGAAGGGACATTCATCTGTGGAAGTTTACTGGCCTGTTGTAGCCACCTCCCTTAAACCATCCTCTTAATCTCTCTCTGTACTAGGTTTCTGGCTGACGTTTATCTCTCACTCATGGACAATCACAATATTGTTCAGACTTAGATAATAAAAGAACCCTTTTTAAAAGGGCACGTCTCATAATCTCATAATTGAGCTCTGTATATGTTGAAACAACTCTTTTTTTGGTCTTTTTGAGACAGGATCTCCCTGTAGCCCCAGCTGTCCTGGAACTCACTCTGTAGACCAGGCTGGCCTTGAACTCACAAAGATCCGCCTGTCTCTGCCTCCCCAGTGCTAGGATTAAAGGGCTGTTTAGCATGTGGAGACAATGTCTCCCTAGCTTCATTTTTTGGATCCTCTGTCATGTTCTTCTGTACCTAACACTTCATTTAACCATTGTGCAGGCTGTCACACTTCTCTAGGTATGTGTGTATGTGCATGTGCAGGTGTGTGTGCACATGCATGTGAATATATGTGTGCATGCATTTAGCTATGATATAAATTCTTGTATCATAACTAGGTACTAGCTTTTGTCTTTTTTTAATGCTTTTATTGATGTTTTGTGTATTTCAGACATCATTTCTCAGTTCAGGACATATTCCCCTTTCCCTTCCCCCCACCCCACCCCAGATTATGCATTCTGCCATAACTATCTTGCATCTTTCTCTCAGTCTTTTTTTTATGTTTAAGAATTCACATTTTCCTCCTTTAATTTTATAGTACTCTAAAGTATGCATGTATACTTTCCACTCATATACAGTAATTACAGAGTCTGAGAGTAAGTGGTAGATCGATTCTAGAGCCCGTTAAGAGGTTTACATTATAACAACATAGTTGCTTTCAGATAAACAGAAATATAACAATAATGTTATTCAGCTCACCTTTCATCTGGGGATTTGGTGTTGGCATCCACAAATGAAGGAAACCATTCACTGCTTGTTTTTCTGGGACTGTGTTACTTCACTTAGCATAATGGCTTCAAGTACCATCCATTTACCTGCAAAGTTCATGATGTCATCTTTCTATACCGCTAAGTAGTACTCCATTATGTAGTACTCATTTTTCTCATCCACTCATCAGTTGAGGGGCATTTGGGTTGGTTCCAGCTCTTTGCTGTTGTGAAGAGAGCTGCAGTAAACATGGATGTGCATGTATCTTTGCGGTAGGATGAGTCTCGTGGGTATATACCTAGGAGTGGTATGGCTGGGTCAGGTGGTAGGCTCATTTTGAGTCTTGTAAGGGTTCTCCACATTGCTTTCCATAATGGTTGTACAAGTTTACATTCCCACCAGCAGTGGATGAGTGTTCCCCTTTCCCCACAACCTTTCCAGCATTTGATATCTTTTGTGTTTTTGATCTTAGCCAGTTGTATTGGAGTGAGATGATATCTGAGAGTGGTTTTAATTTGCATTTCCTTAATTATTAATGATGTTGAACATTTTTTAAGATGTTTCTCATCCATCTTTACTTCCCCACTGGTGAAGTCTCTGTTTAGCTCTTTACTCCATCTTTTGAGTGGGTCATTTGTTTTCTTCTTTGTTTTTTGAGTAGTCTATATATTCTTGACATTAATGCTCTGTCAGATGAATCACTAGTGAAGATTTCCTCCCACTCTGTGGGTTTTCTCTTCACTTCCTTGTTTCTTTCGCTGTATAGAAGCTTTTGAGTTTGATGAGTTCCCATTTGTCAGCTTTTGACCTTATTTCTTGTGCAGCTGCTGTCCGATTTAGAAAGTCTTTTCCTACACCTATGTCTTGTAGGTTATTACCAATTTTTCTTCTATCACCTTCAGGGTTTCAGGTTTTAGGTTGAGATCTTTGATCCACTTGGAGTTTATTTTTGTACAGGGTGAGAGGTAGGGGGTTAATTTTGTTCTTCCACAAATGGTGATCCAGTTATGCCAGCACCATTTTGCTGAAGATGCTATCCTTCCTCCATTGAGGGTTTTTTTTGCCCCTTTATCAAATATGAGGTGGCTGAAATTGTATGAGCTCAGGTTTGGATCTTCAGTTTTGTTCCAGTGATCAGCAGGTCTGTTTTTGTGCCAGTACTTTATGATTATGGCCCTGTAATATAACTTGAAGTCTGGTAGAGCAATTCCCCCTGTATTGCATTTTTCACTCAGGGTTGCTTTAGCTATTCGGGGTCTTCTGTTTTTCTATATGAATTTAAGGATTTTTAAAAATAATCCTGACTGCTTTCACTTTCATTCCACCACCTGATGTTCTGACCTTTCTGGTTGTAAGGAGGTGCTACCTGATGGTCAGTAACCCAGAACAGGAGTTGAGAGTTCTGCTTTTATTACCTATTAACATTGCAAGTCTGTTTTGGGCAGCAGGCTCATCTCATCAGTTTCTTAGAAGGGGAAAACCATTTGGTAGTCTCTTGAAATGTTAAGAAACATATTTGCTCCATTCTCAGAGGTGTTTGTGCATGTTACTGTTCATCGTTGAACACAGAAGCCTGTTTCTGCCTTTCCTTGTCTTTATCATCTCCTTGTACTTGTTTAAGAAATTCCTGTGGACCACAGTGGAGTCTGAACATGCCTCCTTTTCCCCCCTCTTCATGGAGTTTGAACTCAACTCCCTTCTCCCTCTCTTCAGGGCCCTTCACAGTAGTCGACATATTGCTAAGACAGCCATCCAGGCTGCTCCCCATTTGGGTCTTGGAAGTAACTTGAACTGTGTCTTCATGAAGTCCAAGATACATATCTGACCTGTCAAAGCTCTTCCATCCCTTTGTTTTTTAGTGCATCCTTACTACTTTACCACTTATCAGTTAGACTCCAGTCATGGGAGCAGTTAAACTCCTCACCTGCTTTCCAAGGCCTTCTTCCTGAAGAACTTGGGGCAAAGGCAAATTTCCAGTGTTTCTAGCTGACTGAGCCTTCCTGGAGATGCCTGGTAGATGTTTCAGAGGGGAAAGCCCCCCAGTGCTAATGCAGTCTGCCTTGGTGGTAATTTTAAACCTAAACTGGTAACATACTGGTTCATTCTGTCAGACCAAGTGATCTCTGGGGTGTTTCCAAGGAGATATCATTGAATCTCCCTACATATTTCCTTGTATTTCCTGCTTTTCCAGTTGTGCATGATGTTAGCCTTAGTAAATATTTTTATTGCCCATTTCTAGTAACTTACCAAGCCAAAAATGCTTATTTTTCTAGGATGATATTCAAAGCCATTGCCATAGAGAGTGACTGAACACTTACTATGTGTGTGTGGGGGGGCAACATAGATATTCTTGGAATATTGCTTATAATAGTGTTTTTTTTTTATTTCAGGAATTTTTTTCTTAGTGTCTTCCACTTAGAAGTCATAGTACTACTTTTAGAATTTGCTGCAGTTAAGCATGACCTCAGGAAGTCTTAAGCCATTACTTCTTCCTGTTGTAGACAAATGATGTTGTGTGTTCCCATTTGTTTATTTTTAGATAGTTTCCACAAATGCACTTAAGGAAAAATACTGTCTACTATGTATGGAATAAAGTAGATCCTGATAGGAAAATATTTTAGTGGCTACCAGGATGGGAAAAGTTTATACATTCTAGGAATTTTAGGATACCTTATATCAAAGTAGAAATTTATTAAACATTTAATCCATGTAAAGGACTATTATGTAGTGTGATATTTATGTTACTTTCCTACGTTAGAGCAACATATCCAATTCCTACAAGTACCTTTACACCAGATCTACTGTTGGTGCCCAACTTAGAGACATCTGTAACATCTGTTATTCTCGGTTATGATATGCATAATGTATGTACATTACTCACAAGTAATGCATAGACATACCATCATTTATATATGAGATACATTCAAAACTTTTGTATGTGATACTTCAAAGAAGAATGATAAAGGAGGGTGTTTTGATATGTAAGGTAAATCTAACCCAGCTAGTAGAGTCAAGAATGCTCTTAACTGGAAAACATATACTGAGGTGCAGTAGAGCTAGGAGAAAAGAAATTGAATTTAAGGAAGGTATGAGCTCAAGCTCAATTGTTGAATGAATGGATGAATGAACGCTTCTACTAGGTAGTATTAGTGTTTTGGAGGTGAGGTGGTCTTTATCAGCTTCCTAGATGTGTCCTGATTCCGGTGCTTCCTGACCAAAGAAGCAGGATTTTCTCATCTGCATCATTTTAAAAAGAACGTTTTTTTAAAGTAAAGATTTTTGTACAGTAAAAAAAATAAATGTTTTGTTTTATTTTTATTAATTGAGAGTTTCATACAATGTATTTTAAACGTATTTGCCTTCTATCCCTCCCAGCTCCACCCGCACTTCCCAACACCCCAATTCCATGTTCTTTCCCTTTTAAATAACTCATCAAGTTCAGTTTGTGCTGCCCATGGAAGGGGGCCATCCGCTGGCCATGGTTTGTGGACCAGGATCTATATCCTTAAGGAAAACTGATTCTCCCTCTCCTAGAACCCATCATCTATCCATACCCCCTCAGGTAGGGGTAGGCCCTCATGAACTCCCCCCTGCCTCACATTGGAATGTTGACTAGCTTGATCTTATACAGCCAGCCAGAGCCACTGTGAGTTCATGAGTGCAGTGGTCCTGTCATGTCAGGAAGATACTGTTTCACTTCAGCCCTCTCCAACCCCTGACTCATAGTCTTTCTACCCTCTTTTGAGATGGCCCTTTTATATTATGGGGATTAAGTGTCTCTTTGTTACAATGCTTTAAATGACTTAGAAGGACTTGAAGGTAAGGAGCCAAGATCACAATGACTTGAACAAGAAAGGAGTAAAAGAAGGTTAGGAATATGGAAAGCTGTTTAGCTGTTGTGTAAGTACCTTAGGGGCATCCCATAGTGATCTCAAGGTATGCTGGATGAAGAGTTTGGTTAGAAGAGCTGTTAATATGAGAGATGATCTGATCCAGCAAGTAGGGCCTGCTGTGACTGGTTCTAACAGCCTGATTATCTCATGAGGAGAGTCAAGCAGAAATGCCAGTCATGATTGCAGGCCAGGGAACAGGATTCACCATCTGGAAGGTTAGCCAGGTTCAGAAGGGGGTTAGTGTGTAATTTTGGTCAATGGACGTTAGGACTAGGCTTGGCTCCCAGCAGAAGTCTTGCAAGGCTGCTGCTAAAATCCAATAAATGCAGAGGCTTTAAGCAGGTGGTGTTGTCCCCTCACTCAGATGAAAAGTTTAGAGAAAGGTCGTAGAGGAGCCAAGGATGTGAGACTAGTGGCCCATTACCTCCAGAGGCCACAGGATCAGTCCCTACTGCACCTGGCATTTCTTAGGTCTAAATGGTAAGTAGATTGTGATTGGTGTAGTCTAGGCCATGCACCCACCCTGGAGTGAAATGGGGGACAGTAAGGTGATGGGAGTGTTCCCCAACACTTCCTGGGGGTGGCCTTCCAAAGGAAAGTGAAAGACATTCCAGGAAAAGTGGACACTGAGCTTAAGACAGCACTGGACATCCGTAACCCAGAGCCTGAGTGATGCTCAGTCAGGGATGCTGTATTAACTCTAATGAAATTTCCTTTCTGACTGGTGTAGTCATGGTCTAGAGATCTGGGATATACTGCTGATGAGTTGCTGTTTAACCTCTACACTTGGGCATGTGTGTCATTTCTTTAGTGCCTTATTTCAAAGAGTAGTAAAAGCCCAAGCTGCCCAACACCCAGCTCATTGTTCCAGAATTAGTTGCCTGCCTTTTGTCCTTTGTCTCTGACCAGCTGCTATACTCCCAACCCAACATTTGAAATGACCTTTTCGCTCCAACAATGCAAAACACAAGATTTCCAGTCTCCTTTGTATCTGCAGTAAGTGCCTCTGTATTTATAGATGGAATGCAAACACCTAAATTGTTCCTCTAAAGATTGCTTTGATATAGAAACTGAGAGTTGAGGCAGGAGAGGAAGAAAAAAGATAAACGTGTGTGTGTCTGTGTGTGTATATGTGTGTGTGTCTGTATGTGTGTGTCTGTGTGTGTATGTGTGTGTACATATATACATATATTGTTTCAATTAATAATTGTTTTTCCAAAGAATAAAATAAATATACAGTATGCCTTTGGAAAGGACATTGGCAATACTCATATTTCCTACTAATAGTACCGCCTACCTTTAATGACACCCAAGTTCTGCCTCAAAGCCTCCAGCTAGTTTCCCAATTCATACTCTTTTATTAGCTTCTGACTGTTGCAAGCATGACTGTTTATTTAATGACCTCAAACTAGGTCAAGAATCTTGAGCAAATAATATGGTCTCTTTGAAGACTGAGCTTGGAAACGACTGAGTAAAAGATAATAGGACTCAGTTGAAAATGTTCAGGAGGTGATGTAATTGATATTCTGAGTCCCATTGTCGCTTCTATTTGTAATCAAGTTGATTTTGCAAAAATATAATGGTTCTGTAACCATATTTTGAGGCAACAGAAAGATTTCTCTTCCCCTTCTACCTACCCACCCCCTCAGTTGTTGGATAACCCCTATACAGATGATAATTTGGAGGAAAATGTACTTATTTAATATTAACTTAAAAATTTATGGAAAAATATATTATTTTCATATCTACATTGATTCAGATTAGGAATAAGCTTGATTAACTTTTTTTTTTTTTTTGGTATTTTCGAGACAGAGTCTCCCTGTAGCCCCAGCTGTCCTGGATCTCACTTTGTAGACCAGGCTGGCCTTGAACTCACAAAGATCTGCCTGCCTCTGCCTCCTGAGTGCTAGGATTAAAGGCGTGCACCACCACGCCTGGCAGCTTGATTAACTATTATCCTCAAATTTAAAATGTCAATTCCTCCACCAGTGTCTTTGACACTTTTGTTTTCTCTATATAAGAACAGGACAGTGGGGACAGTTTGAGTGGCAAGTGTCAATCCACATTGCTGACATATGATGTCATCCTCACATTAATGGTATTCTCAGGACTGAGAAAGCTGATGCCAGACAAAAATTTACTTTGCTTAGGGCTGTATACAAGTGTTGTGAGCAGAATCTGGACACAGATCTGCCTGCAGAGGCTCCCCCACCACCGTGTGTGGCTTTCTGATTTCACAATAGAAGTAATAGCTAGAATACACATGTGTATATAAAGAATTAGCTACTGTCCTAATCCTACCAAATCTTGTTAGAAAGTAGAAGCTAGAGATAAGCATTTTATTCAACTTAATATGCTCCAAATGCTCTAAGTCTAGCATACAATCAGAATAAAAGATTATGGATAAGATATTTTTACTTTTGAACAAGAATGTTTTTATCGAATTTTTGCAAATTTCATATATTTTTATTGTAGTTAGATCCTTTCCTCTATCTATACTCCCTGTTATTACTTCTACCTAATTTCATATACTCTGTTGTATATATTAAGGCTATAAATTTGTGTCTCCAAATGTCCTTCAGTCTGGATCCATCCATAGGAGCCTGATTAACCTACCAAGAGTCACAGTGCTAAAAGAGACGGACTCTCCCCTTCCCAGCAGCTGTCGGTTTCCCAGAGTTCCTCAGATAAGTTTGGGATTTCTTATCCACTTCCCGAGGTCTATGCTGGAGTTTTGTCTGGCTTGAGTTTACCTAGCATCTGCGCATTCTAACACCATTGCTGTGAGCTTCTATGAGTAGCTTTCTAGCTGTCCGGAAAACTCTGTTTCCTTGTGGTTATACCTTCTGGCTCTTAAAATCTTGCCACCACCTTTTACAATGATCCCTGAGCCTTGGGAGGTAGATGTTGTACATAGATGTCCAATTCAGGGATAAGCAGTCTGAATGAAGCCTTTTATTCTCCACTCTTTGGCCAGTTGTGGGTTTCTGTGTTGATCACCAGCTGCTGCATAGGGAACCTTCTTTGGTGAGAGTTGAGAGATACATTAATCAATCTAATCTATGGTGTGACAGTGAGTCATCAGGGGTCACTTTAATACTATATCTAATACATCCAAAATACTTTTACATCTAACATAGAATCAAAAGAAAAGATTAGGGATAAGAACATTTTTAGCCCTGCTTCTCTCTCTTGTCTTGGACTTTTGCTTGAGGTAGTATCAGGTGGCAGGTATATCTGACACTATACCATGATGGAAAGGTACTGAGAGCCACAGGCTATAAGGCCATACTAGCTCTGCTGTACACACACCACTGATACCCTCTGTACATGACTTCTTCCTGTCACCACAAGCTGAAGCCAGAGCCTATCGTCTTCCACCTGTATTGTCACATAGCTTTCCCATAGTCCTGCTTGAACCTTGCGGTGGACTCCTACTGCATACAGGATATAAATTCAAGTGCTCATTGTTTCTCTGCATCTGGTCCTGCCTGTCTGTTTGTTTCAGGATGCCCCTACTTACAATACCAGTTCTCTTGCTCCTGGCAATGCCAGAGCCATTTGTTCTCCCCAGGCTTCATCCGTGACCCTCCGCCTGTGGAGTCTGTGTTGTTCCTGTCTTTTCTTGCTGTCACCCAGGTCTCATTCACCTTCTCCATAAGATGCCTTCTCTGACTACTCAATATGAGGCAACAGTTGCTACAGGCATGGGCTCGCACTCCCTCCCAGACATTTCTTCATCTCTCGAGAATGATCTGTAACTATATTGCTCCATTCTATCTTATTTTCTGCTGTTTCTATAATTTTTAATGTCTTCATGTAGACATTAAGTATGCTGAATGAGCAAATGGTTGGATTTAAGTCTCACTGATTGGATCTTGGTATTTGCAAAAAGGAAAACTCTAGATACTTCTCTCCTGGTTGTAAGGGTGTCAGAAGCCTTTCACTGCTAGGGAAGATAGGCACTGTTCATTTTGGAGAAATTATTCAGGATGCTGACCCACCACAGCCTGTATTTGCTTGCTAATAGAAATTATTGCTGGGGATGGAGAAATGGCCTAGTGGTTAAGAGCACCAACTGCTCTTGCAGAGGACCCGGGTTTGATCCCCAGCACCCACATGGCAGCTGAGAACCGTCTTTAACTCCAGTTCCAGGGGAATCCAACACCCTCATCTGACCTCCGAGCCATTGCACAACGTGGGTGCACAAACTTACATGCAGATAGTACATACATACACATAAAAAAAATTAAAAAATACACTGAAAAAGCCTTTGACAAAATCCAGCATCCCTTCATGCTTAAAGTCCTAGAGGGAATTGGATTGGAGGGATCATTCCTCAATGTAATCAAAGCCATATACAGGAAACCCACAGCCAATATCATCCTAAATGGGGAAATGACAGAAACATTCCCTTTAAAGGTAGGAACTCGGCAAGGCTGCCCCCTGTCACCACTCCTCTTCAATATAGTGCTTGAAACACTTGCTAGAGCAATAAGGCAAGAAAAGGATATTAAAGGAGTACTAATTGGAAAAGAGGAAGTCAAGCTATCCCTATTTGCTGATGATATGATTGTTTACTTAAGGGATGCTAAAAACTCCACCAGAAAACTCCTAGAAACGATTAACAGCTTCAGCAAAGTGGCAGGATACAAAATTAACCTAAAAAAAAAAAATCAGTGGCCTTTCTTTACACCAACAAATAAACAAGTGTAAAATGAATATAGACCTTCCCAATCACAATAAACACACACACACAAAAAAAAAAAAAAAAAAAAAAAAAAAAAAAAAAAAAAAAAAAAAAAAAAAATCTCTACAATAAAAATTTTAACCTTTTAAAGAAATGAAATTGAAGAAAACATCAGAAGATGGAAAACTCCCATTCTCATGGATTGGGAAACTTAACATTGTGAAAATGTCCGTACTCTACCAAACCTAGATCATGTTAAATGCAATCCACATTAAATCCCAAGAGTTTCTTACAGCTAGAAAAAAAAGTCTTAAAGTTCATTGGAAAACAAAGCCCGAATAGCCCAACAACCTGAGTGAAAGAGCAACCGGGGTCTCTCTACCTAGATTCAAACTATAATAATTACAGGGTGTATAGTCATAAAAAAGCTGGGTATGGCAAAAAAGACCTGTTCACCAATGACAAAAACGAAGATCCAATCTGAGCCACATATACCAATTTGGCCTTCATTATTTGACAAGGGGGCACAGACGACAAATGGAGAAAGACAGTCTTGTGCAAGTGGTTGTTGGACAACTGGTATACAAATTGTCGAAGAATGAAATAAACCCTACCTCTCACCGTCAAAGTGAAAAACTTCCAGATTGGATCAAAGACCTCAATGTGAAGCCCAAACTCTGAAGGCGATAGAAGAGTAACGATGGGGCAGCGGACTACAAGACATAGGCTAGGAAAGCTCTAAAATACAGACGCAGCTGCAAATGCAAGTTAAGGTCGACAATTTGACAAATGGGACCTCATTAAATCAAAAGCTCTGTACATCAAAAGAAACATCAGGAAGTGAAGAGAAATCCCCAGAGGAAGGAACCTTCACTGCGAAAATTGACAAAGCATTTGATTTCAAATATAAACTCAACTCAAAACAGGAAAGAACAAATATACCACTCATGTGGAGGCAAGAGCTGAACAGAGACTTCACAAGTGTGGAATTCGATGATGACTAGAAAAATACCGTTGTGCTGTTTTGGAGGCTTCTTAGTGAGTGGATCCATGTTAGAGAGTTGTACTGATGGCGGCCAGGCTTAGTGAGTTAAACACTCGTGGTCCCCAGTCGCCTCTCTCTGCTTCTGTCCACTTGTGAGATGTGACCCTCGGCATGCTGCTCAGCTCCAGCGCAATGCCTCGCTAATGGACTCTTAATTTCCTGGAACGTTTATCATAACTCAATGAATTCTTCCTTTTTAGTTCTTGGTTCCATGTTGTTTATCACAGCCACAGAAAGTGCCTAATACCTTTATTATTTATGATCTTTCCTTAGTTGTCTTCCATTGCTGTGACAAACACACTTGATCAAACAACAACTTGGGGAGGAAAGGGTTATTCAGTTTACTATGATCCTGGGCACAGTTCATCATTAGGGACCCAACAAGATCAGGAACTCAGGGCCTGGAAGAGGAGCTGGGTGAAGACAGGCATGGAGGAATGTTGTTCACTGGCTGCTTGCTCTCTGGCTCATGCCAGCCTGCCTTCTTATACAGTACACAACCTGCCAGGGGTGGACACCATTGTGAGGCTGGGCCCTCCCAGATTGCCCAACAATCAAGAATATCCACAGATGTGCCACAGGCCAATCCAATGGAGACAATTCCCCAATTGAGGCTCCTTCAACCCAGGTGTGTCAAGTTGACCCTAGCATCTCCGCACAATTGACCCTTGGCTCTTTGACACAAACAAAAACACATCACTATAAACCACCACCTTTCACTGTTCTTATCCCAAAGTACTGAGTTTATATTAAGTCACAACATAAGACATTCCGAAAAGGCAACACTTAAAAGCCCCACATCCTTTAAAATGTCCAAAACTTAAAATGTCACAGTCTGTTAAAAGTCTCTCTAACTGTGGGCCTGCTGTAAAATCCAAAACAAGTACTGTTATTTCAAAGCGGCTAAGAATCAGCATCTCAAACAAAACTAAGTCCAGCAAGTAGCTCAAGCTTGAACACCTGGGATCTCACTACAATATTCAGGGCTCCAAAGGGTTTCAGCAAAGCTCCCTATTGATCGGCTGTCTGTGGCACAGAGGCTCATCTTGCAGAAGCCAGGCCCACATTCCCTCACATCTGCCGCTGTCTCTTGGTGTCAATCCATGGCTCTGGGCATCTCCAAAAAAGCTGGGGTCGCACTGAAAACTGAAGGCAGCACTTCACCAATGGTTCTTCTCTGACTCTATTGGTGCAGAAGCCTCAGTTTCTTCTCATGACTCTGCAACGGTGGGGGGTCTTCACTGCAACTGAGGTGCACTTCCACAGTGGTATTTCCTGACTTCACAGGCCGAAGCATCGGACTGCTCTCTGTGACCCCCCCCCCCAAATTTCAACACCAGAACCCTATAGGAGACTCTTACACTTACCAAGTCCTGCTTCTGGCTCAGATGGAGGTCAGCCCCTTCTGGGGATCACAGCTCTGTGTGCTGACCCTGAAGAAATTGTTCCCAGAGATTCATCACAGTGATGTGGTCTCTTGTTACTTAAAGCTGATTTTTCAGCCCAAGCTAACCAGCATCACGTTGTCCCAGTACACAAAAAGATTTCACTTCAGGTTTGGTCTCTTGTTTACAGCTGATCTTCAGCCCCAGCTGACACAGAATCCACAAGATTCACGTCCTGATGATCTCTGCTCACCTTGAAACTAGAGAAATCACAAGCCAGGCCCCTATCTTCTACAATCCTTCAGCAAAACTGTCTCCAAGCCCACAGCAACGATCTTTAGGCATTCATGATCTTCCCGCCAAAGTCCAAGATGCCCTACAATCCTTACCCAAAACACCAATGGTCAGGTGTGTCAAGCAATACCACACTCTTCTGGTTACCAATTTCTGTTTAGTTTGTCTTCCATTTCTGTGACAAAACACTCTGATCAACACCAACTTGGGGAGGAAAGGGTTTATTCAGCTTACATCTCCTGGGTCACAGTTCATCACTTAGGGAGCCCAAGGCAGGAACTCAGGGCAGGAACCTGGAGGCAGGAGCTGAAGCACAAGCCATGGAGGAATGCTGTTCACTGGCTTGCTTGCTCCTCTGGCTCATGCCCAGCCCACCTTCTTATATGGTACACAACAACCTGTCCAGGGTGGCACTACTCATTGTGGGCTGGGCCCTCCCACACTGCTCGACCATCAAGACAATACTCCACAGATGTGGCCACAGGCCAGTCCAATGGAGCCAATTCCCCAACTGAGGCTCCCTCAACCCAGGTGTGTCAAGTTGACACTAAGCTATCCAACATACACCTTAAGAAGTGTTCAACATCACTAATCATTAAGGAAATGCAAATCAAAACCACTTTAAGATATCATCTTACTCCAATAAGACTGGCTAGGATCAAGAAAACAAATGATACCAAGTGCTGGAGAGGTTGTGGGGAAAGGAGAACACTCATCCACTGCTGGTGGGAATGTAAACTTGTACAGCCACTATGGAAAGCAGTGTGGAGAACCCTTGGAAGACTTGGAATGAACTTGCCACCTGACCCAGCCATACCACTCCTAGGCATGTACCCTCAAGACTCCCCCCACCACAGAGATACATGCAAGGCCATGTTTATTTCAGCTCTTTTCACAATAGCAAGGAGCTGGAACCAACCCAAATCCCCCTCAACTGATGAGTGGATAGAGAAAATGTGGTACATCTACACAATGGAGTTCTATGCAGCAGTAAAGAAAAATGACATCATGAGCTTTGCAGGAAAATGGCTGGATCTAGAAGACATCATGCCAAGTGAAGTAACACAGTCCCAGAAAAACAAATGATGAATGGTATCCCTCATCTGTGGATGCTAGTGCCAATTACCTATTTGTAAGTATTTCTTGTTCACGGTCCCTTGAGCTTTTGTCCAAGCAGTTGGGAGTGATGCATATTGGAAAACAACAACAGAAAGGACTGCATCAAAAAACTGACAGAAACAGTGAACTTCTGCTCAAAACAGTCAATTTCTACATAGAGAATATTGAGAAAGACTGAGAAAGAGATGAAAAGCATGTTTGGCAGAATGCATGAGCTCTGGTGGGGTGGGGGGATAGGGTGGGGGACACAGGTATAGATTTGATAATCTTGTACAAAATATATATTAAAAATTTTTTACACTAAGATACATAATAAAATTTAAAAAAAATTATTGCTGAAGAGTGTGTGTCCCTGGATGGGACTCCTATATTAAACCTCACCCACCCACGGCTCAGGGACCATTGCAGAAGAGGGGGCAGAAATATTGTAAGAGCCAGGGTTGGTGCATGAACATAAAGAAAAAGATTTTTCAGGCCTCTGGGAACTTGCTCATATGAACTTGCAACAATATACTGCAACTTGCAGCATGCATAAGATCCATGCCGACTCAATGACAAAAAGCAGCGTAAAACTGGGTAAATGGGCAGCAGGGCCCAACCTTAGCTGAGGAATTGTTGACAACTGATCAATGTGGGATGAGGGAGAGCAGATCTTCTTTAAGGGAGTGATTCAGGTAGGCTGACTAGACTCAGTAGATGAACTTGCACCTAGGGACATTCAGGTATAAGATAAAAATAAGACTTAACATATATGACATAATGCATGAAATCTGGTGGGGGACTTTGGAGGGTTGGCAGATGGGGGAGGGGTCTAAGTTTGATTAAGATCTATTATATGAAGTTCACAAAACCTCAATAAAATTATACATTTTAAAAAGAAATTACTGTTAAAGAATGAGACGATTTGCTTGAGAATGTTGCACAAGTGTCCATATGTGCCCGTGCAAAGCTATCTGTGTATCCATGTCTTCTTGTTGGTATTGAGTGCTATGTGGCTGTTTATTCCCTCTACAGATATTCTAGGTCATGACCTCTGGTCATGTTATAACCAAAACTGAAAATGTTGGCCTGATGAAATCTTAGGTTTAATGTATGCTTAGGACATACCAAATATTCTTATCATGAAATTATTCTGAAATAATTCAGAAAACAAAAACTGCTTTTCTGATAGGTTAGATAAAAATTGAGTAGGATATTTCTAAATATTGTATTTTCCAAAATAGCTAGAATTCTGAATTACTGAATCATTGTCCATTCTAGTTGGCATTAAAAATATATGAATTAGTCAGCTTTCTGTTGATGGGACAAAATACTTGAGGTAATTAACTTACAGGGAGGTAGGGCTTGGTTTGACTTATGTTTCAGGGATCTCTACCCAGGATTGCCTGGTCCTGTCTATCACTTCGGACCACAGCAAGGCAGCATTTCATGACATGACATGGAAGAGAGAGAGAGAGAGAGAGAGAGAGAGAGAGAGAGAGAGAGAGATTGAGATTGATTGATTTTAGATTTGATATCCCTTCTCCACATTCCAGGATCCTGGGAGCCTATCACTCTGGCTCTCAAGAATAGACCTACTAATGAAGGCTAACCCCAGAAGTACACTCTTATAACCAGCTTCATTATCAATAACACCATATTTTGGGGCAGGTCTCTCATTTGAATCCAGAGCTTGCTGATCCAGGTAGTCTAGCTAGCCAGCTTGCTCTTAGAATCTCCATTCAGCTGTCTCCACCAGCTGAATGCAGGGAGTATAGCTGGGTTCTAGTACCCTGCCTGCCTTTACTCGCTTGCTGTGGATTTGAACTCAGGTCATCACTCCTGCAAGAACAAGAGCTTTACCAACTGCTGTCTCTCAGCCCTTATGTGAAATTGTGATAGTATAAAACAAGGAGATGAAGCAAGTGCTGTCTCCGATATGGCGTAGTGATAGGCCCTTAATAAGCCAGCACATGACCAAGGGCCAAACTGTGATGTTTCTAGAACTGAAAAAAAAAAAAAAAAAACAACACAGGTGTAGTTGGACTTAGTTTGGAGCAGCGACATTCAGGATGAGGATGAAATGTGACTGTGATCCTGGTGAGAACACGCTTCAGACAACTTCTCCAGCTTGCTGGCCTGAGTGCTTCCTCAGCCTGGGACCCATCCGTCCCTATTTTGCCTGTTCTGTGGGCCTCAGGACCACTGCTTCACTGGCTCTCCCTTGTAGAAGGCCTCATTGGGTCCTCAGTGAGTCTGATCCATGTGCTATCTGCACCTCACAGGCAGGCTTGTCTGTCCCCTTTGTCACCAGCTCTTGGCTATCCTTATCAGTGGGTGGAGAAGCTTCTGCTTGTCCTCCAGAGGGAGTGGGCCAGGGAATAACCAGCTCTCGTCACTTAAAATGTATTTATGGGGCAAACATTTGTTGAGTACCTAGTGTTTGACTGGTGTGAGGAAGATGAGTAACTCACCATCTACAGCCCCAGGGGGCTCCTGTTCTGGTAGGGGGAGACTGACTTATAATCAGAGAGCCAGAAAACCACCTGGTAAGTGTGTTTCGGGGGAGGAGTTGGGCCTACGTGGCTGTGGGGACTTGGAAACAGGTTCTCCAGCTTTTAGCACAGGAGATCATTTCAGAAGAAACCACTGGTTTATGGGAAAAGCTGACACTAACTACACAGAAAATGAAGACAAATTGATTTTTTTTTTTTGCACTTCCTATTACTGGTATCATCAGCGCAGACAAATTGATTTTTATATAGAATATTGTTGAAGTCCTTTAACTTAATCCAGTCCTGTTTGTTTGCTTGTTTAGTTTTATTTTGTGGTGTTGGGAGTCTTGAATATGCTAGGCAAATGCTCTACTACTCATGCCTAACTCTCAGCCCTCAATCACATTTAAAAAATTTCATTAGAAAAGTGTTGTCAGTATTACAACAACAAGCCCAATTAAAATCATTGCATTCTAATGATTGTGAGATGCTTTAATATGAATTAATAATTGTGTGATGGTCTTAAGAATTGTTAGAAATATACCTTCTAATTGGGGGAATGATTAAATGACTGTAGTTCATTGTATCATTGTGAGGATTGCTTACCAAAACCTTAATATTTATCTTTTTCTATTTTCTTCCAAAAAGAAAAATAGAAAGACATTAATATGTATGCTTAAATTTTAAAATATATTTTGGATTAGTTTTATCTCATTAGTTTTAACTGAATTAACCTTGGGATATCTTTATGAATTTATTATTTACTTTTATTTTTGTGAATGAGTGTATTGTCTGTATGTATGTAAGTGCACCCATGTCCTGCAATGCCCAAAGACATCAAAAGAGGGTGTTGGATCTCCTGGAACTAGAGTTATGGATGGTTGTTAGCCGCCGCCATGTGGGTGCTGGGAATTGAACCTGGGTCCTCTGCAAGAACAGCCATTGCTCTTAACTCCTAAGAGATGTCTCCAGACCCAACTTTGGGATATCTTTTTTTTTTTTTTTTTTTTTCGGTCTTTCAAGACAGGGTCTCCCTGTAGCCCCAGCTATCCTGGGGCTACAACTCACTCTGTAGACCAGGCTGGCCTTGAACTCACAAAAATCTGCCTGCTTCTGCCTCCCAAGTGCTAGGACTAAAGGCGTGCGCCACCACGCTCTGCTAGGATATCTTTTATGTAACAGAAGAGACTAAATTAGACATTTATATTGGAAATAGGAGTAAAAATCTTAAGTTGATGTTACCATGTTTGAAGTGGATTATTCTTTTCCGTGTATATTAAATGCTATCATTTAAACCTAACAGAAATATTAGATTAAGTGTTTTACTTTTTATTAGGAAGAACACCAACAGTAAGAGGAGCCATGCAGCTCTCTTCAAATTTTTGCATTATAGAATAGGTTTGAAATGTGTGTTTGCACCAAAAAATATAATGAAATAAAAATTGGCCAGGCGTGGTGGCGCACGCCTTTAATCCTAGCATTTGGGAGGCAGAGGCAGGCGGATCTTTGTGAGTTCAAGGCCAGTCTGGTCTACAGAGCCAGTTCCAGGACAGCTGGGGGGCTACAGGGAGACCCTGTCTCTAAAAAGACCAAAAAAATAAAATAAAATGAAATGTGTGTTTGGTTTGGATAACAAAACAAAACATTTCTTGTCCAGTAAAAAGACTGTTTCTCTTTAAGGTTATGAAAAGACAGATGATGTTTCAGAGAAGACCTCGCTGGCTGATCAGGAGGAAATAAGAACTATATTCATCAACCAGCCTCAGTTGACAAAATTCTGCAACAACCATGTGAGGTAGGAAGGACTGAAGAGTACAATGGAACCTGGGAACCCATGACCACAAACGCAGGATGTGTGGAACGAATATGCGTGCCAAGCATTAACTCAGTCAGGCTGAGTCTGTGCTTCTGTTAACTATGGTAGAATGTTTGGCTTTCATAAGGCTCTGGGTTCGATCGCCAGCGCCTCAAAAAAAAAAAAGAATAAAACTGAAAATAAGAATCTGGATGTAGGAAGGAGCAGAGGACACATGCCCTGTGCCAGTAGCTCCGAACAGTGAAAGCTGTTCCTGGGCAATGGTTATCTCGCTGCACTGTTAACATACTATGTATTGCTTTTGCTTAGTAAGTTTTAACATTTCAGACACAGTCTTTGCAACTCTGCACCAAGAACTTTTTTGTTCAGCTTTGTTTTGTTTGTTTTAGCTAAAGAGTCTTTAAGTATGGGTTTTTCTGTAGTAATTTAGTATGTTTCTGAGGAAAGGATGGCTGTGAGAAGGACTTCTGGGCTCCTGTTTCATTTCAACGATCATGAAGACTCCACCTCAGCACTAGTCACTACCTTCCCACTCCTGGCCCCAGGAGTTTCTCCAGGAATAGAATGATCAGATTTGAGATATACCTATTGAAATTTAATGTTTACAATTGCAGGCTCTTGAGGATTATCTGTTTGGAAAGTATGGCATGTGTCCTTTAATCTCCCCCTTTTATTTGATAAGCAAGACGTTAATGTAGATGTTTTTAAGACCAAAGTGTCCCTCTCATATTGATTCTGAACTAGGCAGAGCCCTCACCCTGTTCCTGGGGAGGCCATAAAGGCTTTGCAGGTAGAGCTGTAGCCATCTCCTTGAGCCTGGTTATCTGGACCTTGTCTGCACTCTGTATATGCTGTCTGCTCCTGCTCAAAGGCGATTTTTCTTTCTGTTGATGTTAGAACACTTATCTTATCTGAAGTTGCCCTTTGCAAGTGACTCCTACTGCTGTTTAGCAAGAGAACTGGCCAAAGAGGACAAAAGGTGTCCCAAAGCCTAAAGGATTCATTCTTTGCTATTATTTAGCTGTTTTCTTTGTCCCTTTTTCTTTTAAGTGAATTAACCCCCAGGATATGCTCCAAATTTGAAAGGGAGAGCAAATGTTCATCATGAAATTGCTTTTGAGGTGGTAACAGGACTTTGTAATTGTGGATGCTAATTGTGGAATGATTAAGGTTTATGCTACTTTTCATTTTTGTCTTCTAGCACTGCAAAATACAACATAATCACATTCCTTCCGAGATTCCTCTACTCCCAGTTTAGGAGAGCTGCTAATTCGTTTTTTCTCTTTATTGCCCTGCTTCAGGTAAAGTCTCATCCTAAAGCCTTTGTTCAAAGCCAAATATGCCCTATACCCAGGAATATATGGACAGCACTAATTGGAATCAATGGGTTATTAAATTAAAAAGAAAAGACCTGAATTTGGGGAACTAGGGAAGTTGGGGGGGGGTCTGGGAGGAGTTAGAGAGTAAGATGATCAAAATACATTCTACGAAATTCTCAAAGAATTAATAAAAGTATTTAAAAATTTAATTAAGCTGGGTGTGGAGGCACACACCTTTAATCCCACTACTCTGGAAGCAGAGGCAGGTGGGAGTTTTGTGAGATTGAGACCAGCCCGGTCTACGTAGTGAGTTTCAGGCCAGATGGGACTTGTCAGGACCTGTCTCAATCTTTTTTTTTTTTTTTTTTTTTTGACATAGGGTCTCCCTGTAGCCCCAGCTGGCCTGGAACTCACTGTGTAGACCAGGCTGGCCTTGAACTCACAGAGATCCACCTGCCTCTGCCTCCTGAGTGCTGGGATTAAAGCCATGCAGGACCATACCCGGCCTTCAAAACCATTTTTTTTTTAAAGAATTTAAAAAATTTTAGAGAGTAAAGAAACATTTCAAACTCTAAATACTATATGAGGTTTTGTTTTGTTTTGTTTTGTTTTGTTTTGTTGTCTTTTCAAGACAGGGTCTCCCTGTAGCCTCAACTGTCCTGGAACTCACTCTGTAGACCAGGCTGGCCTTGAACTCACAAAGATCTGTCTGCCTCTTGTCTCCCAAGTGCTAGGATTAAAGGCATGCGCCACCACGTCCAGGCTATATGAGGCTCTTGTATTACTTTCCCTCAGGTTACATTGAATCAAGCTAGATAAGAACAGAACCAAAATTCTAGAGAACGATTGTAGTCAACAGTAATCCAGAAACCAAATGGGAATATTCATTTTTCTCTGCAAATAAAACAATGCTTTCCATTTTAAGAATTTCTTTTTTTTTTTTTTTTTTGTCTTTTTGAGACAGGGTTTCCCTGTAGCCCTAGCTGGCCTTGAACTCATTCTGTAGACTAAGCTGGCCTTGAACTCTTAGAGATCCATCTGCCTCTGCCTCCTAGGATTAAAGGCCTGCCCCACCATGCCCAGCAATTTAAAGACTTTTTAAAAGTTAAAGAGAACTGTCTGTTACATCTGTGACCCATCTGCTGAGGCTTATGGACATGCTGTGAGATTTGCTGTGTCAGAAGACATTGGGTTGCACTGTCAACATGCAACGTGCACCGGCAGTCCCCCATGACCTCTGCAAGCTTTGGACTCATTTTTAACCAGACACTTTATAAGATCTATAAATGTTATTGCAAGGATTGTTCCTTTTAGGTATTAAAGACAGGGGAAACTTCTTCCTTGCATTCCAGAATAGCCACTTAACAAGTTAGTTGTAACAAATGTTTTAGGAAAAATGTATTAAAAAGTAGCAAATGGGGGCTAGAGAGATGGCCTAGTGGTTAAGAGTGCCGACTGCTCCTGCAGAGGACCGGGATTCAATCCCCAGCACCCACATGGTGGCTGAGAACTATCTTTAACTCCAGTTCCAGGGGAATCCAAGACCCTCTTCTGACCTCCGCATGCATTGCACGACAGGGGTGCACAAACCTACATGCAGACAGTACATTCATACACATAAAAAATAAATAAATTTTTTTTAAAAGTAGCAAATGTTCATTGTTAACAAAAGGAATTAAAAACAGAGAAAAGCACAAAGATTAAAGCTTATTCCCCTACCAGAGGAAGCTCTGCCTGACACTTGAGTGCTTGTCTCCTAGGCTTGCTTTTTGCTCCAAGCATGATATTTTTTCTCTAACAAAAAAGGGATCATGAATCAAACATTATTTTACAACCTGTTTATTCATGTTAGACTGTATGGACATTCTCCTAGATATTTGTTGTATTTATAAATTATTTTAATGGTGATCTGCTTTATTCTGTAACTATTCTAATTTTTTTAGTCCTCTAGTATATTAGCACTATATATTTTATATTTATCCTGGAGCTAATTAACCTGCTGTCTCATGCCAGTAGTAGCCAAATCAGTGAGGTGTGTTTTAAAGACACAGCAACATTGTTGTTTTTAGATTGGTTCTCATTGGATTTATTCATCTTCTTTTCCCCTTTTTCTTCAAATAGCAAATACCTGATGTGTCACCAACAGGTCGCTATACCACCCTGGTTCCACTCTTATTTATTTTGGCCGTGGCAGCTATCAAAGAGATCATAGAAGATATTGTAAGTGTTTAATTTTTTATTGGTTTCAATGTGCATTAAGGTTTTTATTTTCTTAAGTTATTTAACTTACAGAATAGGCTGTTTAAAATGCCTATTCAGGGGGCTGGAGAGATGGCTCAGCGGTTAAGAGTACTGACTGCTCTTGCAGAGGACTGGGGTTCGATTCCCAGCACCCACATGGCAGCTAAGAACCACCTTTGAGCCAGGCATGGTGGTGCACACCTTTAATCCTAGCACTCGGGGAGGCAGAAGCAGGTGGATCTCTGTGAGTTCAACCAGCCTGGTCTACAGAGCGAGCTCCAGGCCAGCTAGGACTAAAGGGAGACCCTGTCTCAAAATTAATTAATTAATTAATAAAATAAAAAAATAAAATTCCTATTCAACTTAAAAAATGAATAGAATATGTTCTTTCCTCTGAAGTTAATTCCTAATACATTAATATTCGGGAGTGCTTGGTACAGTGTTCTCTTATGTTTGTCACTTAGTAATGAAATAAATGAACCAAGATGTAGTAATTGGCATGAGAACTATATTTGAACATTATTTTCAACTAAATGAAGTAATCTTATAATTAAAAAGGATTAGTTTTGTATTTTTCATTTTCAAGTTAAATACCATGACTTTCACCTTATTAAATGTCTCAGTTTCTTTATCATTTTATTTTAATAGTTCTGAGCTTCCTCTTCATTTATCTTATTTTATTAAAAGAAAGTAACTAAAAATGCTATTTTTTACCATTCTGTAGTAATAAAGAGAAAGGTGGTTTCCCCTTTGTAAAATTGGTTCCCCAAAGTGAGTTTGGGCTTTTTTCTATATTTTGTCTCTTAACTATTTTATTTGAGGAGGCCAGTATTTTGTTTTATATATTACAGATTTTTGATGTTTCCTATTCTTCTAAAATACTTCTTTGTGTGTCTGAAATAAACCTTTGTCAGGTTTAAGAGTCATGTTTGGATGAGGAGAGGCTAAGAAAATCTTAAAGAACCACATGAAGTGTCACAAACACTATTTCTGCAGCACAACTTTATTAACATTATTAAAAAGAGAAAATGAGTGAAATGTCTTAATCATAGTCTACCATCAAATATTTTAGGAGTATCTTTAATGTTTAGATAGTATTAGCAGCATGCAATAATTACATCATAAGTTCTCAAACAGAGGCAGTCTATTGCAAGGACCTTCTTTGCTGCCAGTTATCATAGGCTGTTTAAGTTAGAAAACTGAATAGCAACACTGAATACTGTAGAAATGCACTTTGAGTTGTTGCAATATTAGATTATCCATTTGGTTGTTACAGAAAATCCTTAACTGTAATTGATGGTTGTTGCTATAATAGTATATTTCCTGTATGCCTCTAGTAATTTGCTTTCTGTGCTAGATTTCAATATCCTTGAGCCTGGGCAAGTGCACAAGTCTTTTTAAAAAGAAACATGGTTTACTTGCACAAAACTGATCAGATTTGAGAGATTGTTAATGCCCTCGAAGTGGTTTTTGTGGGTGTGAAACAAATGGTGAGAATTTGAACTGTTCCCTTATTATAGTATTGAAATTAAGTCTACTCAATCTATCAAATCATGTTCAGGCCCTGATTTTATATACTTGTATCTATCAATAAACATTTTAAAAAGTAAAATAAAATGCTTCTAGAAAACAAAACAAAAAAATAGAGAAAATCTAATTTTATTTTATTTATTTTTTAATACTTTTATTGATGTTTTGTGTATTCCAGACATCATTTTTCAGTTCAATTTAGACATATTCCCTTTTCCCTTCCCCCACCACACCCCAGATCACGCATTCTGCCATACGTGTCCTGCATCTTTCTCTCAGTCTTTTTAAAGTTTTTCTCTTCAAAGGTTTATTGCTCTGGGCAGAATTTAACTATATCAGTTGGTTATTTGACCCAATCCTTATGTTGTTGTGGTTCCCTCCCAATTGTATTGCTCTAAAATATACCTATATAAACATTGTATATGTACCAGAATTGTGTCCTCCAGGAATAAACTGTAGATTAACTCTGAAAAAAAAAAAAAAAGAGAGAGAAAATGAAGCTGGGCNGGCAGAGGCAGGCGGATCTTTGTGGGTTGAAGGCCAGCCTGGTCTACAGAGTGAGTTTCAGGACAGCTGGGGCTACAGGGAGACCCTGTCTCGAAAAAAAAAAAAAAAAAAAAACAAAAAAAAAAAGAGAAAACAAGTCATAGCATTGTGTGGCCCGTTAGAAGTGGAGTTCCACCAGCAGTGTCAATGCTCAAAGAACTACGAGTAGACACTGACACTGAACATACAAGTATGCATGTATGTGTGCGTGTGTGTTTGTGTGTGTGGTGTTTGTAGGTCACTGAAGTAAGTCCTCTTGATTAGTCTAGAAGTGAAGCCTCTGTGACATCCTGCTTGGGGAACATTAGCTAATACACTGAAGGAGCTCTTTTTTTTTGGGGGGGGGTATTTGGCACCCCCTAGGGGTTGATTGTCGCCATAATTTTTCTCTGTTTCTTTGCTTTTTGTATTCTTTTCTTTCTTATTTAACATAATTTTTCTGGCGCTCCTGCATTCACAAGGCATTATGCTATTGTTTCTGTTCCTGTCATTTAATTTACTCAAAAGCTTCGGGCTCAGTGGTTAAGAGCACTGACTATTCTTGCAGAGGACCTGGGTTAGGTTTCCAGCACCCATATGGCAGCTAACAACTGTCCACAACTCCAGTTTCAGGGTACCTGTGACACCCTCTTCTGACCTCCATGGGCGGTACACTTACATAGATGCAGGCAATACACTCATACACATAAAATAAAAATAATACATAAAATGTTTTTTTGTTGTTGTTTTTAAAAACAAGGAATCTGAGTCTGTGCTCAATTAAGAACACATATTGCTCTTGCTAGAGACCCAATTTCATTTTCCAACACTCATTTCAGAAAGCTCATAACCACCTGTGCCTCAGGTTCCAGGAAAACTGACGCCCTCTTCTGGCCTCCTCAGGCATCTACACTCACATGCGCATACTTGCACAGACAGACATAATTACACATAATTAAAAATATAAACAAATCTTTCTTTAAAAATATAGGAGCTTTATGGGCTGGAGAGATGACTCAGCGGTTAAGAGTACTGACTGCTCTTGCAGAGGACCCAGGTAGATTTCCCAGCACCCATGTTAGCCTTTAATCCCAGCAGTTGGGAGGCAGAGGCAGGCGGATCTCTCAGTGAGTTCAAGGCTAGCCTGGTCTACAGAGTGAGTTCCAGGCCAGTTGGGGCTACAGGGAGACCCTGTCTCAAAAAAAAAAAAATTCTAGGAGCTTTATTTAAAGAATTTTTAATTCAAAATTAATTTAGAATTGCTTTTTAGAAAGCAAAGAAACTGAGGTTTAGAGAAGTCATGTGACTTGTCCAAGAACATGGAGAAATCAGAATTCTTTTCTAATAAGTTCTTTTTTAATTTTAATTTAATTTTATTATTTTTTATGTGTATGAGTGTACTGTCTGCATGTAGGTTGGTGCACCTGTGTCGTGCAGTGCTGTGGAGGTCAGAAGAGGGCATTGGATTCTCCTGGAACTGGAGTTAAAGATGGTTCTTAACCACCATGTGGGTGCTGGGAATCGAACCCAGGTCCTCTGCAAGAGCAGGCAGTGCTCTTAACCGCTGAGCTATCTCTCCAGCCCCATGAGAAATGAGAATTCTGTCCCACAATATTCTTCCACTGCCGAAAGTCATTGGCAATAATATCAGTAGCATTTACTGTGCTTCTGGGCTCTATATACTTGTTCCCTGTTGCTTATATTTTTTAGAAATTATAGAAAGCTTAAGTTTTATTGATCTTCTTCCTGTTTTTCAAATGAAAAAGAGTAGTCAGAAGGGCCAAGAGCTTGCCAAAGGTCAACTGCTAGGAGTTTGAGTAGGACATTCTGGTTGGAGCCCTAACTGTTAGCACTCTTCTCAACTGCCTCTTCTGTCTTCTCTTTGGTTCATTAACAAAGCTATCATTTCTCTAGGTATGGTATCTAGATCCTGTCTTTCAAAATATATAGTAAATAAAAGTGTACCCAAGACTTATTATTTCTTTTTTTAATTATTTATTTATTTATTTATTTGTTTATTTATTTATTTATATGAATGTACTGTCTGCATGTAGGTCTGTGCACCTGTGTCATGCAATGCCGTGGAGGTCAGAAGAGGGTGTTGGATTCCCCTGGAACTGGAGTTCTCCTGGAATTGGAGTTACAGATGGTTTTCAGCCGCCATGTGGGTGCCGGGGATCGAACCCAGGTCCTCTGCAAGAGCAATCGGTGCTCTTAACTGCTAGGCCATCTCTCCAGCCCAAGACTTATTATTTCTAACAGAGCTTTTTTATGGCATAATATAGCAAGTGGATATGATTAAAAAGAAACCAATCAGATAGGTCTTGAAAAATATAATCCCAGTATCTTGAGGAAGCAACAGTTTTCGTGTCATAGAGGTTTTGTGTGAAACCAGTTTTAAAATACTGACAGAAGCTATCTATAGGAATTGTTTAATAAGAAGTTTATATCAAACTATAAAGTCACAGAAAGTGTGAAATAAAACTCTCTGAAAAAGAAAAATGAAGCAGGGGCTGGAGAGATCATTCAGGGGTTAAGAGCACTGGATGTCTTATAGAGGACCCAGGTTCCATTCCCAGCACCCTCATGGTTGCTAATAACCATCCGTAACTCCAGTTCCAGGGGATCTGACACCCTCTCTGAGCTCCACAGTGTACACACTTCTGTGCTTACATGCATGAAGACAAAACACTCATAACCATAAAATACAAATAAAAAATAATAAAAAAGAAACTTTAAAAATAAAGAAAAATGTAGCAATAGTTAAGTAATTGGACAGAGAACTCTCATTATCACGAATTAAAATGAGTCACATACTCACACTTCACTCGACAGAAACAAGGAGCACTGCTCAGGTGCCAGCCATCCCTCAGAATACACGTTAGGATGTGTTTAAACTGTTGCTGTGCTGGTAACTGCATTCTGTATGTCAGTGGCTTAATATATGTGCTGTCCCCTTACTGAAAGACAGTGCACGTTGCTGGAGGCACAGATGACAGTCCGTACCCTTGTTCCCTGTAATTCCTCGGGGCGATAGTCTTAATAAAGATCTCTGCTGTGTAGAATGTGGGGGTCAGGAAGCAGAGAATGGCAGGTGGAATGGAAAGGGCACTTCTGTTTGAGGACCATCAGTGGCACACAGCACTTCTGTTGACAGCTCACTGTTAGAACTAATGCCATGATAAAGAGGCAGCGTTATCTGAGCATCCCTGGAAGTCTGGAACAAGAGCAATTGGCGCTCTTAACCGCTGAGCCATCTCTCCAGCCCATAAAGCTCCTATTTTTTTTTTTGGTCTTTTCGAGACAGGGTCTCCCTGTAACCCGAGCCATCCTGGAACTCACTCTGTAGACCAGGCTGGCCTTGAACTCACAAAGATCCCCCTGCCTCTGCCTCCCAAGTGCTAGGATTAAAGGCGTGTGCTACCACGCCTGTCTAAAGCTCCCATATTTTTAAAGAAAGATTTGTTTATATTTTTAATTATGTGTATGAGTATGTGTCTGTGTGTGCAAGTATGTGCACATGAGTGTAGATGTCCATGATAATTTAGGTGGTCAAAGGAGGACTAAAAAATGAATTGGAAGGAAAACAGATTTAAGCAAACTAAATTGAAGAGTATTCTAAAAGCTGGTGTGAAAAATAAAGATATATTAGGCCAAGTGGTATGGTAGAGATGGTGAAAAGTATAAAAGGAAACTCAGTATATACTTCAGAATAAAACTGACAAGATTTATCACCCCCAACGTGCTGTATCCCCTATGTATTTGCTTCATATTCTGGCTCTACCCATTGTTACCTAAGCTTTGTGAACCAAAATGCTCCACGTTTATTGCTGAACTACACCACTCCTTGTTTATTGCTGTGTCCTGAACATAATTAATGGAGCCTGGAGCATGTAAACATTTAGTAAATCATTATTTAGTGAAGAAAGAGAATGGGTAGAACGAAAAGGAACTTAGTGCAGGGGTGACTTTCAGCTTCCTCCATTTTGAAAATGAATGTGCATGGTTCTGCGCCTGAGGCAAGGACCCTGTCTTGGGGGCTAGGTCACAGGTTGCATTATGGACATAGTTTGAGGTGTCTTTGAGACTTCCAGAGAGAGATGTCAAGGAGGCAAGTGGACAAGGCTGGGGAGCTCTGATAAGAGTCTTGGTGTGAAAGAGTTAAGAAAGTGATGCAGGGGAAGAGTGAGAAAGGGAAAGGATTAAGCCTTGATGTCTTTATGATAAAAAACTTAACTTCTTTGTTTTTGATATTTATAAAATTAGAGTCTGGATTGTTCTCTGCATCCAACACATTTGTACTTTAACACATTAACCATTAACCATTCTATAAACATAAAAGGATTTCTCTTTATTTCAGATTACTTTCTGGCAATTATGCTGTCTATTTTATTATTATTTTATTTCATGTGTATGAGTGTATATAAGTGTACCCATTGCCCATGGAGGTCAGAAGAGGGCATTGGATTCCCCTTGAACTGGACTTACAGACTGTTGTTAACTGTCATGTCGTTGCTGTGAACCAATCTGGGATCCTCTGCAAGAGCACCCAGTTCTATCTATCAACCACTTAGCCATCTCCCCAGCCTGCAAATTATGCTTTCTTTGGAAGCAGTAATATACCTATGAAATTTCTATATTAATACACAATTACTAGTGAGTGTTTTGCATGGGGAAAAATTGCCACATATTCCTGTGGGTGTGTGAGAATCATGTTTTATAGTTTCTCCACAGAGTATTTTGATGCTCTTTGTGTTTCGTGCAGTTCAGTGGCTGATACTTTGATGAACTGAGCCTGGCACTTACTCCACACTTCTTAGCTCTTGCTGTGCCTCAGAGAAATTCTGGTCTACCACCCACAGGCCTCTTTTGGAAAATGTTGTCATATATGCACTCAGCTTTTTAAAACCCTTTTTTTTTCCCCTCAAATGGAAAACTTAGGAGCTCATGTGGTTTACATTTGTTCCCATTTACATTAGTCAGAAACTCAGCTAAGTTTGGCTGTGGATTTTCCACGATAGGATCTCTTAGCACAGGGTTATTTACACTCAGCCCTATTCTCCCACATTACCCATGTCTGATGTGTTATTCTCAAGGCTGTAAGTTTACACAGAAGCTACAGGGAACTTCTAGTGAAACCGTACAGGAGAGCTGACATGGACACTTGACCTCTCATGTCTCCTCCAGCTTTCTGTTTCTTTTTCTCACTGTTCTAAATTGTTGAGTTGTGGAATTCTTCAAACTCACTTGCCGAGACTTAGACAAAATCACCTGCTGACCATTTAGTTTTGTGGGTGCTTTGGGGAGAAATGAAAATAGGGTTCCATGACCCAGGGGCTTCTGGATGCACAGAGGACAGGATATTGTGGAGCAGTGAAGAGAAGAAGCTGTATAAAGATGGTAGGTGTACTTGGTTCTAGTTGTCAACAGACATCAGCACACCATTGAATTATAGAGGATGTACTCAACTTAATTAGATAATGAATTTCACAAGAAGCTGAAAATATTTCAATCCCATTATTAAATGGTAGCTATTATAGGTAATTCTCTTGGAAGATCTTCTTTTTTAAGTGAGTTATTTAAGCAACAGACTAAATCAGCCTTTCAGTTCAGTTTTTCTAGTACATTAAAATGTTAATTTACCTATGCACTCACGTAAGAAGCCTGAGGACCCCAAACCTGCTGCCAGGGAAGAGTATTGTCTGAGGAAGCTGTGGATGGAGCTGATAGGTTCAGAATTTCTGAGTACCCTCCAATTACTCCCATCCCAACACCCCCATCTATGAGTGTGAAAAGATAAGAATCTAGAGAAACAAGTTAAGAGAAATCTCTCTTTGGTTGGGGTGCAGTGTTGCTTTATCAATCTCGTTCACTTTCTCATTGTTTTTTTTTGTTTGTTTTCAACTTTAGAAACGGCACAAAGCTGATAACGCTGTAAACAAGAAGCAGACACAAGGTGGGAACTTTATGTCTTGTTTCTCATGTTCACCAAGTGCACTCACTGTCGTGCCTCAGTCAACTGCTATATATCTCTTCAGTTCCATCCTCACTTTGTTAGCATTTATTAGCATGGCATCACATGAGAGTGATACCACTTTTGAAAACAATAGCATTTTAATATATTTAGGTGCTTCCTAGCCATATGTTCCTAAATATATTATTCATAAGGTCTGCAGTTGTTTTTACAGTGTTAAACACTATAATTGTCTTTATTTTTTGTTTGTGGTTTACAAGGTTGCTGTATAAAGGAATCATATAAAATAATCAGACATGTTACTTGGTTGAAAACCACTCTTATTCTAGACATGCAGATGAAATATGCCCCCCCCAATAAAAAGTACATGGTTAAAAGCAGGCCAGCTTCTGCTGTATGCAAAGTGTTTGGTGTGGTCTCTTTGATGGGGGAGCCATTTGGATGGAGTCCCAAACCAAAATGACCTTCACTACAAATAAAAAGACCACTGACTCTTCTGTTTCTAAAAAACTTACCTAGGAATTTGCAAAACACACACCTTTCTATCGTCCTTGAGCTTGCTTCCCCTGAGAAGCCCATTTCTCTGTGACATTCTCTCACAGGATGGGAATCAAAGGTGTCTGCCAACATCATTTGGTCATTATACACAGTATTTCAGTACTACTCTTATGCTGAAGCCCTGTGGGAAGCTTTCCACCATATATCTGTAAATTTCTTATACATTTAAGGCAGGTACATTTATTAGGCCAGCATGTTTTCAGAGTCTCTACTGAGGTACTAATTATTATGGTATGTACAAAAAACAAATGAGAACTTTAACTTGGAAGAGCTCATAGCCTGTTAAGTGCATGTAAAAATGTATAAAAGTACAATGTTAGAGATCAAGACTGGGCTGTGTGGTCTCACTGTCTCATTAGATTCTTGTGGAAAATAATGTTATCTATTATTATGGGTAATAATGTCCAATGCCACAGAAATCCCAAAAGGAAGAAAATTGGAGTATTTTGAGTGAGGCCTTGAATTTTGGGAGAACTGTAGATAAACAGAGATATACAGGGGAGATCTTTCTGATGTGTGTTGAGTGTGAAAGAGGAAGAAAGGGCAGTGTGAGCCAAAAGAAAGAAGGCAGCTGAATTGTTCTATTAATACAGTGTCCTGTGTAGAAAGGAGATTCATATCCAAGGAAAACAAACATAATTTATAAGGTAGGCCAGAGTTAAATATTATGAAGCTTTGAAGGCCACCCAAGAAGACTCCAACTTTTCTCATGTGGACTCAGTAGTTATAATGAAGTTTAAAAGGTAAAGGGGGAGTTGGAGAGATGGCTCAGCAATTAAGAGCGCCAATTGCTCTTGCAGAGGACCTGGGTTCGATTCCTAGCACCCACATGGTGGCTAAGAACCATCTTTAACTCCAGTTCCAGGGGAATCTCGCACCTTCTTCTGACCTCCATGGCATTGCATGACATGGGTGCACCAACCTACATGCAGACAGCACACTCATACACATAAAAAGTAATAAATAAATAATAAAAAATTAAGAAAAATAAAATTAAATTTAAAAAAAAAGAGGTAAAGGGAAAGTAGAATGAACATGTAGATTCAGGAAGGGGAGGAGAAAATATCTCAGAAGGAACTCTTAGAAGCCTAAAGACAGAATTGCTCCAGAAGTGTACATGTAAAGGGATAATCATGGAAATGAATGATTAAAAAGTATCCAGAAATCACTCCGCCAGTGCCATGTTGGTGGAGGGTCTGTTGTGAGAGCAGCCCAGTAGGAAGGTGGCTTTAGGCACCCATGGTGCCATTTAAGTGTAAGCTTCCCTCATTCACTCTGTAGACAAGCCTGAGTAAACTCGCCAATCTCCCCGAAACTAAGATTGGAGAGTCTGCTCTTTGATTTGCCATGAGAACCAGATGCCCACAGAGCAGGACACCATATGTGTGGTACCTCCAGGAAGCATGTCTGCTACAGGGCTCTGTTGGCCTTGCTGCTCAGAGTGTTTTCTGGAAGACTGAACCATAAAAAGACAAAGAGGAATAAATGAGAGGAGGGAGCCTAAGGGGGAATGTGCAGCTCGCCCACATCCTACATGACTCTTCAAGGTGCTGTGACAGCAGAGCTGACACCACAGCAGCAGGACTAGGCGGCAGTGCCACAGTGGAATCCCTTCTCCACAGAGATCAGACCAGACAGCACCGACCAGGGAGCTTCCCTCAGCCCTTCAATGCACGTGGCATGTCCCCTGCTGGGTGCTCCCACTCACAGCCTTGCTTTTAACATTCCTGCCACTGCCTTGCCCACTGTTGAAATTAGTGCCACCCATGTTGCTGAAGGGGAGAATGTTCTTCTGAGAGTTGTCCACAATCTACCAGCCAATCAAAACTTTGAGTGGTACGAGGGGATAAGTATAAAATGTAATGTAAACATAAAATAGTAGAATATAAAATTTAGTGTAATTCAGTTTACAAGAGGTCAGCATACAGCGGGAGGGATGTAATTCAGTATACAAGAGGTCGGTATACTCCAGTGGATCCCTGCTGTTCCAGAACATCACCAAGAAGGATACCCCAGTCCACACTATAGCCAGCATTACTGAAGATGATGAAGAGGAAACAGGATCTGTGCACACTGTGTAACCAGACCATGACACAGCCCTCAAGGCCACCAAAACACAGTCTCAGAAAACAGCTCTGTGACGTGACCCTGTACACTCCACCATGTGGATCTTCAGTAACCAGAGTCTGCAGCTGACCAAGAGGATGACACTGTCCCCAACGAACAGCAGTCTCAACATAGATCCTATCAAGACGGAGGATGCTGAAGACTATCAATGTGAGATCTACCACCTGGTCAGATCCCAGAAGAGTCTCCCAAACTGCTTGGAAGTGAACGGGAGTTCTAGTTTCTCTGCTGGGGTCATTGAAGGCATCTAGAGTTGTGGCTGGGTCGGCTCTGATAACACCCATCACTTATTTCCTATGATTCAGGAAGACTGGAAGGGGAAGTGACCAGTACAATCTCTTAAAGTGTGCACCGTCAGCCTCCAACCACATCTGGGCCCCCATGACAACACTCCCGATGTGCTGACACAGCGCAAGGATGTTCTGGGCTCTCTGCCGGCACCATTGCAGCCATCGTGGTTGGAGCTGTGGCTCCGATAGCAGCCCTGGCATATTTCCTACCTTAGTGGAAGACTGAAAGGTGTGTCCTCCATTGATTGCTCTCTTAGATCCTGAGTTGCGTGTTCTCCTGAGCCTCAGTGCCCTGCATCTGAGACATCCAACTCCAGCCTCCAGGCTGGGACCAACCATAGATCTATAGTCAGAAGTTAATAAGTGGTGCACATGTCAAAGGCCTTTCCTCAGATCACACTGAAGGTCATTTGGGGACAAAAACTGGGCTCAGTAGACCTTAACGTATGTAACAGAATGCAAGAAATATGATATTGGGCCTATAAGGGGATATGGAAGAGAGTCTAAATATTATCTAGATGTATAATATGAAATTTGCAAAAATTCAGTTCAAAGGGTACAGAACATTTAGGGATAAACTCAACAACAGAAATGTAATATCAATATACCAATGAGTCGTTCAGTATCTAAGTAAATGGATATTACATAAAATTAATAAATAAATACAGTTGTTAGGGGAAAATAATTGATGTAGCCTGCATGATTCTCTGTAATGTTGACTCTGACCCCTCACTAGGAGATCTCTGTGCCCTGGGGAAACACACACACACACACACACACACACACACACTCACATACACTCCTGTGGCCACTTCAGGCTGTCAATACATGAAGGTGTACCTTGGAACCTATACAAAAGGCAGTCTTCCCTAGAGATTTGGCTAACACAGCTTTAAGAGAGAGACATACATCCAAGGGCCTTCCAGATCTCCTGGCCTATACTTGTGTTAAATTCATCTGTTTGGAGATCACTCATTTCTTCTCCCTGTAGGAAATGCAAATTAAAGGTACTTTCTTTTCTAATGAAGAGTTCAATGAGACAAGGCCAGAGATCAGACCTTTTTTGCTAGCTAGTAAGAGCAGCAGATTTCTGTTCCTGTCTTCTCTCCTTGGACCTTGGCTCCCATCTAACTGAGGTGAAAAAAAAGGTCTGTGTCAACATTAGTTGTCATGACAAGCAGAAGAATGCTCAATTAAATAACACATTGCCCATGACTCCTTAGACTTTCAGAGTCCAGGGATACTTGATGCAGTTTTATTGATAAGAATCAAGGAGACAAAGTTCATTTCATTCCTAGAGGTTACAGTGATATTTAATGGAAGGACTTTGAGCCACCCTGGACTATGAAATGTTATACAAATATAAACCTCCAAGCTTTGGGACTATTTGTTGATCTTTATAATTTAGCAGTTGTAGATAAAGATGTTAGATCATGTGATAATAGTTCATTAGATTATCAAAACATTCATAACTCAGAAGATAACCAAGTACTTTTTACTGAGCAATAGAAATAATTTTATTTCTGTCGTATTTCCATTTTAAGACTTAAAACCCATTTTTCATAGTGAACAATGGCATTGATGATGCAAAATAAATTGGTAAAGCATTAAAAATACCTAAAAAATTAAAAAATAACTAAAAAGTTATTGAGTAATATTAGAATTCATTGTTCTAGAAACATTTCATTTACAATCATGAATATATACTATCAATAGGAGTATAATTTAAGGATACTAATTGAATTATTTTTCTTCTACATACTTAGTTCCAATATAGACATGCTCATAAATTGTCATGTCGTTGTTCAGTGTCACCCATACAATAACATTTATGTCATTGATAAGACTCATTACTCTTTTATAACTCTCAATAACGTATTTCAATAATTTCACCTCTAGAATTAAGTGTATTATTTGTTCCTTAAAAGGAATGAGTGTGAGGCCAAGCTCTGATCACACAGAGTGAGGCACAGGAAGACTTTACCTTGGGAATAAAGTCCCAGTGGGACCCCCACTGAGTGTGTTTGCTTGTGGGATTTAGAGCAGTTATGGATCCTTCTACAGAAGTAAAATTTTTGACTTGCAGAAAAAAAAAGATGTTTTACATGCTGGTACTCCTGGCAGTTCTCGGCTCTTGTTGTCATGTTCAAAATATTCAGTGGAAGCCTTTGGAATGCAACTATGCAAATATATCTCTCATGAGGGCACAGGGCTCCAGTCTTCAATGACTGGGTAGCTCTTTTTCAAGCCTAGGCCAGAGTAGTCAGTGTAGTGCAAGTGAGGGACAGTTGTCACAGCTGTGTGACTTTAGACCACCGTACCTTGCACTTGAAAGGGACAATCCGATCCTGCATACCTACTTCCCAAAAGCTTCCTTTCCCATAGAATGTTCTTCCTGCCTCTTTGGGGGTTGATTCGTCCTCTTCTTGGAATTGCAAGATTAATCCTCGGGTTGAAAATGAAGAATTGAGAAGTGAGCGGAAAAAGCTTCCGTACCACATGTAAATAAAACTCACTTCCAAAATGAAATGAAAGGACTCAGTTAAAGAAACTGTTTTAGTCATCAGGATACTTGGAAACCTTACATCCAAGAAATGAGGGCTTTTAGATTGATACTGGAAAGTGCTTTCTCAATGATGATCATCTCTTTTTTTACCCTCTGCCTAGAGCACTGGTATTTTTGGTTTGGTTGATGACAGGAGATAACAAAATGTTTGAACAGGATACTCTTTTCTGTCAGATAACTCAAATTACTTAATATGAGAGCCATCTGTTGTCATTAGACTAGAATGAAATTGCATTTGCTTTCCTGAAACAAGGCAGTGTTGGTGTATAGGAGTTGGGGGAAGGGTACTTATGACAGGTAATTAATTTTGACAGAGATTTAAAGCATTAAACTCAAATTTTCATTTTCTAAATGTTTGCCCAACCCACATAACACATGGGAGGATGCCTATCACTCAGATTCACATGTTAACCCTTAGATATTCTTACAGAAATGTTTTCTCTCATATTTTGCATTAAGGTAGTAGAGATCAGTCTTTCTGCTATCATTCTCTAGAAATTTCAGAAGCATAAATATAATTTATTGCTAACATTGTCAGCCACTTGACTGTATATTGGTGCCTGTCTCGCACCTTCATTTTACCAATTAAATAATGGACCTTGAATCCAAGTCAAAACTTCACAAGTAGGCTTTACATTTGTGTCCTCAGGAATTTTGGAGAAAAGCCATTCCTTGCCATATGTGTATAAATGTTGGCTAAGCAGATGGCTCAGTGATCTGGCAAGTGTAAAAAGTATATATTATTTTCCAAGAACCTAGTTGCAGAGTATAAATGGATGCTTAGAGTCTTGATGAGCTCTCTGGTCCACTCTTCCCAAACAGCAGTGCCTGTTTCCTCTTGTACCTAGTTTGCTATTGTTTTGATGGTTTATGTTCAGTAGACAGGGACGCTGCAAAGGACAGGCCTTTCTCTTGTTTCTGTATACCCAGTAGCTTCTAGCCCACCTCTTAGGAGGTGCTTTGTGCCTGTATACCACATGTATGTGTATGTGTGTGAAATGAACAGGTGAGAGAACTACTCTCTGGAAAGATACTTGACTGTAGGCAATGAAGGAAAGGCAGATTGGAATTGAAGTGTACAGAGCTTTCTTGAGAATTCATCTTCAGGGAAGGGAACAAGAGGAGAACAGGATTTCTCTATCGCTGTGTCCAAGGCTGTTTCAGAGCTGCTGGTAACATACTAGCCCGGTGTGTGCCAGAAGCTTTTACATTCCTTACCTTCTCTGTAGAAATCATTTTGTCACCATTGTTACCCTTGCTTTGTCTCCTGTGAGCAAGTGCTGTGTCCATTTATCACTTCCGCTGCTCAAAGCCCCAGAACCCTGCGTCAGTTTTCCCCTTGCATCTAAACTCTACCTCTACTTTCTCTGATTCCTTTCCTCAAAAATTGGTTTTTGTAGCCAGGCGTGGTGGCGCAGAGGCGTGGAGACAGAGGCAGGCAGATCTCTGTGAGTTCAAGGCCAGCCTGGTCTACAGAGCGAGCTCCAGGCCAGCTGGGACTAAAGGGAGACCCTGTCTCAAAAACACGCTCCCCCCCACAAAAAAATTGGTTTTTGTATCTACACACACACACACACACACACACACACAAACACACAGATAGAGAGAAGGAAAGAGAGAGATCTACTGTTTTCTCTTAACTGGGTGGGCCCAAGCCATACTTATCTCTACAGACTATAAGTTTGTCATTGTTATTATAATATATACATTGAAGCCAGTTCCCATATGAATTCATTGTTGTGGGGTTACATTAGCTCTCTAATCTGTAAAACTATGCTTTTACTTTCTCTAAAGTACTATGAGGGCCGGCATGCCAGTATTTCAAGTAAAATGACAGTTTCACCTAAATTTATGACATAGAGGCCTGGGAAAAGAGGAAGCTTGGGTGCAGAGTAAGATAGTATGGAAAATTTATAGTTGACTAATGAATAGAAGTTCTGTTTTAAAGCCCCAGGCCTGGCCGTATTCCCTAAAGGATGCTGTGCCTACATTCAGCAGGTGAGGTATGGGAGGTACAGCAGCCTGTGGACCACCTGGCTTGGTGCTTTCGTTGAATGAGGACCAATATTACTACAATTGGTTTCCTTAGTACCTTCTTCCACTATGATGGTAGACATTTTGTTAAAATAAGACTTTATTTAATAATGCACTTTTGTTCTGCAATTAATCTATGCACACTGATAAACAAACAAACAAGAAATAACCAGGCATATATGTGGTATGCTTACATGCATGCAAGCAAAACACTCAAAAACGTAAAATGAGCCGGGTATGGTGGCGAAAGCCTTTAATCCCAGCATGTGGGAGGCAGAGGCAGGCAAATCTCTGTGAATTCAAGGCCAGCCTGGTCTATAGAATATCTGTGAGTTCTAGGCCAGCTGGGGCTACAGGGAGACCCTGTCTCAAAAACATGAAGAAAAAAAAAAGTAAAATGAAAATAAAATCTTTAATCAAACAAACAGAAAACCAAATGAAAACCTTGAATTTTCTCTCTATACCTTCTCTGGAATAGAAGGGAGTTAGAAGTCACAGGCCATTCATCTGGCTGCTTCTTGCACTGCATGTAGTTGCTTACCTCCCTCCAGAAACCATTTCACCTTTAAATTCCTCTGTGGAAAAGGTGCTGAGATGCTATGGATAGAATGTATTTAGATCATTCAGTCTGAAGTGACCCACTAAACAGGGCAGAGTCCATCTGGTTCAGTTCGCTTCAGTGATACACAAAGGCCTTAAAATAGCACAACTTCCCTGTTCTAATGACAACAGAACACTACGTTTTGTCTCCCTGGAGGTTCCCCAACATGTGAACTGCCCACTGAGGCTGAACATATATCCGGCCTCACGAACATCAGCTTGCCTGTAAATAGTTCTTGAAACTCATTGTTTCCTGAAGCTGAATGTTACACATGTGATAGCCTAAATAAGATTGTTCATATTTTCAAACCATCTCAGAAGTCTTAGGAGTATGTAAGTTGAACTGGTTAGAAGCCCAGCAGTAGCTCTAGATAGGAAGGCAGTATGTATTTATGAAGAAATACAGCACAGGTTGTGTTTCATTTCTCCTGTAAATCAGAGGTGTACACAAAGAAGCAAAACCCACTGTGAAAATTTAGGAGCATGGTTTGAGACGGGGCTGGCTTCAGAGGTGGCATTTGACCTTGCTCTCAGTGTTCCTTCCTGTATGCACACACCTCTCTCCATGTCTTCTGGAGGATTTTTGTTTTTAATTTAAACAAGGTATTCCAGTTGCATGGGTACTTCTTTCCATCTGTGTTCGCCAAACCTAAATAAATTGCATGTCGAGATTTCTGTGGGGAAAACATGTGATTCGAATATAGATTATACTGTTTCACTCAAGGAAGTCTGTACCGAGCACTTTCCCCTATGCAGAGATGCAGACAGAAACAGGTCTTCATCTTTGTTGCCCCGAAGGAAATTATAACAAGGGAGGAAGATAAGGTGCAGATGGATAGACAAGGCAGAAAGAAGAACAGAGGCTGAACGAGTGAGGTGACTCCCATATTACCTGAGATATTCACAAAGGACAGATGTTAGTCCACTAAGCAAAGAGGTTAGGGCCACGTCTGTGGGTAGGGGCTACTGTGAGCATCTCCTTGGAAGTGAGGAGATGTAAGATATGGCCTGGGAAGAGTCAATAGTCTATTTTATCAGGACCATAGATATAGATGCCTGTTGGGGAGTAGAAAGAGCAGAGACAAGAGGAGAAGTCCATCCTACTTAGAAGGCTTTTGAAAACCAGGGTGAGAAGATTGGAGGAAATTAAAGAAGTGTGTATATAGATAGGCCACCAATGTGATTTTTGAAAGTTACAGCTGTATGGGGAAAGGGCAGGATGAAGCATAGAAACAGGCGTTTTTAATTATTTAGGAAGAGTGATTATGGAGGTGACTAAGAGAAAGAAAGGCAAGGAAACTATGCAGTGCTTATTCAAGGCAGAAGAGGAAGCCTTGTGGAAGTTGCTGCAGTGCTGGTGTGAGAGGCCTGGGGCCTACATTTCAGAAGTAGCAGTGCTTCATAGCTCTTAAGTAAACTTCCCACTTTTACCAGGACAGCAGTTGGGGAACTTGGAAAACAAAAGCGAAATTGTAAGGAACTGTGACATACTTGCCTGGTGAGGCCAGGCAGAGAGATTTTTCTTTCAAGAAATTTCTCAGTGAAGTGAAAGGAAAGGTGAGTAACTGGTGACCCTGTGGGGATGAGGGAAATTGCCATGAGGGGGTGGCCACACCATGCTCCTGTCCCATTTATACATTTGCTTTTTAGTCATTGGCTCTTAAACTTGACCCCAGAGGGCTCTTTAAAACATAGATTGCTAGGGTCCCCCTAGGATTTCTGAATGCCCTGGATGGGGTCCCAGAATTTCACTTCAGGAAGTCTGCAGCACTATGATGCTGTGGTGGAAGGACGTGTTTTGAGGCCCATTGTTCCAAGTTCCATGAATGAGTTCATAGAAGTGCCAGTATATAGTCAAGAGACACAGATGGAGGAAGTTGTCTTTCTCTGTTGTGTCAATAGAAGATAATGGTTTGGCTACATGCACAGCGGTTTAATTTGACCTCTACAAGTAAGTTTACACAAAATATTCATGTGTATCATCATTAGGGACCACACCGAGGCTTTCACCTTAGAACTGTCCTTGAGGGTAAGAGCCTGCATAGTGAGTGAATTAGTGATTGAACGTGAGCCTATTGTTCTTTATTTGCATAGGTCAAAACTATAACCTCAACTACACTTGACCTTAGCCGTAACCTTAAATCCCTCTCAAAGTCTCTCAGAGAGGAAGTGGAGCACACTTACCTTTCTTGTGTTTTTCTTTTTCTGCCCTCTGTGATATAATTTCAAAAGATTTGCCTCTTCTTATCTACCTTGAGAAGCAGCTGATTGCTCAGGAATGGCAGGCCAGTGTCTCCCAGGGATGTCCCCATTGAGATTCCTTTGACTGGGGAGTTGGGTGGCATGCTTCCTCTAGGAAGCCCTATGAGCATGTCGGTAAGCCCCTGCCCTGTGCTTTTGACTGAGTTTCCACCCCTCCTCCAGGCCTTTGATAAGGAAGGCCCCAGTACTCTAATAGAATGTTTGCCTTTCACAAAAGAATCCCACTACAACTACAAGGAAGCTGGTAACCAGTATCCTGCTAAGTGAAACAGGCTCCTTTGACGTGTTTGTTTAAAGCCTGAGCCATCCTGTGCATGCTGTCACACTAATGAGATTGTGTGGAAACAGTAGCAGGTGTGTTTGGATGGAACTGGGTAGAGGCGGAGGAGGTTTGCATCTCAGAAGAAGCTTTTGAAAGCACCTAGAGACCATTCTGTGGCTCTGCTCTCCCTGGCTCTTCTCCCTGCTGCTCTCCAGCAAGCAGCGTAAGTCCCCTATAAAGGAAGCTGGAGGGAAGCAGCGTTACCTTTGGACCAACAAAACGAAATAAAGTCTCAGCAAAAGACACATTTCTTACTTGTTCCACAGCAGTTGGAACTGATGCAGAGGAAGCCATAGGTTAAAAATAACCAGGTTCCCGTTCTGTTGCCAGCACACTACACGTCATGGTCCTTATTTTAATTGTTCTAATAATTGGGAACCAGTTCCAAAAGAAAGACAATGAGCCATATGGCTGACAGGTGTCCTTGGCTATTGTGCAGGTCTTGATTTATCTAGATATTTTTACGCTGTGGCTGATCTTTAACTTCACCAGAATTCTATATTGCTCTCTGTAGTATAAAAGTCATCTTGCCTCAGTTTGTAGACACTATATTTCCCTTTCTTATTTCTGGGCCCGGTTTCATATTTCAGGGACATAAGAAATAGGAGAAGGGGTAATGGAAACATTTCCTCGAGTCTGAGAGGCCGGCCAGTGATGCAGGTCTGTGGACCCAAGTGGCAAGGAGCAAGGTCCCGCCATAAGCTCAGAATGCACTGTTTAGTTAGGATACTAACTTAGCACCGAGACATAAAAGTAACATACACGTTGATTAACTCAAGCTACTGCAGACTTCAGAATTATTAGCAGACACTCATCACATTGATACAATGAAGTGGTCGTGTTTGTCTAGGTTACAGTCAGCACATCGAAACTTACTGTGTTGCTGCTGAGTGTGGACTGCTGTTGATGCCTAAGGAAGTACTTGGTGGTTGTATCTGGAGAAAGCACAAACTACTGTGAAGCCAACAATATTCCTTGTGGGACTTGCTCCTGTACGATAAAATCATGCAGATAGGGTACTGAAGACCAGTTTGAGAAATAATACTTAGGAAATTGTTCACTGAGAAAAGGTGGACATTGATTTTTGATGCTGATCCAGGAGAATTGCTTAAAGGTATATTTAGTAGATGTTTTAACATTTGAGGATGTATATAGATTGATAACATATCTGCTTTAGCCAGTTGTAGTCTAACTTGATTGAAGACAGGATGTAAACTCTGGAAACTTTTGTCTACCCTCCCTTGAAATGAAGAATTTTCTATTTAGCAGTGAAGTGCAAAATCTACATTTTCGTTTAGTTACAAGGACCCCAGGGAGCCATGCCTAGAAGCAGCTGAGGTTCTGGACTTTGATTTTCTGTAGTAGTATGCCCTTTCTATTAATTGGAGACCTTTGTGAATATATTCTGTGCCTCTTAGCTTTGTTTTATTACCTGACCTATTCTAGTTAGCACAGCCATACCATGGAGTGTTTTTCAAAAGCCAATTATCTCTATTTGTTCTCCTTAACATCTGTAATATATCAGGTGGAAACCAAGTTGTGGAGAAATAATTCCTTATAGAAAGCAAGCATGTTCTTGCTTGTCTAGAGAGAGGGGTGTGAGGATCCTTGGTAATAGTGCTGGGGTGAGAAGAGGCCACCAGCCTTTCCTTTGCATACTATGGTGGTTTGAATGAGAGTGTCCCCCACAGGCTTCAAGTATTCAGACATTTTGTCCCCAGTTGGTGGCAGTGTTCTGGGAGGTCTTAGAAGGTGTAGCCATGCTGGAGGAAGTACATCATTCGGGGCGGTCTTAGTGAGTTTAACAAGCCTTGCGGTCTCCAGTCTCTCTCTCTGCTTCCTGTGCTCATTGCGAGATGTGACCCTCGGCTTGCTGCTCCAGCCCCGGCCACCATGCTTCCCACAACAATGGACTCTGATTCCCTGGAACCGTCAATCGTAAGCTCAAATAAACTCTTCCTTTTATAAGTTCGCTTGCTTATGGTGACTTATCACAGCAACAGAAAAGTGACTAATACATGTACCCATTTGTCTTGTTGGAAACACATATTGATTTCTGATTTGTTAAACTTATCTTTGATGCCTGTGTAGGCATCTTTGCTCATGACTAATCACAGGATTGTGGTGTCATTCCACCACACGTAGATTACAGGGGAAAGGGAAGATGCAAGACAGCTGCCAGCAGCTGTTCTAAACCGCAGGGCCAAACGCTGACAACCTTTCCACTGCCCACTTGTCTAATTTAACAACTACATCAGGCAGTGCCCTAATGGCACTCCCAGATCCTCCAGACTGCCACCTGCTTGGTGCTCTACAGTCTAATTCCCAGACCGTTGCCTGATTGGCACTCTACAGACTAATTCACTCACCACACATCACAGCTGGTGACCTGATGGGTCTCCTTCCGGCCCCACACCACCTTCCCAAGTTAGTGGTCTGTGTGAACACCGTCCAACCCACTGGTCACTACTACACAAGCTTCATGGGCTAAGATAACACGAGCAAATAACCGTGTCTGATGGTAAGAAGGACTCATCTTTTTATTCACAGCATTCTGTTTTTATACACAGAGTGACATCATATCTCAGGGCCCAGTTTCAGACCCCGTGCCTCAAGTTCCATACCATCACAAGTACTTGTCCATGCCTTTGATCCCAAGGTGTCACAGGCTTGCTAATGCACATGCAAATCCTGCCTAAGGCCAGGTTTCAGTGTCAACAGACAAGCGGGTGATTTAGCACAGAAGAAGCCACAGGTGGCTTCCTCTTTCCCTACACAGGATTTGGGAGGTGGATGCAGAAGGACTAGGAGTTTAATGCCAGCCTCTGACTGTAACAAGTTCCAGTTCAACCTATACCACATGAAATCCTGTCTCGGGGGGGAAAAAAAAAAAAGAGAGTGAGAGGGCTGGAGAGATGGCCTAGCGGTTACAAGTGCCAACTGCTCTTGCAGAGGACCCAGGTTCGATCCCCACCACCCACGGCAGCTGAGAACAGTCTTTAACTCCAGTTCCAGGGGAATCCAACGCCCTCTTCTGACCCCTGCGGCATTGCACGACATGGGTGCACAAGCCAACATGCAGACAGTACAGTCATACACATAAAAAATAAATAAAATTAAAAAAAGAGAGAAACAGAAAGAATAAAATGCCATTGACTAACACTGTATTTTAAACTTTCATAGATCTGTAAATGTTTGCAGAAGACCAGATTTTCCAGTTACCTCTGCAGTAATAAAGTGTGAGGAAACATTTGTGTTTAGGTGGAGGCAGAAACCTCAGAAAAGCCTGCTGGAGAAAGCAGGAGTTCAGAATTGGTAAAAGGAGTGATGAGAGCGAGGCCGAGCAGGGTCAGAGCAGGGAGACAGGAAGCAGATTTGGAGGACCACGCTCTGGGCTCTTCCATGAAAACGCCCCTGGATCCCATCCTCTGAATTGATAACCATGCCCGTGCCTGGTCTGCTGGGTTGGGGAAGCCTGTTGCCACTCTAATACAATGTTGACTGGAGCCGGAAGAGTGGGCCAGAGCTATTTTTACGTATGCACTAGCAAACATCTGCTAAAGTGTCAGCAATTCAAGCGGGACCAGATTAGATGGCAGAACTGGAAGGGGTGGACCTGAGTTGACATTGGAGAATAGAGCATGTCACTTCATCTCATGTTATATAACATTTTCAACTGCTTTCAGTGGGAATCATTTTAGTAACTTACCCAACTGAGAAATCTATTTTAAACGAATCTCTAAATAGCTCACTGGCATCTTTGTCTAACTATTTTTATTGTTACAAGGTACATGCAAAAAAATTACCCATCTTAAAGTGGACAACCTGGTGATCTTTAATGATTCCAGGGAGTATATACCCATTCACACTACCTGGTTCCAGAACATTGTGACTACTCCATAAAGAATCCCCATGTATCTGAGCAGCCTGTCCTTGAGCGCCTGGCACTCATTAATCTGCATTCTGTCTCAAAGGATTTATCTGTTCTGAACACTTTATAAAAATGTGATCACACATGGTGTGGCCTTTTTTGACTGACATCTTTCACATTGCATATCTTTGGGATTTGTTCCTCCTGTCTTACTGGCTCTTCTTTCCTTCTGACGGCCAAGTAGCGTCTGTTGAATGGCTAGTCTACCTTGTGCTCATCTGGGCAGCCATTAATGCACATATGGGTGGTTTCCACTTTGGGGTTATTATGAGTAATGCTGCAGTGAACATTCATGTACAAGTTTTATGTGAACTAAGTTTTCTATTCTCTTAGGGACACCTAGTAGTGGAATTCCCAGGTCATATGGTAATTATGTGATTAACTTTTTGAATCATTGCCAAACCCTTTTCCCCTGCAGCTATGTATTAAATGCTATGCATTCCCTCTTCCAGCCTTTTTCTTTCCCTCTACCTCTGTGTTTCCATTTTCCTGACTCCTGCTGTTAGGTTAGGATATATGCTCACAGGTAAGGGATTGGTGCTGTGATCCACAAAAGTGCATGTTGTTTTAAACTTGAGATCTACTAAGGGACTAAAGTAAATCTATATAACTACTACTGTGCCTTCCTATACTCCCAAACACATAGGGGATGTTAGTGAACCCAGCATTCTGTGCACCAAGTACCTGCTGAGTGCAGCTGTCATAGTCTTGGGAATACAACTACAGTGCACAGAATAGGGGCATTGCCATTCAGATATGATGATCTGGGGAGGAACAGCCCTTAAATTACCCCCTCTAAACTAACATCTATAGTAAGGCTGGAGCTGTGCTCTGGAGAAAAGTACAAGATTATTTAGTCTTGGGGTAATAGTAAAGGACCGGGTATCCACAGAAAGTTCTCTGAGAACATGATGGGAAAGCTGAGATCTGGAATATACATAGGTTAACTTGGTGAGCATAGAAGAGTGGTTCAGTCACAGAGGTGTGTGCAAAGGAGGCAGGAAAGAGCATGGTTCTTTGACCATAGAGAGCCTGGGGGGATGTGACAGGAATGGTAAGAAATGAGGGTGGGGAGTCAGCAGCAACTGTGTCACAAAAGGCCCTTCATGAGGAATAGGGAGATGACTCTGTTGGTAAAATTCCTTCCACAAATGCATGAAGACCTGCATTCAGCTCCTCAGCACCTATGTTAGTAAAATAAAACCCAGATGTGGTCAGCTGTAAGCTTAGTGCATGGGGCACAGAGACAGGCTGATCCTCAAGCTCACTACCAGACAGTCTAGCCAATCAAGTGAATATCTGGTTCAGTGAAAGACTCCGTCTCACAAAGATGTGGTAGGAAGCAATAAGGAAAACACCAACATCGACTTCATGCCTCCACGTGTATACAAATACTTGTGTGTGTGTGTGTGTGTGTGTGTCTGTGTGTCTGTGTGTGTGTGTGTTTTGTATGCACATATACATACACATGTGTGCAGGTACTTGCACAAGACAGAAGAGGGTATTGGGATCACCTAGAGCTTGATTTATAGGCAGTTGTAGCCATACAAGGTGCATACTGGGAACAAACTCAAATCCTCTGCAGGCCAGAAAGTGCTCTTGACTGCTGAGCCATCACTCCAGCCCCACACACATTTTTATTAGAAAATTATCCAGATTTTTATATTTTAAAGATGAACAGTGAGGCAGGTGACTGGCAAACTCACCTGAAAGCATGCTGTAACATTCTTTTAAAAAATGCTTTTATAGTGTATTTCATACATTATCTTTCAGTCCATTTTAGACACATTCCCCTCTCCCTGCCTCCCCCCCACACCCCAGTTCATGCCTTCTGCCATACATGTCTTTCATCTTTCAGTCTTTCCAAAGTTTTTCACTGCAGAGGCTTATTGTTTTGGGCAGAGTTTAACTGTATCAGTCAGTTCTTTGACCCAGTCTTTATGTTGTTGTTCCCTCCCCTTTGTATTGCTCCAACATATGTCTATATAACCATCACATATGTATCAAAATTATGACCACTGAGAATAAACCGTATGTTAATTCCAAAATATGTTTAGGCATTCACATTTTTCCTCTAAAATATGAATACATAACCTTCCACCCATATACAATAATTACAGAGTCTGAAAATAAGTGGCAGGTCAATTCTAGAGCCTGTTAAGAGATTCACATTATAATAGCACATTTGCTTTTAGATAAAAAGAAATATAACAATAATGTTGTTCAGCTTGCCTTTCAACTAGGGATTTGGTGCTAGTATCCACAAATGAGGGGGACCATTCACCGCTTGTTTTTCTGGGACAGTGTTACTTCATTTGGCTTCTGGGACTTCGTTACTTCACTTAGCATAATAGCTTTGAGTTCCATCCACTTACCTGCAAAGTTCATGATGTCAGCTTTCTTTACCACTAAATAGAACTCCATTGTATAGACGTACCACATTTTTGTTATCCACTCATCAGTTGAGGGATATTCGGGTTGGTTCTAGCTCTTCACTATTGTGAAGAAAGCTGCAATAAACATAGATGTGCATTTATCTTTGCAGTAGGATGAATCTTATGGGTATATACCCAAGAGTGGTATGACTGAGTCAGGTGATAGGCTTTTTTTTTTATTTTTTTTTATTAATTTTATTTATTTCTGTATGTGTATAAATGTACTGTCTGCATGCAAGTCTGTGCACCCGTGTCGTGCAATGCCGCGCAGTTCAGAAGAGGGTCTCGGATTCCCCTGGAACTGGAGTTCTCCTGGAATTGGAGTTTCAGACGGTTTTCAGCCGCCATGTGGGTGCTGGGGATCGAACCCGGGTCCTCTGTAAGAGCGGTCGGTGCTCTTAACCGCTAGGCCATCTCTCCAGCCCCAGCTTTTTTTTTTTTTTAATGTGTATGAATGTACTGTCTGCATGTACGTTTGTGCACCTGTGTCGTGCAATGCCGCAGAGGTCAGAAGAGGTTGTCGGATTCCTCTGGAACTGGAGTTAAAGATGGTTCTCAGCTGCCATGTGGGTGCTGGGGATCGAACCCGGGTCCTCTGCAAAGGCACTCGGCGCTCTTAACCGGTAGGCTATCTCTCCAGCCCCCTCATTTTGAGTTTTCTAAGGGTTCTTCACACTGCTGTCCATAGTGGTTGTACGAGTTTACATTCCCACCAGCAGTGGATGAGTGTTCCCCTTTTCCCACAACCTCTCCAGCATTTGGTGTCTTTTGTTTTCTTGATCTTAGCCAGTCTTATTGCAGAGTGAGATGATATCTGAGAGTGGTTTTAATTTGCATTTCCTTAATTATTAATGATGTATTAATGCTATAACATTCTTAACAAAGAAAAATTAAGTTGCTTTGAAAGTGAATTTAGCTGGGTATGATGGTGCAAACCTTTAATCCCAGCACTCTGGAGGCAGAGGCAGGAAGATCTCTGTGAGTTCCAGGCCAGCTGGGGCTAAAGGGAGACCCTGTCTCAAAAAGACAAAAAAAGTGAATTTAACAGAATTTCAGTTTGTAAAGGGTTTTGAACAAAAGTTTAATATACTTGTATATACTACCAGAAACTTATTTTAAAATGAAATTAAAACATACTGCTTACAATGAGAGAAATCAAATACCAGGAAACGTTATGAAAGGTCAATTCACAGCAAACTAGAAAACATCCAAGAGAAACTAACAGAGAAATAATTGCATGGAGTGATGTAGTCTGACCATGAATGAAAGGATTTGAGCTCCAACTCACATTCAAGAGGAGGTTTTTATGTATGTGTGTATATGTGTATGTATTAATGTATTACATTTTATTTAAAAATTTACCATTCAGCCAGGTATGATAGCTAACACCTATAATTCAGGAGGCTTACAGGAGCCTCTCAAGTTCCAAGCTACCATGGGCTAAATAGTGAAATTTACCTTAAAAAAAAAAAAAAAAGAGTAGGCAGTCAAATTCAAAACTTTGATGTGTAAATACAAAAGACTTAAATGAGTCAAATTGATAACACAGAAGGACAGTGTTAAATGATTTAGAATAATTGATTCCAAGGTTTTCCATAAAGTGATAATAATCTCCGTAGTGCATAGTGTAGAGTGACATAAAGACATGCACATAGCTTGATGGAATATAAATGGAGTCCAGAAATCAGCCCATCATGGTGCTGTGCAATACAATAAAGGAAGGAAAACTTGAAATACAATTTAAAAGTGTATGGGGCTGGAGAGATGGCTCAGTGGTTAAGAGCACTGGCTGAAGAGGACCTGGGTTCAATTCCCAGCACTCATATGTTGGCTAACAACTATCCATAACTCCAGTTGCAGGGGGATCCAACACCCTTTTCTGACCTCTGTGGGCATTCCATGACACAGGTGCACTTACATACATGCAAGAAATAACACTCTTGGGCTGGAGGGATGGCCTAGCGGTTGAGAGCGCCGACCGCTCTTGCAGAGGACCCGGGTTCGATCCCCGGCACCCACGTGGCGGCCGAGAGCCGTCTGAAACTCCAGTTCCGGGAGAACTCCAGTTCCAGGGGAATCCGAGACCCTCTTCTGACCTCCGCGGCATTGCACGACACGGGTGCACAGACCTGCATGCAGACAGTACATTGATATACATACCGAAATAAATAAAATAAAATAAAATAAAAAAGAAATAACACTCTTATACATAAAATAAAAATAATATTTTAAATTCATATGTATAGTTCAAAGTACAATTGTTTCTCAGTATTTTGGAGGGAAGGGTTCCAGAATATTTCTCCTTAGATATTAAATCCCCAGATAAAATGGTCCAGTATTTCCCATATAACCTATAAACATCCTCCTATACTTTAAATCATTTCTGGATTAGTTATAGTTTTTGTGTTGGATACTTTAACATCACTATAATGAAATACCTGACATAAACAGCTTAAAGAAACATTTATTTTGGCTCACAGTCAGAGGGCCTGGACAGAACATCGTGGTTAGAGGAATACATGGTGGGGGAAAAAATCATCTAATGGCAGACAGAAAGCAAAGAGGGGGGAAGGCACTGGGCACTGGGCACAACCTCAAAGGCACATTTCCAGGGACCTACTTCCTTTGGTTAGACAGCATATCCTAAAGTTTACAGGCTCCTAAAATAGCACAACCAGCTGGGACCAGCTGTTCAAAACACAAGCCTGTAGAGATATTTCATATTAAAATCATAACAATACCTAACACAATGTAAATACTATGTAAATAATAACTGTATTGGTTAGCAAGAATGACAGTAGGAAATATCAGTGAGGATTCTCTACAGGCAGAACTACAAAAATAGCTTTTATCCTCCATGGGTTGTATCGGCAAGTACAGAACTGTGGACACAGAGGGATGATCAATTATGTAATACAATACAATCTATGATAACTACACTGGCTTCTGGGGATAGAGGAAGTAGATGGCAAAGGAGCATAAGGAACCATTCTGGGATTCTCTGTCCTGATTTTAGTGGTAGATATACATGTGTTTACAATGTTCAAAACTCAGTGATAGAACTCTTTAAGATCTGTCCATTTTAAGCCAGGCCTGGTAGTACACACCTTTCAGGTGGATCTCTGTGAAACAGAGGCCAGCCTGGTCCATATTGCAAGTTCTAGGCCAGCTGAGGCTACTTGATACACACACAAAAAAATCTGCCATTTTGTTGTAAGCTATACTTCAGTTGAAAAGGAAAACCTCATAAGAATGAGTAGGTACTTACTCTAAGGGGAATGGATGGGGCACAGCAGTGGGAGATGAAGAGTGTAGTGGTAGATTCCTGAGCCTCACGTAAGGAGATGAAGAGTGTAGTGGGAGACTCCTGAGCCTCACGGAAGGAGATGAAGAGTGTAGTGGGAGACTCCTGAGCCTCACATAAGGACATGAAGAGTGCGGTGGGAGACTCCTGAGCCTCACGTAAGGACATGAAGAGTGTGGTGGGAGACTCCTGAGCCTCACGTAAGGAGATGAAGAGTAGTGGGAGACTCCTGAGCCTCACGTAAGGAGATGAAGGGTGCGGTGGGAGACTCCTGAGCCTCTCATAAGGACATGAAGAGTGTGGTGGGAGATTCCTGAGCCTCACATAAGGAGGTAGTCACACATCACACAGTGGTATTCAAACCAGTGTTGCCTTATCTCCTGAGCTACCCAGATAATCTTACAACCTTTATTTTATTCTCATAGATTTTTTAAAGAGATTTTATTTATTTATTTACTTACTTACTTACTTATTTTTTAATTTATTTATTTTGGTCTTCTTGAGACAAGATCCCCCTGCAGCCCCAGCTAGATATTTAGTATCTACCCTTTCCACAGTTTTAACTTACATATTATGTTGACATGGAAATAAAGATTCCCAGAATATTCATTTATCTAACCTGAAATCTTTCTTTTTTTTTTTTTTTTTTTTTTTTTTNTGGTGGGAGACTCCTGAGCCTCACGTAAGGACGATGAAGAGTGTGGTGGGAGACTCCTGAGCCTCACGTAAGGAGATGAAGAGTGGTTTCGAGCAAATGGTGGGAGAGCTCCTGTTAGATGGAAAACTCTGACCTCACGTAAGGAGAGTGCGGGGAGACTGACCAAAGGAATGGGAGAATGTGGTGGGAGATTCTCTGGAGCCTTCACATAAGGAGGTAAGCCACACATCACTCAGTTTTGGGGGGTATTACAACCAGTGTTGCCTTAACTACCTGAGCTACCCAATTAATCTTACAACCTTTTATTTTCGATTCTCATAGATTTTTAAGAGATTTTATTTATTATATTACTTAAAAACCTTAGCCCTTATTGTTTTTTATTTATTTATTTTGGTCTTCTTTGAGACAGATCTCCTCAGCCCATTAGACGTAGAATTTATATCTACACCTTTCCACAGTTTTAACTTACATATTATGTTGACATGGAAATAAAGATTCCCAGAATATTCATTATTTCTAACCTGAAATCTTTCTTTTTTGTTTTTTTTTTTTTTTTTTTTTTTTTTTTTTTTTATTTTTTGATATTTTGAGACAGGGTCTCCCTTTAGTCCCAGCTGCCCTGGAGCTCGCTATGTATACCAGGCTGGCCTTGAACTCACAGAGATCCACCTGCCTCTGCCTCCTGAGTGCTGGGATTTAAAGGCATGCACCACCACACCCAGCCTAACTTGAAATCTTTATTTCTATGTCAAATATCTTTATTTTTAAAATATTAGACACTGATTTAAAGAATAGCTGGGGCTGGAGAGATGGCTCAGCAGTTAAGAGCACCAACTGCTCTTGCAGAGGGCCTGGGTTCAATTCCCAGCACCTACACGGCAGCTAAAAACTGTCTGGTGGCACACACCTTTAATCCTAGCACTTGGGAGACAGAGACAGGCAGATCTCTGTGAGTTAAAGGCCGGCCTGGTCTGCAGAGTGAGTTCCAGGCCAGATGGGGCTATAAGGAGACCCTGACTCAAAACAAAATAAAAACAAACAACAACAAAGAATAGCCAAGGAGCCAGGCATTGTGGTGCATGCTTTTGTTCCCAGCAGTGTAGAGAAACAGAGACAGGAGGAGCTCTGTGAGATCAAGGCCAGCCTCTCTACACACACATATATGTATACAAGGCTGGGAGATGTCTCGGCACATAGAGCCCTTGCTGTGCAAGCATGAGGACCAGTTAGGATCTCTAGAACCAACACGAAAGCCGGCAGGCAAGAGTGGCAACCCACCTACGATCCCAGCACTCTGGAGCTGAGACATGAGATTCCTCAGGATGTGGGACTGCCTAGCTACACAAACTCTGGGTTCAGCAAAATACCTTGTCTCGATATATAAAGTGGAGATCGATTAAGGAAGAAACCTGATGTCAGCATCTGGTTTACACATACACACACACACACATACACACAGACCTACACAAATGTATACATGCACACACACACACACACACACACACACACAGACAAAAGCCAAATATTGGAGTTGGAATGTTTACTAATAAGAGGTAGTTTCAGAAGGAAAGAAATTTCAATAAAAGATCTAAAAATTGTTGAATAATTTATTTTGAAATTAAATCAATGTGAAAATTTGGCCTAAATATTGAATTAATCTTAGAATTCTGGACAGCCCTTGACCTGCTGTCCTGATCAGTAGTGGCAAACTATCTCAGGAGGACACTGGGAGGCATTGGCAGAAAGGCCTAAACCCAGGCTTGTCTGAGAGTCATGTTCGCTAAAACTGGTACTGTGTGTGAGCCTCGTCAAACAGCAGACCTCCTCCTGTGATCAGATTGGTTGAACTCTGCCAACCTTAGCATTTTGGAGACTGGGATACTATTCTGGATGTAGAGGGTTTATGTCCATGGCCCCTATTTATGCGAGTAGCATAAAATTTTCGCCCTTCAACTTGAAATTAATAAAGTTATTTCACCAAAATGCACTGTAAGATATTTCTTTATTTATTTTTCCTTGAGCATTTGAATGCCTTATGTGGCAGAAGGGCTAAAAATTATTAGAAATAAAGAATTGAGTAAGCAGCATCCCCTGTTTCAAGGGCATTTAGAAACACAGGAATTATATCTAGACTAAAAGAATTTGTTATTACCCTGATTTAAAGACTTGTTGGTAAGGAATGTATATTTGCTGTTTGATACTTTGAAGAATTGTTATTGTGACTTTTCTAGAGGGTTCAGGCTCTGTATCTTATAACATCAAAAGAACTGAATGCCATATATTTTTACCTATAAATTACTTCCTAATTATACTGACCATCCTGTACTGTGCTGTTTCTGAAGGATGTAATGTTAAAACTTTGCCCTCAAGAATTTACTGTGCATAATTTATTAATGGCCCTTGACTTTTTCTATAAGTCATCACATTATTACCTTATACTGTTTGGGATTTTTAGTATGCATTTGTATATTTCAGTGTTATGGAACAAGTGAATAGCAGGCAAGGTTAGTAACAGTATTGTAGTAAAGCATTAAGTAAACCATAAAATATTCATTCTTCTTTCATATTTTTAGAATATCTTCTTTGATTGTTTTCAGTAACCCAAGCATGGAATATTTCACAATTTTTGTTTTATCATGAACTTAATGATACAAGTTCTTTAAGATTTATTTATTTTATGTGTATGAGTGTTTTGCCTGCATTTATGTAAATGAATCTGTGTCATACGATGTCCATGGAGGCCAGAAAAGGGCATCAGATTCCCCCCTGGGAACTAAGGTTATGGATAGTTGTCAACCACTAAGTGGGTGCTGAGAACTGAACCAGGGTCCACTGCAAGAGTAGCCAGTGTTCTTAACTGCTGAGCTGTCTCTCCAACCCCTGACACAGGTTCTTTTATGTTACTTTTCTGTGTCAAGGTCTCACTAATTGGAATTCTATTACTTCCCTGCTTGTGATTCTTTTTCAAAATCGCTGTTTTTGTAGCATGTGAAATGGGTATAAGCCAGGCATTTCCCTTTTTAAATCGTGTTTGTGTGTGTGTCTGTGTGTCTGTGTGTCTGTGTCTGTGTGTCTGTGTGTTTCTCCTCCAGCACAACCCAGCAAATCCCCCACTTGCCAGTGGAGCAGGTAGAAGGTCCAGTGAGGTGGCCTGCATTAGTGACAGATCACTCTGGAGCTAAAGTGGACAATGGAGGTTTCTGTGTCCTTACATAATCCTACCTATTCTTGCCACCAAAATTAGCTTTTATTTATTTTTTATTTTTTATTTTTTTTCAAGAAAGGGTCTCCCTGTAGCCCCAGCTATCCTGGAACTCACTCTGTAGACCAGGCTGGCCTTGAACTCACAAAGATCTGCCTGCCTCTGCCTCCCGAGTGCTGGGAATAAAGATGTGCGCTACCACGCCTGGCTCACAATTAGCTTTTAAACCTATAATACTGCTGCTAGCCATTTCATTTGAAGCTGTTTATTTACAATAATAATTTCATTAGAAATAACCTTTTGATTAATAGTAAAAATGTTCTTTAAAATATCACTTTTTTTTTTTTTCCAGTTTTGAGAAATGGTGCCTGGGAAATTGTTCACTGGGAAAAGGTATGCATTGATTTTTTTATTTTATTTCAGGATAAGAAATGCATAGAGGTACACTTAACAGACATAATTTTGTATGTAGTATAAGCAAGTAATTCCACTAATATGGAAGCTGTTTAGTAATGTAAACGTACACAGACTCTCTACTTGCCTACATGGGTTTAGTATTTCTTCAATCTTCTAGAAAGACTTATTTTTGAAAATAAATCTAGAACACTTTTTCTTTCACAGTATGTTTTGAGTACTGTTTTTACAGATTTTATTTACTTTGTGTTAAAATTTTTGTTCTAATCATTACTGTCCAAGTAAAATAAAAATTAGAATTCTAATATTTCAGTTTTGTATGCTTTACTTAATTCATATGATGAAATTAATCCAGTTTGCATACAGCTACTATTTTAAGGAAAATAATCATACAAAACTAAACACCATTTCTTAGTGAATCAGAAATCAGTTCCGTGACACTAGTAGTTAATTTGCTTGCTAAGTGCTCTAACGTAGCAGTCAGTGAATTGGGTCCTAATTCAGCAAGTGTTTTCCAAGTGTTTGTTCTTCTCAGAGTTCACTTTCAAAAGGTAAGCAGTGATTATTATTAGTTCTTCCTATGTTCTGGAAGATTTAATTCTAAGCGTCCACAAAAAATAGCTTCTATGACTTATTAAATGACTTTTGGAGTCCAGGGCAGTGGACACTGGAGGCTTATTCCACAGGACAGTGTCGTGTGGGACAATAAAGGCATTATTCCCTGCCAGCTCATTTGCTCTCCATTAGAGTCCATGCATCTGATTCTGCCTTAGGACACTCACGGCCACCTTGTGTCCCTAAAGCGATATGGTCTCTTCTCAAGAAACAAATTGCATTTTTGATTTTTTTTTTTTAATCAGTGGCTAGACTAGAGACTAGAGACTGACATCGCCTCTTCCAGACAGTTAGAAATTCACCTTCTTTCTCTGGTCTTTGACATAAGAATAATAAGGAGGAAATTACCTTCATTATGTTGTGTTTCTATAGTAGCCATCTCTTTCAGAAGAATGAAATAGGAAACCAGAAAGCCAAGAATTTTCAGACAAACTTTCTTGTATGGTCTAGTCTTAGACTGGTAGATTTCAGTACTGTAGAAATAAAACAGATGGAGTAGAACTAAATACATTAAATGAATTTTTACTATATTTCACACTAGGGTCATCATTATAGGTAAACAGAAATACACATTTTAGCAAATTAATATATCAGGGTTTTTCTTCTTATTTGGACTTATTGCTCAGAGAATATACAAAATCAGGAGACAACTTTCTCCTACTTTACTCTAAATTAACCTTCACGTTTTCTTATTTTTCCAATACCCATTATTTTGAGGCTATGATAGTCTACATGGATGGCTATAATTATTATTTTTACATTTTTTTTATTTTTTTTTAATTTTATTTATTTCTATATGTGTATGAATGTACTGTCTGCATGCAAGTCTGTGCACCCATGTTGTGCAATGCCGTGGAGGTCAGAAGAGGGTCTCGGATTCCCCTGGAACTGGAGTTCTCCTGGAATTGGAGTTTCAGACGGTTCTCGGCCGCCATGTGGGTGCTGGGGATCGAACCCGGGTCCTCTGCAAGAGCGGTCGGTGCTCTTAACCGCTAGGCCATCTCTCCAGCCCCTATTTTTATATTTTTAATAGACAAAGATATTAAATCACTATCCATGATTACTTATAATGATACTAATGTTAGTCACCCTAGAGACTGAAGCCACACTGAACACAGAATTTAGAATATTGTCAAAAGTCTTCCAGCTAAAAGACCTGAAGTTATTTAATAATTATGACTAAATAATTACAATTAATGAAGTTGGTTCAGTGATGAATTCAAGAAAAACTTGCCAAAGCTAACAACATTCTTATGTTGGTAATATCATTTGGAAATACAGGAAAGGGGTGTTCATTCCTTTTGATACGTGATATACTTACAAACAAAATGTATATGACCTGTGCAATTAGAGCATCTGTACTTTAGGAGTTAAAGATTCAAATACATGAGCCTGGTGTGGTCGTACATGCTTGTAATCCTAGCACTCAGGAAGCTGGGTCAGAAGAATTGCCTCAATTTGAGAGCAGTCTAGACCACATGGTGAGACCTTGTCTCAAGACCACTCCCCAAATGATTAAAATAATTTATAAATATATAATGTTCCTTCAGAATTAAAAATAAAATATTACTTATTTCAAATTACTAATGTAATTTAATCCCTAGGAAATTACCATTTTTCCTCAAGAATCTGTTTCAAAGATAGATAATGATGAATAGAATGGAATAGAAAATATGACATATCCTGAAATAAATTATGCTTAATATTTGATAAGGGAGGCAAAATTGCATATTAATAGGTTCAAGAAATAATAGTTGAATATTTAGGTTATATCTAAATCACAACTTATGGTTAAAAGACTTAAATAATAAAATGCTATTTTTGAAACACATACAAATCGAATAAAGATTTTAATAAATACTTGGAAAATACCAGTATCTCAAATCTTTGGAGCTTGATTATATAATTTTTAAACTGATGCACAACAAAAGCTGATAGAGGTTCACTATACTTGAAACAGGAAATCCAAATCTATAATAAGAATAAGTATCATCAAGCTGAGTGTGGTGGCACACACCTTTAATCCTAGCACTTGGGAGGCAGAGGCAGGTGGATCTTTGTGAGTTCAAGGCCAGCCTGGTCGACAGTGTGAGTTCCAGGACAGCTGGGGCTACAGGGAGACCCTGTCTCGGAAAAAAAAAAAAAAACAAGCAAAAAAAGAATAAGTATCATTAACTCGAGTCTGTAAATGGCAAACCTAACAATAAAAGCAGCAAATTGAAATAGTATTGATGATTGATTTGCTCCATTCAAATAAATATGAACAAACTTGTGTTTTGGAATTTTTATTTTCTATGGCATTAGTGGACCAGTGTGGACCAGTGTTTGGCTGTTCATGTTGAGAACCATATAGAGTAGATTCTGGTACTTCATCCCCCATGCAAATAATCACAAAGAGGAGACTTACCTATCCAAAAACCTTTATTGCAGCATTATTTCATTTTTTAATACTTAAAATTAGTATACACATTATACAACCAATATAAATCAGTGATAGCATCTTTCACCCGTTTCATGAAGAATAAAAATTAAATTTTACATGATATAGCAACCCAGAAATGTTTATATTTTTATTCAGTATTTGTTGAGTATATAAGCCAAGCAGTGAGCTCATAGCAACAGGTAACAAGACATGTAATAGTTCCTGTACCATAAAATATAATCATAGTGAAAAGAATAAGCCTGTATATACTGAGCTTCCAGCCATGTAAAAAATAATTTATTAAAGCCAGGCATGGTGGCACATGCCTTTAATTCCAGCACTCCAGAAGCAGAGGTAGGAGGATTTCTGTGAGTTCAAGGCCAACATGGTCTACATAGTGAGTTCCAGGAAGCTGAGGCTACAAGGAGACCCTGTCTCAAAAAGACCAAAAAACAAAAAAAGATGTATTGAACAAATGGCAGGCATGAAAATGGGACCCCTTGTTGGCTTGGCCATGTTACTGGGACAGGTCTTTCCCTTGTTTCATATGATACTTTGTGCAATTAAAAATGAGCTTTGTAAACCAAAACCAACACCGTCATCCAAATGAGAGTAAAATGAGAAACTCCTGTGCAAATGGACCTTGCTTCTAGGTCCTTCCTTTCTCTGCCATTCTAAATGTATGGCTGCTGTGACTGCTTTTAGTGTTCCTCAGAGGACTTAGAGGTTTGTCCCATCATCTAGTCATCATAGATGGGCAGACAGCTCACGAATGTTAATAGTTCCTCCCTCCAGATTGCATGAAGACTTTTCCCTGTTAGAAAAGATTAAGTTTCGAGGGCTGGAGAGATGGCTCAGCAGTCAGGAGCACAGACTGTTCTTGCAGAGGACCCGGGTTTGATTCCCAGCACCCACATGGCAGCTAAGAACCACCTTTAACTCCAGTTCCAGGGGAATCTGACACCCTCTTCTGACCTCCGCAGCATTGCATGACATGGGTGCCCCAACCTACATGCAGACAGTACACTCATACACATAAAAAAAATAATAAATAAATAAATTTTTTTAAAAAGAAAAGATTAAGTTTCGAGAGTCAAGTTTTAAAAGAAAGTGTTACAATTACAGATCCCCCATAAGGAACATAAACAGTTGGCTTCATTGACCTCTCCATGAAGACCAGGTCTTCACACTGGCATGTGGAGGAGACTCTCCACTGGTGGAGAATTTAGGCAAATGGTCTTGAAACCAGCACATTCTTCTGCTAAGTGGAAGCATCACATCAGCTGAGCATATACGAACGTCACCCTGCAGAGCTGTTTTAGTGCAGCCTTGACTACCATAGATTTTTGTGAGTGAAGGCCAAATTTCAAAAGCTGACTTAATAAAAATGCAAATTTGTTAGTACCTAGAAGCAGCATTTAGCAATGCCATGTTATAGCCTGACTCAACATCCATTTTAAGGCCAAGAGTGGACCTGAACTGGTGAGAACCTGTTCCTTCAGATTTCTCTATGAACTATTTCTGAATAAGGGTCTGCTCTTTGTGGTATATCCAGTGTGAAATGGGGAAGTCAGAATCCTTACCAGAGACTTTTGCCCTTTCTGATCCCAAGGTCGAGACCTATACTCACACAATCATAAACAGATGTTAGCAATTTCTCTCATTGTTTGCCACGAGATAAATGCCATTTGCAGGCTTGATAAGTAAATAGGATAGAGAATAAGAGCCAGAATCCAAAAGGAAAGAGACCCTCTTGACTCTCTTTGAGAAACTGCTCTAAAGCAGTGAGGAAGTTTGCTGCTTCCTCAAGTCATGTGAGAAGGACTTCGACAATTAGTGAATTCTTGGCTTTCCCAGGCTGCTGGAGTGTGTCTTACAAGGTGTACTATTTCCTTCAGCTTAATAACCCCCAGGCTTTCTGTTGTCTTACCATATTACAGAGCTTGGGAAGTCCTAACTTTTATAAGTCTGGTGATTTAACATAGCATCCTGATGGAGGTAAATGCAATCCTGGTTTTATAAAGCATATAGTTTAACCGGAGGAAGAAACATTAACACATGGGAGATGATTAAAAAATAATTAAATGATGACCCAGGTGGCATGTTCCCCAAGTGCCTTGACTGTAGAACATTTATATTTCATAACCTTGTTGTCACTGGGTGCTATCAGTTAACTATCTCAGCCCATTATTTTAAGGGACATTTATACTTATCTGTTTTTATAGTTTTTTTAACCTGTTCACCTCAAAAAGGTAGTGAGTATTTGATTCCAACACCCTTGGTATTTCAGCACTTTTAGATAGTCCACATATCAGGTTTCAGCTGATATGTGGACTACCTGAGAAATAAGCATATATACCATAGGTTAGAAGGCACCCCTCTCCAACCTTTTCGCACTTACTCCTTCCTGTGGACCAAACAGAACACACTGGCCCCACCTTCAGTGGCTTCCCATTTTGACTCCCACTAAGGGTACTGCTTCTGAAATGAGCCAGGTTGTTTGTTAGCTGGAGATGCACTGTTTGTAAGACAGCTGACAAATTGCTTCTAACAGTTTCTGTCAACAGCACGTTCTTAATTCATCTTCATGCTATGCTCAGGAAAATGTTACCAGATAACAAAATTTAAAAAGTAAGCTCCTCGGCTTCTATCTGAGTTATAATGATAGTCTCAGTAGATTTAATTGTACAAAAAACAAACGTTGCAGATAGGCAGTTGCGGATTTGAATCTAGGCTTTTCCACTCATCCTGAGCATCTAACTTAGAAACTTAGATTCTTAGATGTTTTCTTCCTCTCTAAAATATGCATTATAAACTACTTGTTTCATAAAGGTCTTTGTAAAAAGTAATGATCACTAGGCTGGAGAGATAGCTCAGCAGTTAAGAGCACTGACTGCTCTTGCAGAGAACCCACATTCAATTCCCACATGGTGGCTAACAACTGTTTGTAACTCCAGTACCAGGGGATCTGACACCCTCTTCTGACCTCCAAGGGTACTACATGACACAGGTGCACTTACACACATGCAGACAGTACATTCATACTCATAAAAATAATAATAAATAAAATATCTTTAAAACAAAGTAATGATTACATGCATGGGAATTTCTCCAAGCTGTAAGAAGACTTCCTTAAGTAAAGATTTTATTTAAAGGATTCCTCCTTTTTGTTTTTATGTCAAAGAGAGAGATTGTAAGAGGTTGAGATGTCAGTTAGGTACATATAATTGATCAGTACATTTTTGTAAGATAAGTTATACATCTGATAAAACAGATACACATTCATTTGGTAAAGTATGCCCATATCCCTGTCCTCACCCCAGAATAATTTATGCCATTTTGTGAAGGTTAGATTCATTTCTCTGTATTCTCTGTTTTAATACAAATGGGTTGTATATTTTCACCATCTTTCCATGCAGATAATTAACCAATTCCCAGTTTTCTTTCAGGTAAATGTTGGAGATATAGTTATAATAAAAGGCAAAGAGTATATACCTGCTGACACTGTACTTCTCTCGTCAAGGTAGAGATACCTACTGATGCTCAAACAGTGTAGAGGATGGTTTCTCTACCCTGCATTGACCTTGTGATTTCTCCAAGGAAATAAAGAATAAACTAAGAAGTTCAAACCTCTCTACTGATGTTTAATTAAGCATTTAAAATGTTAATTGGCTAGTCGTTTATCATATAGAATAAGTAACAGGTACTACGTAATCCAAACTTGAGGCTGTCCTCTTTCTCTGGCTGTATCCAGATACATGTGTGTGGACCACTGTCTGCTTAAGATCTCCTCTCGTTTATTTGATGCCATCCCTGGATTGGGCTCTGTTGATTTTATCTTTCAATCCTTGTTCATCTTAAATTCCTTTGTGCTGTAATCATATACCTTGCAAACTTTCCTGATCTTTATGGTGAAATAGTACAAGAAAATAGATGATTTCTTTTTGACATCATATCTTTGGAAATGCCATAATCTTCCAATGAAAAAATAGTTACTCTTTAAGTCCTTTGTGTTACTGAATTTAGATAATTTTGTTAAATTCATATTTTAAGATCTTTGTGATTCAGTATTAACATGTGGCACGTTACCCCCTTTAAAGAATATTTTCAAATGTTTTTTTCGGATTTTAAAACTATAAAACTAGTCCTAAAGTTAATGAAGAAGTAATGTTTTAATATTTTTTGAGGTTGTTTATCATCATTTCCTTGGACAGTTTGATTTGTAAAATCCACATAATAATATGGACAGTGTCCTTTTTTCAAGATCTATTTAATCAGGTCATGATTTAAAATGATTGGATTTTGAGCCTTTAATCATAGCACTCAGGAGGCAGAGGCAGGTGTATCTCTGTGAGACTGAGATCAGCCTGGTCTACATAATGAGTTCCAGGCCAGCTGGGGTTACAGGGAGACCCAGTCTCATAAAAATCTTTAAAATAAAATAAAGTGTTTGTATTTTTGACAAGTTAGTGAACCATAATCGGGAAAATAATACTCAGATATCCATCAAAGCAAGCGAGCAGACAGTTGAAATAACTAGAGGTAATTATATTTCCATATTTTATAACTGAAATTTTTGTGTGACACCAAAATAGGTTTCTTCATTAAAATAATTAATATGACTGTTTTCTAAGTCATACTTTCTGTTCTTAGTTTCCTTTGTTATAACTTTGTCAGGGAGAGTTTCTAAAATGGAACTGTTAGCTTATTGGCTGTACTTGGCTACGTGAGAGCAGGTTCAAACATAAGCTGGTAGTTTGAAATGGAAGTACAACATGGTTGAAAGTTCCTTTGTTTCCTTAACTTTTATTTTGAAATGAAGCTGAAATTTTAGCATATAACAAGTAATGTTTTATGTGTTGAAATCTATAACATAGAATAACTAAAGCTATTAATCCAAGTCCAAGACAGATTCTTCACTATATCTGTTTCATACCCTCCCTGAAAAATTCCTCTGGATTTAAGGGCTTGCCCCCAAACTTTATTAATTATTAAATAACTGCACACAGTGCGGTCATTCCTTTAACTCCATAAGATCCGTATCTTTGCAGCTTTCCATAAAAGTTAGTATGATGCTGATATAGTCAACTTTGAAAATGTTTTTGAATCATAATATTTTTTAGTATGGGGGGTGGAACCTAATGTTGTATATTTGGTTTTTAAAATACCTAACAGATAATTTTAAAACCATTTCTTTGCTTATATGGCAAAAGTAGACACATAGTTGATACCAAGTTGAGGAATTAGAAAAATAAATTCTGTAAGATAAAGAGGCTCTACACAAATGCTTCTTTTTAATTTGATAAGAAGTGCTTCTATGCAAGCTTTAAAAAGTGGCAGTTTTTGGCTGGAGAGATGCCTCAGCAGTTAAGAGCACTTAGTGCTCTTGCAGAGGATTCAGGTTCAGTTCCCAGTGCCCACATGTCATCTAACAACCATCTGTTACTCTAGTTCCAGGGCATTTGATGCCCTCTTCTGACCTCCGAAGGCAGTGCATGACATGGTCTTACATACATGCAGGCAGTAAATACACTCATACACATAAAATAAAAATGATAAATTTTTTTTTAATTGACAGTTTTCACATTCAAAATTGAAACTTGAGGGGCTGGAGAGATGGCCTAGCGGTTAAGAGCGCCGACTGCTCTTGCAGAGGACCCGGGTTCGATCCCCAGCACCCACATGGCGGCTGAGAACCGTTTGTAACTCCAATTCCAGGAGAACTCCAGTTTCAGGGGAATCCTATGCCCTCTTCTGACCTCCGCGGCATTGCATGACACGGGTGCACAAACCTACATGCAGATACACATAAATAAATAAAAAAAGTTTTAAAAAAATTGAAACTTGACCTGAATGCAAAGAAGTAATCTTTGAATATTAAAATTTTCTTAGGCCTCAGACCTGATCAAAATAAATTTTGAAAAAATTGACATTAGACATTCTTATTAACATGAATTATTTTCTATGATAATTTCAAACCTTCTGTCTTTTTTGTCCATTTGTTTGGTTTTTATTTTCTCTGTTCTTCGTCCCCCCCCATTTTAATTATTTTAAACTGGGACGTGTAGGTGGCAGTAGGGGAGATAGTGAAAGTGGCCAATGGGGAACACCTCCCAGCAGATCTCATCAGTCTGTCCTCAAGGTCAGAGCCACGGAGTTGTGCAGGATGTGTGTATGTGGGTCCTCACCCTAAACCAAATAAACTTTACCCAAATATGGTTCAGCTCTATGCCTCTTCCTTTAAAGCACAAGCATTTGTATTCTTCTAGGTGATATACTTTTCAGAGACATTTTAAAGACATTTTATGTATATAGTGCTAAATGTTGTTTGCTGCTCAGCTGGGCAGATTCAACTCCTTTGCTATCAGTAGGAGTCAAAGAGATTTTAATTCCCCGTACATTAACAACACATATTCATATTTAACAACATGCCTCAACATTAAGGCTTATTACCTTTCCAGGATGTTGTTTTGAACAACGTTAAGCATTTTACTGAAAACTTACATTTTAAGCATGTTTTCTTGTTCTGCTATGTTAAATTTTCTACAAGTTCTGTGGAATTTTCAAAGTGAATGTGACTATAATTTGGGTTTATGTAGGGTTTATAGAGGACCCCTGCACAGAGCTGGATGTCGTACATTCTTATGCTGCATGCTTTGGGATCACTCTTTAGCCCACTCATAACCTGTGACCAAGTGCACGTTACTGTGGTAACCGTCTGCTGTCTCCTAGTGTCTGTATCGTGAGATGCATCTCATTTCATTTTCCTACTTACTAATCAAAAAACCTGCTTTGCTTCTCTGACTGTTGTATTTGGGATGTCATCCTAATTTGCTGAAATATGTATCAAGTAGCATGACTGATTCCCGACTTCTTGCTGCCTTTTCATAGCCCTGTTGAGAGCTGCTTCATCACAGCGTTCTTAAATGATTATTAAGAATGTTCCAAATTGGGATGGGTATTTTATTGGCCCCATTTCAACTAGAAGTGAGCCACTTAGATTTCCTCCTTTCTTAGCCATTGAAAACCCTATGCAAGTTGTTTTGTGAGGCAAGAAAATTAGAATTAGAATGTTACTCTCATTTTGATGTGAGAGTGGCTTTGGATGAATATATTTATCAGTAACATTTTTATTCATTTTACTACCTAGATAAGGAGTCAACACTCTCATTGCATATTTTGCTTGTCACCATGCTTCTTTGTTACAGATGTTTTATAGTTTTTAGTAATCATTTCCGTTTCAAATGTATATAAGGAAACTAAATTTGGACAATTGCCAAAATGAAAATTACTATTATGACATCAATTTTAAAATATTTTTTGAGTAATCGTTAGTGTGAAAATGTAAAGATTAAAAGGTTTCTCTAGTTGGGAAATAGCAGCCTTTATGAAAGAAAGCTCAGAAGGAAAATGGGAGAACTTGCAGATACTTTAAAATAAATCTATAAAATCCGATTACTTGTCTATATGTTTAATTAACTTTTACAAATCTCAGGGCAACAGAACCAAACTAAATAACCACTCTGAAACTTAAAATTCTGGTTTGCACATGTACAAATTGGAAGTTGATTAAAAAATTGCAATGTTTGGGACTTGTAAATTTATTTATATGATAGTAAACTAGGCTTGTTATGTAGCCCAGTATTAGTGAGAATGGTTTCACTTCAGAATGTTTTTCCATAGAGTTGAGAATTAAATTTTATAGTTGGGCCACACTCATAGTCTGCAGTTGCCAGGCAACTGGGACTGTAAGGTCGGCATGGAAAACAAGACAGAAGACAGTATAGAGTAAGAGGCCAGTGAAACAACTAGAGAACACAGACACCCTTGAGGCCACTTCAGCTAGACTGCCAGTACACTCAGGTGGGGCCTCTCGAAGACAGATGTGCTAGGTTCAGGACAAGCAGCAAAATGGCTGTGTAGGCTGATTTGGTTTAGGAATTTTTTTTGTTCAAATATCTCAATCAGGCTGAGGGGATAATTCAGTCAGTAAAGCATGAAAACTGAAATCCAATCCCATGAACCCACATGGAAAAAAAATACTATATTTTTATAAGCCCATTGCTGAGTAATGAGACACAGGCAACCTCTGGGGCCTCCTGGCTAGCCAACCCCCAGCCCCTATCCTATCAGCTAGCTCCAAGCCAATAAGAGCCCCTTTCTCAAAAACAACAACAAAAATAGACTACTTGGGCAGAGCCTAAGGAATGACAGCTGGCACTGTCCTGTGACCTCCATACATGTACGAGCACAGACACCTGCACCTGTGCACACACAACTACATACACATACACACACACAAACACACACACACACACACACACACACAAGAAATACCAAATTATAAAAACAGAACAGAAAAAAAAATAGAGAATGAACAGTATATGTCTACTTCACCGCAAAATCTATTCCTGTAATCTTTAACAGTGACCCTCCGTTTTTACTATTTATATGGTCCTATGATCCTGCCATCACAACTCAAAGGGCAGTAAGCGCAAGCTTGGAGAAGGAACAGTCTGGAATTTTCTAATCAACCATTTTGCATAACCAGTTTCTATGTGGGCCATGAGCATGAAATCTGACTTGATATTTCTGAGCTGCAGATAAATCTGGACACAAACCTGCTTTACATTTCAGAAACAGCCTGTGTTGTGTCTGTATGGATAAGCAGTTTAAAAATAATGTGGCACATCTACCCATTACGTTATGTTAAGACCATTACTGAGTGTTGTCAGGAAATGGCTTTTGGGTTCTCCTGGCTGGAAGGCTGCGTGGAGTGTCATGCATGAGTTCTGACTCACTGCGTCTTGCTCTAAGAATGAAAATCACGGGAGAAGCTGGGTGGCTAGAGCGCTGTCTAGAACGAGTGGCTTTGGTGAGCACTTAACTAAGTTGCTGTTACTATGCTCTTTCACTTCTTCCACTAAATCTTTGTGTTTCTCAATTCTAAACAACAGTGAGCCCCAAGCCATGTGCTACATCGAAACATCCAATTTAGATGGTGAAACAAACTTGAAAATTAGACAAGTAAGTTCTAATATGGGCTTGAAATCATTATTGTTTGGTGACATGCATTTACTGTCTTTTCTTACTGTCTTAAAGTAATTCTGTCCAATTAAAATTATTTTCTCATTGAACCCCTGTGAAAATGTTTCATAAACTGAAATAGTTAAGTATTGTGGGACTCAGATTTACTTGGCTGGTTAAATGTGATTCAACATTAAATACTATTTATAATATTTTAATTACTACTTCTAATATACAGTATTTGGATGATGATGATGGTAGTAATAGTAATAGTAGTAGTAGTAGTAGTAATAGTGGCAGTAGTTCAGAGTGCTTTGACATGTTAGCTTATTTGTTTTTCCTGTCCCCAATTAACATCAGTTTTGCCATACTGAAAAGTTGAAATTTCCATTGTTATTCTCAAGTTCTTTTATATTAAAGATTTAAATTACTTGATATCTCATAGTTACTTTTCGTACTGTCTTTAGCAGAGAACAACTGTAAGGTTTTTATTTTCAGTTTTAAAAGGGAGTTTTAAAACTGTACGTCCTTGGCTGGGGGTAGTGGCACACACCTTTAAACCCAGCACTGTGGAGGCAGAGGCAGGTGGATCTCTGTGAGTTTGAGGCCAACCTAGTCTACATAGTGAATTCCAGGCTAGCTGGGGCTACATGAGAGACCATGTCTCAAAAAGATCCCACCCCCCCACCCCAAAAATTTATATCCTTGGCTTCTTGGTGGATGATGAAAATACCATTCGGGAAGTCACAAGGGAAGTCATTTGGGAAGTCACAAGGGAATTGGATTCAGAAGGCTTAAGAAGGATGAAATCAGTGCCTGCCACTTTGAGCTAGAGTGAGGACTGTTTTGATGTTTTCCTTTTGAGGGAGGAATGGAGGAAGGGAAGGAAGGGATGGATGAACACAGACCGAACCCGTGTTTCATCCCCTTCTTCAGATTCAGCAGACAGAGACTCTGTAATAGGAGTCTCTTTGGGGAGCAAATGGCACCTTGGGTACTTTAGAAATTTCACAAAAGTTGTATCATCATATACAGAAAGTCTGTGCTCAGGTTAGGAAGGAAGGTAGCCCCACATTATGATGTGACAGAATATTGTGTAAGCGGAGATAATTACTTATAAAAATGGTGCAATCCCTTAGTCCTATGACCTGGATGAACATCCCACCCTGATAATTCTTATTTAAAATATTCTTTTTATTTTAAAATGTTTAAACAGGGCTTACCAGCAACCTCAGATATCAAGGACATTGACAGTTTGATGAGAATTTCTGGAAGAATTGAATGTGAAAGCCCAAACCGACATCTCTATGATTTTGTGGGGAATATCCGGCTTGATGGACATGGGTATGTCGGCCGCGCTCGCTGTGGCTTCGTGCCGCTGAGTGCCTTCCACACCTGGAAGTGCATATGGATGTTCCTCTGCGCTAAGTGCGAAGACTCAAAACCTTTGCTTTGAGGGTGTCTAGATTCCATCCCATATCATTTGCTTTTTGGGGTTTTTTTTTGTTGTTGTTGTTCTTTTTTTGTCTTTTTGAGACAGGGTCTCCCTACAGCCCCAGCTATCCTGGAACTCTCTATGTAGACCAGGCTGGCCTTGAACTCACAGAGATCTGCCTGCCTCTGCTTCCAGAGTGCTGGGATTAAAGTGTGCACCACTATGCCTGGCCCTATATTCCTTCTGTAAGAGTGTGAATCGGGACCTATTCATGAGCTGTAACCAAAGACTTTCCTGCCAGATCTGGTAGTTTTGGTGGGTAAATAAGCTGAGACTTAATTCTTTGACCAGAATTCTCGCCATGGGCTTATCTGTCCAATGGCCATTGCTGTGATCCTCACCGAGTTCAGACTGCACCTCAACAGTTTTGTTGTATGGATACTTTTTTGGTCTCCTCTGGGTAACTGTCCAGTCTTGGTCATCACCGGGAGCCATCTTTTTCTGTTACCTGCTTCCTGTCCTTCTCTCCTTTAGTCTTTGCTACCAGTCTACTTCTCTTTTTTAAATTTTTTTTGAGTTTTTGTGCATTTCATACAATATGTCTTTTTTTTTTTTTTTTTTTTTTTTTTTGACAGGGTCTCCCTGTAGCCCCAGCTGTCCTGGAACTCACTCTGTAGACCAGGCTGGCTTTGAACTCACAAAGATCTGCCTGCCTCTGCTTCCCAAGTGCTAGGATTAAAGGCGTGCACCACCACACCTGGCTGATACAATATGTCTTGATCACTTCTTTATCTCTTCTTTCATTCATTCAGCCAGAATTTAGAAGTACCTAATAGCCAAGACCATTTACAAGTATTATGGAGGCCTCAGTGAACAAAGCAGATAAACATTCCTGCCTTTGTGTCTTCATTCATTCAGGCCACTACAACAAATACCTTAAATTGAAATTTTATTTTATTTTTTTATTATTTTTTTAAATTGAAATTTTAAGAACAATAAAAATCCATTACATTTCCAAGAGACTGGGAAAGTCCCAAGTCAAGACACCAAATTCGGTGTCTGGTAAGGAACTGTTTCTCATAGTGGAGCCTGCTATGTGTCTTCACATAGTGGAGCCATCAGAACCCCTTTGTAAGAGCCTCAGTCCCAATCATGAGGTCTACACTTTCTCTCTCTCTCTCTCTCTCTCTCTCTCTCTCTCTCTCTTTCTGTGTGTGTGTGTGTGTGTGTGTGTGTATGCATGGGTATGCATGTGTATAAAAAGCATTGCTTGTACAATTTCTTTTTTTTATTTTATTTATTTTTTATGTGTATGAATGTACTGTCTGCATGTAGGTCTGTGCACCCATGTCGTGCAATGCTGCGGAGGTCAGAAGAGGGCATCAAACTCCCCTAGAACTGGAGCCAAAGATGGTTTAGCCACCATGTGGCTGCTGGGGATCAAACCCAGATCCTCTGTAAGAGCAGTTGGCAGTTGGCACTCTTAACTGCTAGGCCATCTCTCCAGCCCCGTACAGACAATTTCTAAAGACCATACATTGGTCTGAGCTCACTGAGCAGGCTAGGATGGTGGACCATTGAGCCTCAGGGATCTTCCTATTGTTCCTGCGTAGCATTGGAATTATAAGCTCACACCACCACATTAGGCTTTTTTAATGTGGGTTCTGGGAACTGAACTAGGCTCTCAACTTGCTCAGCAAGCACTTACTGACTGAGCTATCTCCTCAGCCCCATGAGGGGAGAACTTTCAAAACCTAATCAACTCCACCCAGGAAACCAACATCACATGCATAATACTATATTAAAGATTAAGCTCCAGTATATAAATATTGGAGGGACACAAAGATTTAGACTACTGCATCTTGTGAGCTTTCTTTAGTAAAGTAAGAGAAGGGACAGCAGAATAAAGTACCAAGAAAATTTGACCCTACATTTTTTCAAAAGCTGTAAAGGCTTTGGAAAAGATAGCATAGAAAAAGAGAGATAACCTTGGGAGGGAATTATTTAGCCTTGGTTAAAATCAGCCTCTTTGGGGAGGCGGATGTCACTTGAGCAATAATGAGAAGGTGGCAAGGAACTTAATCACCTGACTGTCTATGAGGAAAGGAATCTGGGAGGAGGAATAGTACAAATAACTTTGGTTGAAGCGGTGTCATCAAGGAAGAGAGAAACAAACAGAGGGAATGCCAGTAGATAAACCATCAAGAAAAGGAGAAACAGTAGAAAATAATGGGACAGATCACATAAGGCTTTGTAGCCTGTTATGAGGTGTGTTCTGAGTAAACTTGATATCTGGGGGTAGGTTGTGAAGGGGAAAGATCATCATTTCAGTTTTGGACTTAATAAGTTTATGGTGTTCAAGAAGCACTTAAGTATATGGTAAGTATATATCTGAACTTTGGGTGAGATAACTTTGGAAGGAGTTTGCATAGATATTTAAACTCTTGGAGCTGGATAAAAATCACTGAGATTGAAATGCTATAGACAGAACAATAGAAAAGACTCAATGACTCCCCAACATTAAGAGGCTGAGAGAAGAGCAGGGACCAGAAACCACATTTGCAGGTTAGAAAACCAAGAGAGTGAAGGAACTACCAAGGTAGAGAGGCAGCGACCAGGTGGGGTCAGCTAGCAGTGACTCTGGGGCAAGGAGGCTGCGTGGAGATCACACGTTGACTGGAGCAGGCAGACCCTGAGGAGATGTGCCTGGCACAGGGCAGGGGAAGGTTTTCCAGGGGTTTTGTTGCAAAGCAGAACCAAAGAATGAGGCAGAACCTGGCGAGATGAGTGGGGTGTTTCTACGCCCCCTCCCTTCTCTGCCCGCTTCCCCTCCCTCCTTCACCTTCATCCTCTACACAGTGTAGCTTCTCTACCAGGCATTTACAGTGGCCAGTTACACATCAGCTAGAAGTACTAGTTCAGCCTGCCTGGGGGAGCGTTGTCAGTGTTCTCCCTGCTTTGTAACTCCATTGTTAGAGTATGAATTCTAAAAATTAAATGTAAATAACTGGCATGTGACATATACCCTGAAATGAATTCAGATCCACCAAAAGCTTTCCTATAATCTCTGAGGTAATTATTCTAAATTTTTCTCAGAGTGGTCTTTCCTTGAACATATGATTAGACTAATGATAGATTTGGCCAATTATACAGGCAGCATTTCTTAAGTCTGACATTTTTAACTGGCCAGCTTCCATTTCTTACCAACTCCCCATTAAATTGATGCCAGGAAAATCCATGCCATGAAGTAAACTTTTTATGATTCTCCCAAGATTTAGGAAACATTTACAAATTAGTTAATTTTATATGAAAGGTAGAGATGGAGAATGAGTGAGGCAGGTAAGGGGAGCAGGTGAGGTGTGAGACAGCGGGCAGCTGAGAAGGTGTGACAGGTGAGGAGCAGAGGGCATACATGTGCCCTGGAACAAATTCCAGCAGTTTTTCTAGAACTCTGTGGAACCTGCTTTAGGCCCAAGGTCGCTCCCAATCCTGCAGTGTAGCCTAGATCTAGATACATATACAATAAGGGTTCTGTGATTTAGATATGGTTTTGTCCCCTGAAGGTTCATATACTGGAGGCTCAGTCCCCAATGTAATGTGTCCAGGCTGAGCCAAAATAAACTTCTTTTTCATATAAAGTATCCGTCCTTGGGTATCTTATGAACTCTCACGGAACTGTAGATTCAGTCTCATCCCGGTGGGTCCTGAAGGCAGCTGCCTTCCTAAGGAGGGGGAGTTACTGTTGTTCTCGCCCTCTCTCTACACTGCACTCTTTCCTGGGGACTCACCCAGGAGTGGTTCTAACCACCTTCTGGATTGGTTTCAGTTGAGCCAGGAGAGTTTATTCCTGAAAGGAAGTCCAAAGCCCAACTTATCTCTGGCCTTGAAAGCTGACTGGGCCCCAAATCTCACCAGAAATGAAGGCCTCTGCCCCACGTGACCTTCACTGATAGACAAGTTCTGTGTTCTCTGTCGATTTCCCTTGGAAATTGTCTTCTTTTAGTATATTTTCTTTTTTACTTTCTTGCTTAGCTTTCTTATTAAATGAAAAGCTTGATTAATAGGAAGCTCTGGGCTCTTTGATTCTGTTCCTTATCTGTCAATCGAGAAACTCAATGTATCTGTGATAGTGTTGTACCCTTCAATCCATGTTTGAGTTTATATCACCCAGTAAGTAACCTACTGCAGAACTGAAGCCATACAAGAAGACCTAACATGAACCTTCTTCATGAAGATGTGATTTAAATTCTAGGAAGTGAATACAGCTTTGAAGTGCTTGCAATTTATTGGAAATGTATCTGCAACTTGGAATGCACACATTCTAATCCTATAAAAGAATGTTGTAAGGTTTTAAATACAAGGACTTGTCTCTGCAAGAAGGGATGGTGATGCCAGAATATGAACAGAGCTATGTGTTCCTCTTAACTGTGTTTTTTTAAACCTTTTTTATGTACAGAGTTGTTTGTAATTTAAGTGAAGTGTGTGTGTGTGTGTGTGTGTGTGTGTGTGCGCATGTGTGTTTATGTGTGCACATCATACATTTGTGTATCTGGGTCTGTGTTGGGAGGGTAGGGACAGATCTCTTAGCCCCACCACTTCAAAGCATTTCAAAAACTTAAAACAACTTACTCAGAAAAACTTGTAATAGATTCAAGGATTAGCTTCCGCATTCCTAAACTTTGCCTGCTACTTGAGTTAGTGGACCTGAGATGAGCGATTTTTATCAATAGGAATTGTTCTCACCATTCTTGAGAATGTCAGTCAAGGAGTAGGGTCCAGCATAGTTGGGTTTTGATTGGGGGCCATCTTTTGTCTGGGGAAAATGTCTTCTCTGTTTACATGTTAGAGCAAATCTCTGGTGTCCCATTGTGAGGATATACAGAGGTTAGAGCTCAGTATAGGAATATTTGGAGAACACATGCAGTCCACAGGAGAGAGTTGATGTTATAGGAAATGGCCGGTGTGGTATTAAGGAACAACTTAACTTCTTCTCAACAGTTAGATACATTTGAAAACTATTCTTTTTGGTGGGGAAATTACTTCTTTTCCTAACAAAGTAAATGTGAGAAAGGCTATTTTAATATAAGTGGGATCTATACAGTGGCTGTGCATTTCTTGAGCATTTTGGAAAATGTATTTCTAATGCCAACACACTCTGTCCTAGCACTGTTCCTCTGGGAGCAGACCAGATTCTTCTTCGAGGTGCTCAGTTAAGAAATACTCAATGGGTTCATGGGATAGTTGTCTACACGGGACATGACACCAAGCTGATGCAGGTAGGATTTTTATCTATGAAACCCTTTGGACCTAAGTCTTTGGGAGTGTATTATTCGTTGCTCTTGGTGCAATAGTCCCAAACAGAGAAGAACAACTATCAGAGATTCCTTAGCCCCATACTACACGTCCAAAACCACTCAGAGAATGAAGCCTTGAAATCCCCTCCCTTCAAAAAGACCTGACTGCACACAGGAACACTGGGAAGTTTCCCCAGAGATCAAGAAACGCCTGATTGTTCAGTGATGTTGTATGTTGATACGTGGCAGCCTTTTCCAACTACCAGTAGTCATTTCAAGTTTCCTGTGTAACAGTGCTCTGCATTAAAATATTTGTCTCATAATTTTATTTTAATGCAGTGATCAAGTTTTTACATTTTATTTTTTCATAAAATTTCTTTAAATTTTCTTTTCTTTAAAAGCGTGACCCAAAGTGTGTTTTCAGGGCACTTCTGAATAAGGCTACTTTTGCTATCAGCTTTCCTCCTGGTGTTTCCATACATCCATGTGTGCTGCACCTCTGCATTACAATGCAGTCTGTGCTCAGTAGTGTGATGGGTGTCAGAAACTCGCTTTGAAATACTAAATGAGCCACTGCCTCTGTATATCATACAGTCACAAAGATGCTAGCTGAGGCCAAGTGGGGCAGTTGCCCCTGCTTTTACTCATGGCTGTGCTATAAATTCTATAATTTTTCATTTTATATGATTATGGAAGATGTCATTTTCCTGTCCTGAGATGTGTTGGTTGGCACAGATCTATCATAAATATTTGAATCACCAGACACAACCGAGAAGCCTTGCTTATTATCTGTAGCTCAAGCTTTGGGATCCTTCTGCCTCTGCCACACCCAGTTTCTCTCTTATTTGTGTGAATTGGCACTACTTAAACTGCTGCTGTGTTCAGTAAACAATTGCTAAATGCCACCTTTCAATGCTGTAAAATTTTGAGGGTCCATGAGACTTTTGTCCAGCCTCTTTTTTGAGCAGAGACACTAAGCTGATGTCTAGGCACTGAGTTGTGACTTTGTCATCTTTATCTGATGCTAATTGTGCACAGTTTAATTTTATTACTTGTTTTTTGTGTTTTTTTTTGTTTGTTTTTTTTACAGAATTCTACAAGTCCACCACTTAAACTCTCCAATGTGGAGCGGATTACAAATGTACAAATTCTGATTTTATTCTGTATCTTAATTGCCATGTCTCTTGTCTGTTCTGTGGGTTCGGCCATTTGGAATCGAAGGCATTCAGGAAGAGACTGGTACCTCAATCTACACTGTAAGCACTAAAGTGCTGGCTTGATGTTTTTTTCTTTCATTTAAATGTTTATTTGTTTCATGATTTATTTAATTTAGTTTGTGGGATTTCCCATTGTTTATAAAAAGAAAACCTGTGGTTGAGATAACTGGATGTCTTCATTTTTCAAGGTTTCCAGTAAAAGCACATAAAATAGTAGATGCTGAGCTTCAAAATCCTTAAAAACATACTTCCAATCCAGAGTAGCATAAAATGTTGAGAAAATATATCTATCAACATAACATATAGTCAAAACTATCCTTTAAAAATACATTACACGGGACTGGAGAGATAGCCTAGCGGTTAAGAGCACTGATGCTCTTGCAGAGGACCCGGGTTCGATCCCCAGCACCCACATGGCGGCTAAGAACCGTCTGTAACTCCAATTCCAGGAGAACTCCAGTTCCAGGGGAATCCGAGACCCTCTTCTGACCTCCGCGGCATTGCACGACACGGGTGCACAGACCTGCATGCAGACAGTACATTCATACACATACAAAGATAAATAAAAAAAAAAAAAAAACATTACACACAGCAGTTATTATATGTAGAAGAAATTCTAAGTGTGTATATTACCAAAACATAGTTTACTTCCTTTAAAAGTGTTTGGACTGAATGTACCTTCATTTGAACTCAGTAATAGAGTCTTATGGTAATGCTCATCTTGTCCCAGGGAGAGTGGTGTAAATGGTTTCCGGCTGGAGCCTGTATCCTCTTGCTGTTGTTATGGTAATGCATCCCTTCTGGGTATTTCCAGGAAGTGAGTTTGCATTTCCATCTGATGAGCACTTAGCCAGTAAATACTTAATTTTCTCAAAGCGTGAAAACAAATTCTAATATGAGCTTACAGCAAAAACAGATTTTAAAGCTGGTTTTTATTATATTTAACTTTGCAGCTATTCTGGGTTTTTATATTCATTGATTTCTTTCAGCATAGAAAAATGTTATTAGGATGATCCGTTTGTCTCTCTATATTCTTTACAGCATATTTGGCTCACCTGTTTTATTTTTCTTAATGAAGTGGAAGTTGATTTACTTAGATGAATTAATTGCCTACAAATTTTGAATAATGCCTGTGTTGCTAAGGATGTGACTCAATGCAAGCACTTGTCTATATTCCCAAAGCCCTGGGCCTGGGCCTCAGTACTGAAATAAATAAATAAATAAATAAATAAATAAATAAATAAATAAATAAATAAATAAATAAAATTCATATACAACTTGGTAAAGCATACCTTAATTTGGAAATAAATGCTTTTGAAGATGTCACATACAGGAAGGGCCTGAAGAGGTTGCTCAGTGGTTTAAGAGCACAGGCTACTCTTGCAGAAGACACCCAGGTTCCATTCCCAGCACCCACATGGCAGCTAACAACAGTCTGTAACTCCAGTTCCAGGGATTCAGTGCCCTCTTCTGACCTTCGTGGGCATTGCATGACATGGGTGTACTTACATACATGCAGGCAATACACTCATACACATAAAATAAAAAAATATTGATCCTTTTTTGATTCATAAGTGTGATGATTGGGTGCTCACACTTTTGCGTGACATGTGCCGCCCTCAAACCTTGTTACACGTTGGCACATTACCCTTCTGATGATGAACTCAAGGGAAAAAGAAAAAAAATTAAGTTAAATGTTCTTGAAGAAATCACATACAAGTGATTCTATTCCATTGAAATTTTACATTTACTAACCTTCAGCCCTATTCTTGATATCTCTGAACATTGTGATTGAAATACAATTTGTAATATCAGTGGTTCTTTCACTTTCTATTCCCACTGTGGAGCCCTTAATGGACTAACAACATATTAACTGCAAGTACATTTGGCCCTCAGTATCCGTTAGGAATTGGTTTCTGGATGCCAGGAAACTACTGTGACCTACAGATGTTCAAACCTCTAATTTTACTTTTAATTTTTTACATTTTTATTGACTTTTTAATGCTTTTATTGATGTTTTGTGTATTTCAGACATCATTTCTCAGTTCAGTTTAGACATATTCCCCTTTCCCTTCCCCCCACCCCACCCCAGATCATGCACTCTGCTATAACTGTCCTGCATCTTTCTCTCAGTCTTTTTGTTTGTTTGTTTAGGAATTCACATTTTCCTCCTTTAATTTTATATTACTCTAAAATATGAATACATACTTCCCACTCATATACAGTAATTACAGAGTCTGAAAGTAAGTGGTGGATCAATTCTAGAGCCCTTAAGAGATTTACATTATAACAACATAGTTGCTTTCATATAAACAGAAATATAACAATAATGTCGAGCTTGCCTTTCACCTGGGGATTTGGTGATAGCATCCACAAATGAGGGAAACCATTCCCTGCTTGTTTTTCTGGGACTGTGTAACTTCACTTAGCATAGTTCCATCCATTTACCTGCAAAGTTCATGATGTCGTCTTTCTTTACTGCTGAATAGTACTCCATTGTGTAGATGTACCACATTTTTGTCATCCACTCGTCTGTTGAGGGGCACTTGGGTTGGTTCCAGCTCTTTACTATTATGAAGAGATCTGCAATAAACATGGATGTGCATGTATCTTTGCAGTAGGATACATCTTATGGGTATATACCCAGGGGTGGTATGACTGGGTCAGGTGGTAGGCTCATTTTGAGTCTTTTAAGGGTTCTCCACACTGCTTTCCATAGTAGTTGTACAAGTTTACATTCCCACCAGAAGTGGATGAGTATTCCCCTTGAATTTTAGTGTATTTCATATAGAACATTTTAATCATTTTTACATAATTGTTTTTATAGCCTCCCCCACCAGATTTCATGCATTCTGTCATTTACATTAAGCCCTATTGAGTCAAGTTAGTGGACTCAGACTTCCCTCAGTGCAAGTTCATCCACTGGGGTCTAGTCAGCCCAGCTAGAGTCACTTCCTTAAAGATCAGCTCTCCCTCTCTCAGCAGTAATCCACTGCCAGTAGTTCTTTGGCTAAGGTTGGGCCCTGCTGTCCATTTACCCAGTTCTGTGCTGGGCTTTTGTCTACTTCCGTTTGCATGGGTCTTGGGTCTTAGTTCTTGTGCATGCTGACGCCATTGCTGTAGAATCATATGAGTAGAGTCCCAGGAGCCTGTAGAACTCTATTTCCATATGGTCATGCACCACCTCCCCTGGCTCTTATAATCTTTCCACCCTCTCTTCCACAATGGTCCCTAAGCCCTGGGTGGGTGGAATTTAATATAGGAGTTATGTCCCAGGACCCATACTCTGCAGACTTATTCTCTAATGCTTTGGCCATTTGTGGGCTTTTGTGTTCATTGTTCTCTGTTGCATGAGGGAGCTTCATTGCTGAGAGTTGATGGATATATTAGTATTCTTTCTACCCCATGTTCCACCATGTTCCACAACCTTAGGTGTAGAGGTTCTGTTGTAGATGTGTCACTTAGAGTTGGGCATTTCACAGACACTTGTTCTCTGTGAGTGACTAGTTGTGGAACTCAGTAATGATCTCCATCTGTTGCAAAAGAATCTTCCTTTGATGAGTTGTGACTGGCATACTTGTCTGTAAATATAAGTATATTTACCATATATTAAGAAATTACATTTGCCAGCACTCGGGAGGCAGAGGCAGGCAGATCTCTGTGAGTTCAAGCCAGCCTGGTCTACAGATCGAGCTCCAAGATAGCTGGGACTAAAGGGAGACCCTGTCTCAAAAAAATACCAAAGAAAAAAAAAAAAAAAAAAGAAAGAAATTACATTTGCATTAGGATGTAGCATGCTGCCTTAGGGCTTTTTCTAAGATCTATGACCTCTCCAGCCATGTGTGTTTGGCTGTTTACAGTACCAAACATTAGTTCTCTCTCATTGACTGGGCTTTAAGACCAGTTAGATAGCTGTTGATTACCCCCTCATATTTTAAATGGTGTAGTATCTACACATAACCTATGTATAATCTTAAATCATATCTAGATTACTTAATATGCCTAATACAAGATATATGCTGTATAGTTATTATATTATTTAAGGATTAATAAGAAAAGTCTGCATATGTTCAGTATAGAGTTTTCTTCCTGAGTATTTTCAGTCTACCAGTGGTTGGCTCCCCTGATGTAGAACCATAGAGAGAGGGCCCAAATCTACTGCAATTCCACATTGAAGAAGGCATCTGAGAATCAGGATGTATCATCAGCAAAGTCTTCCTCAGCTTATCAAGATATACTGTGTACTATAGAAAATTGGTGTCATGCTAAAGTTTTATCATATTCTTCCCACCTCCCCCAACAGATGGTGGCGCTAATAATTTTGGACTGAACTTCTTGACTTTCATTATCCTTTTCAACAATCTCATTCCTATCAGCTTGTTGGTTACATTAGAAGTGGTGAAATTTACCCAGGCATACTTCATAAATTGGGTAAATATGAATTAGTCTTATGTGTGATCTCCCTAAGCATGTATTTTGTCTTTGTTATCTTGCTTGCTTGCTTATGATAGAGTTTTTTGAACTGTCAGGGGGAAAGGGGGAGACCTAATTACACCTTATTTTTATTAACTATCTTATGGTGTTTTTTGAGCCTAATATAGTTTTAATGAAGTCTCTCACCTCAGAATCAGGTAAATTTATAAACCAGACATCCTGAGGAAAAATGGTTTCTAGTTCAGGAAACCTATTTTGGGATACAAAATAACCATTCTTGGCTCTTCTCTAAACATGACTATCTTAGCTAATGTCTATCTTCAAACACGGCAGGGAAACTAAATACAAAAGTGATACTGACCAGTTCAGAATACAGATATGAGAAAAATCAGTTTTGATTGATATTTTGGCCTTCTCATTGTGAAAATCTGTTAACTATAATCCTAACATGTTCATGAAATATTCTACAATAAGGAAATGTTAATTTTGTTGGATAATGTGGTCCAACTTCATGATTACTGAGAGCAAGCCTAGTTCAAATAAGTATAAAATTGTGCCTTTTTTGTTCAGCTTTCAAGAGATATGTCTTGCTTTCAAGTATAAGCAGTTGAAGAAACTTAGTCAAGAAAGTACAACCAGATGCAACCTCCTAGATAACCTCTCCAGTAGCTTGAAGATCTAATTATTTTAGCAGGTTTTAGCTGCTCTTTTCTAGCTGACGTCATTAACAGTTACCTTGAGCTACTCTAGGGAGACTTCTTGTGTTGTGTCACTTAATCCTTACAATAGGAAGCCTTTATTGAAAATAGAAGAACAGGGGCTAGAGAGATGACTCGGTGGTTAAGGGCACTGGATGCTCTTGCAGAGGACCCAGTTTAGTTCCCAGCTCCCAAATGGCAGCTAACAACCATCCATAGCTCCAATTCCAGGGATCCCACTGCCCTCTTCTGACCTCCATGGGCATTGTACAACATGAGTGCCTTTACATGTACATGGAAGCAATATGCTCATACACATAAAATATCTCCAAAAATAGAATATCAGAGGTAAACACAGATGATCTGACTCCACAGACATACTCTCTTGTTATAACTGAAGCATGGTATTCTGTATTGAACACTTTTCAGGAAAATCATATGAACTCTATAGAGATAGCAAGAAACTAAAGTGATTATGTATAGCTCTGCAGTCCAATAGCGACGTATGAAAGCATGAGAAAACTTCGTGATTTCTTTTACAGTTTCCCCCAGTCCCTTATCTGCAATTGTGTTCAGTGATTTCACCTTCTTGTCTGTAGGATCTTGACATGCACTATGAACCCACAGACACTGCTGCTATGGCTCGAACATCGAATCTAAATGAAGAACTTGGCCAGGTAAACTCAACAATATATGTTGAATTGGAGTGAGATTTCACATCATTAAGGCCCTATGTAGTGACTTTGGATGAAGTACCAGCTCCTAATTTTCCATTGTTTGAATAATCAGCATGAATATATTTCTCTGTACATGACTAATAATGTTGACTGTAATAAATGGAGCTTTTAAACACTAAAGCAGGTTTCACTTTCAAGGTAAGATACTTCACAAGCCTAGCTTGTCTCATAGTTGACAGTCTGATTAGTTTGTAAATATTGGCTGCTTTTGGGTTTTAAGAACAGTAATAAAATGATTTATAGTTTTCATTTAGAAAGAAAAATTCAAGTTGTGTGAGTTTAGTCAAATAGGAATTTTGGATTTTTAATTCATACCTCATTAACATACACAACTTTTATATGTTCTGAGCAATGCACTGTTAGGCCACCTCATCATTATATAAACCTCATAAATTGCACTTCTATACTCTGATGGCTCTGATGACACTAGGCAGTATAGCTTGTGAGATCAGCACAATATCTGCAATCCTTTCTATATGTGTGTATTTGTAATCCATTTATGGATTATGTTGTTGTTATTATATGTTATAATTATATATTATATGCTAGCTGAAGAAAGATTATTGTTCCCTCATACCACTGCTGCTTTTCTTTTTTTCTTTTATTTATTTTTTTTTTATGTGTATGAATGTACTGTCTGCATGTAGGTTGGTGCACCTGTGTCATGCAATGCCTCGGAAGACAGAAGAGGGTGTCGGATTCCCCTGGAACTGGAGTTAAAAACGGTTCTCAGCCGCCATGTGGGTTCTGGGAATCGAACCCAGGTCCTCTGCAAGAGCAGTTGGTGCTCTTAACCTCTGAGCCATCTCTCCAGCCCCTTTTCTTTATTTTTTTAATTTTTTTGTTATTTACCGTTGCTGCTTTTCAACTCAAACTATTCAGTTACATTTAGGACAAAACTATTATAAGCTTCCTTACCAATTTAGATGTTGTATAAAGCTAATTGTTCAACCTATTGCCAATTCTATAATTGCTTGTTATACTGAAAAATGCTGATTGTTATCTTAGCACTATATAATGTTTGGTAACAGCAGAGACACCTTTCTGTTGGTTGGGATTTTTGTTTGTTTTTTGTTTTTTGTTTGTTTTTGTCTTTTTCTTTTTTTTTCTGTACTTCTTTTTTTAATTTAATTTTTATTGATGGTTTGTGCATTTCGTACATCATTTTCCAATTCAGATCAGGCATATTTCCCTTTCCCTTCCCCCCCACCCCCACCCCATCCCAGATCATGTATTCTGCCATAACTGTCCTGCATCTTTCAGGTTTTTTTTTTCATTTTTTAGCTATGAAATGATAATCCATAAGTATAAGCATTCTTCGGGCAAAACCAATCTAAAGACTGTTTGTGCCCAAACCCCCACAAGATCCCACCACTTCAGTGGGGGGGTGACAGGTTTTTGTTTCAATCAAGTTGATCAAATGAGTGTCCAGACTACATCGCTATAGTTTCCAATCACCGTTCACCCCAATCGCAGCCTTTACATTCTACCACGCCCCCTCTTCCGCAGATTGTTCCCTAGGCTTAGAAAAGGGGCACAGGTGGATGTTTTTGTCTTTTTCTTAAGACAGGGTCTCCCTGTGGCCACTGCTGGCCTCAATTTCATGGAGATCCAACTATTCCCTCCAGAGTGCTGGTATTGAAAGCATGTACCACCACACCCAGCTCAGCTCAGCTCAGCTCAGCTCAGCTCAGAGACACTTTCTATAAGAATTCAGACGACTGAAGCAGATTTTTCTATGACTGTAGGTTTTCTAATACATGCTTATACTCATATAGGAAATAATTTATTGCTAAAATACTAAAAAAAAAAAAAGCTGGATGCGTTCATAAATGGATGCATGGAAAGTAGCTAATAATGGTCCTTGCATCCCTACGGTGTACCAAAGTCAATTTTTTTAAGTTATAATAATTGAATTATAATTGAACATTTCTTCGCTCTATTAAAACATTTCTTTTTTTTTTTTAATTAGTTTTTATTGATGCTTTGTGCATTTTCATACATTTTTCCAATTCAATTCAGTCTCAGGCTATATTTCCCTTTCCTTCCCCCCCACCCCACCCACCATCCCAGATCATGCAGCTGCCATACTGGCCTTGCATACGTCGCTCAGTTGTTTTTTTTTTTTCATTTTTAGCTATAAGTGATAATCCATGAGTACAAGCATCCTTCATGCAAAACCTATCTGCAGGCTGTTGTGCCCAAACACCTACAGCCCCACCATCCAGTGGGGGGTGACAGGTTGTTTGTTCAATCAAGTTGATCAAATGAGTGTCCAGACTACATTGCTGTAGTTTCACCATTCACCCCAATCGCAGCCCTTACATTCTACCATGCCCCCTCTTCCGCAGGTTGTTCCCTATGCTTAGAAAAGGGGCACAGGTGGATGAGAGGTAAAACAGTCCACTCTCTCTGGAGCTGTTGACTTGGACTCTGGTCAATTCTGGCTGTTTCCTTTCATGGGCTGACAGTTTGTCCAGGAATAACCTTTCGATCCTGGCCTGGCGCGTTATGGCGTCTCCTCTATAAAACATTTCTAAGCAGGGTAGATGTAGCTTATAGATAGAGCACTCGCCTGATACGTATGAAGCCCTGGGTTCAGTCCCCAGAACAGACACTTAAAAAACTGACATATTAATGAGAATCTTAAACTTGTTTTTAGGTTAAATACATATTTTCTGACAAAACTGGAACTCTGACGTGCAACGTGATGCAGTTTAAAAAGTGCACCATAGCAGGAGTTGCCTATGGGTGAGTTTTTGTCCTTTACTAAGAGTATGAAATGTACATTTAATTAATGCCATGAGTTTGGCGCGTTTGGAAACTTATAAGAAGAAGGTTTGGGTTTTGTTTTTCAGGCTAGGAAACAGCTCTTTTAACTTCAGGATGAATGCACAGTGTGTATTTTACAGTCTATTTTTGTTTAGGAGAATGTAAGGGGGAGGCTGGCCAATGGGTTTCTCATGTTTAGGGTTGGTTCATCCAAGATACATTGTTTCCCTTTGCACTCCCATGAAGTCAGGGCTCCGTGTAGATGTGGGAAGAAGATGCAGTGAGGCCCTGGTCCGTTTTTTAAACTAAAATGCTCTCATTGCTTTGACATCACTCTTGTTTTATCTCCACATCTCCTGTTTGCAGCCACAGAATGATCTAAAACTCTGATGATTGGAAGGAAGTAGGGACAGGAGCATCTTGAATCTGGACAAGTGTTAATAGCCCTTAGATTATACTTGTGTGACAACTCATTTATTTCTCATTTCTCTGTATGTTTGCCTAAACCATTCAGAACACTTCTCATTGAAACACTTTTTAAAACAATGTAAGAAGATTAAAAATTCTGAATTTCTTTGAAAGAAAATGATCTTAAAGAAGATGAAGCACTTCTGGTTGAGTGCATTGACCTATCAGCAAGTTTTGCGACTAGCCTTATCCTTAAATAAGCCTACTGAGGATTGACCTCATCCACACAAATATAGGCTCTTGATTTGGAGTTTTCTAGCTAGTGTCCACTCTTCTTTCATATTTCATCTTTAAGCCTTAAATCATCATGAAAACAATGCTGACTTCTGAAAAACTTAATTTCAAATTTTATTTAAAATTGCATAAATATGTGCCCATTTAATAAGATTCTAAAACTTAAATACAGGGTATCTACACACAGAAATGTGCTTGTTCTTAGGGCAGGAGAGAATGTGACTCAAAATGACTTCAGCCTATGTATACAGCTGATTATGGCTTTTTCACATTGTAAGGAGAGGCCGTTAACTGAAGTACACCTAGGTTTCCCCTTTGCACTTTTCCTCAGTGTATGAAGCCTCACAGTTCTCAACAGACTCCCTCTCCTCAGTCCTCCCCACAATTTTCCTGGAGCTAGATAGAGAATTGTAACCTCACTTTTTGGCATCTTGTGGTTACATCTGCTTCTCACAATAGTCCCAGAGACAAGAAGGGCTTTTCCTTAGCCTCAGAAGAGCCCCAACCCACAGCCACAGATGTAGGAGCAGAGCTCTTTCCCTGTCTGTTGGTGATGCCATTGCAAACTAAGAGGACATGATGAGTTTGAGCAAACTACTGCCATCATGCCAGTTACATTGTCGGTGAATGGATGTCCTCTTGGAACAAGAGCATTTCTCACAATGAGAGGCAGATAGGAGGGTGGGTTCTAGCATTGCCTTGGGTTCCTTGTGTGGCCTTAGACAATTCCTTTTCAGATATTCTTAGCTCTGCAAAATTAAAGAAGGAACAAAACAAGATAATCTCTGAGGTCCCTTTCCAAATTGGAAGTTCTAATGTTTAGAAATAAAAACAGAAGTCCCTTGATTTGTAAAGTTGAAGAGGATAAACAGAAGTATGTCTTCCTTGGGTGTGGCAGTGAGTTTACAGGAATACTGGAAGCCCCGCTGAGTGATGCTGTCAGGCCACTTCTTCCAAGCACCATGTATGGTTTGTCCACTTGTGTTAGCACCTGTTGCCCTGACTGTCTTTAGTAAGATCTCTCACTTATCCTGGTAGACAGTTGGAGTGTCAGCATTGCAGATAGTTGCTGATATTAAAAGGATTTGTAGAAGCCGTGACTTGTATTGACCAGGGATGCGGTCCTATTGCCTGATAACACAGTTGATCCCTGGAGGAGAGCAATCACTATCAATCACCTTTCTGGGGGGTTTCCTCTGGGTACTCCTGGGTTATAGGAACCCATACAGGTTCCCATTTACCCTGTAACAGCTAAATTTGTTAACTGTTAAATTTGAGAAATTATTATAGAAATGCACTTCTAGCCCCAACAGAAGAAATCATACCCCACTCACCCCCAAGAAATGGCAGAGCTAAAGAAAGTGACCCACTTTAATGCCAGCAGGTGGCTCTGGAGATCCAGGGTTACAGCCAACCCTTCTTCAGGCTGTAGGAAAGGTCCAGAGCACGCCCAGTACTGTTCCATTTTTATCAGCTAGAAGAGCGAGGACTCTCATTGCACTTAACCTTTGCCTCAAATTTTGCCTTTTTGAATTCATGATGGACAATAAAATTAAAAGCTTTATGCTCAATTGCCAACAATGATTATTACATAGAGATCAACTTTGTATTGAGGATGCCTCTGTTTCAACTTAATAGATTTTTTTCCTTAGCTATTTTCAAGGGGTGGTTGTAATTACATATAAATGAATCATGTTATTTCAGTAGATGGCATCCTGTGATGTCAGTTTTATCATGTCAGTTAAATATCAGCAGTAGATAAGAATGTTTATGTTCAATGGCTAGAGGTTTAATACTGTAAGGATTCTAAGATTCTTCTGTACACTGTATTTGTCAATACTTTAATTTATACCATGTCTGAGGCTAAAAATGAGCTGTCAAGTAAACCGAACAGCACTTTTTGCTGTTGTTTGTATTTTATTTTGTTGTCTAGGCCTTTAATTCATATTTAAAATGCATCATTTGTCTTTCCCTTTGAATGAAACAAATGATTCTTGAAAACTATTTTTAGTTACATTGATTATGTGAATAGTTTTTTACATGACAAATTTTGTTTAGGAATATGTTTTCAGGAAGATCAGCTGTTTCTAAAACCCCAAGAAGAGATTCGGAAGGACAAAGATCACAGTTCTCATGTTCCTAGCACCAAGGTCTAGATTATAGCCAGTGTGTCTGATAGCCAACCATAGCCATCCATTTACCTAATCACCACAGAAGTTGATCGGCCTCCTTCTGTGTATGGCTCTTTGTTAAGTAGTGAAAGTGTAGTAATCAACCGAAGTTCACATGGTTTCCACTCAGAGTTCTTGGTCTAATTGGGGATGATCAATTCATTACTTATAAGATGGCTATAAAATCCTAACATTGGGATAAGAGTCTGTGTGAGGGTGGGGTGGGTCTACTCAGGAAAGTCAGAGAATGCTTCCTGAGAGAGTGGCATTTGAACTGAGAGCTGAGGATCAATTTGATTAAGTGAATACCTTACCAGGCAGATATGACAGCACCTGCATGTCCAAGTTTAAATACCCAGGTAGCTCACAGACACCAGAGTTTCAGTCATGGGAAGCTCATGCAAATAGGCTCACACAAGCAAGTCACCTGCTGTTCATCCCCCTCTGGGTGGCACTGAGCATTCTGCCAGGACGGTCCCAGACTCAGGAAGAGGTCCTCTATCCCATGAGCTCCAGGGCTATTAGGCCTCATGACTTAGGAGCTAGTTGCTCCACTCCAGGTGTGAGAATAGGAGCAGGGTACAATACTAATTCAAGTTGACAGGACCTGGACATGGTGTTTGCATCTTAGGTGGTTACCAGCCCTCCCCTGGCACAGTCCAGGAGCTAAGGCCCAACCCTTAAAATTGATCAGGAGTGATGGTGCAACACCCAGTATCTGTAGCACATTGCAGCAAATCGGCCCCTTTCCTGAGAGTCCAACCCAAGATGGAATGCGTTAGCCCCTCCTCTTAAACATACCCATAATCCCTTTGGTAGACAAAGAATAGTGGGCTAAAGGACCTCTTTACTGTGACTGCTGGGACAGAGTGGATACTGCCCCAGAGACGACCCAATGTTTTAGAAGTAGAAGTCCCTGTGCTGACCATATCATGGCCAGGTTAAAAGACTTGGGCGAGCATTCAGGGAAGAAAGAATCCCTAAGTTGTCCGCAGCTAGTCACATTTACCAAAACCAACTCTGTGTTTTTAAATTCCTCCCGTGTATAATAAGTTTACTTCAAAAGGGAAATAGTGATTTATCATATATGATGAAAGACATAGGAAATTTTTTAGAATCTTCTCTGAGTGTATTTTGGATCTCTTGTGATTTAATACATGATTGACTGGTTGAAATCCACTCCCCATCACTCAGATGAGCTAATAGATAAAATTAAAGTATTGATGAAAACATTTTCAGGATAATAATGATTTGATAAGTGAATTGTGTTTAACTGAACCATTTTTGACTATCAGTTAATCTTTAAAATATGGTTCTATTTAATCATACAAATATAATTAATTTTCCCTTTAGTGGCCTTTTTAAGTAGGTTATTGTCACAAGGTAGCCAAAGCTCCTTCTCTTAAAAAGTATTTGGCAGTTTCTCACTGTGATTGTATGTCCTAGATATTAACATGTTTGTGTCATTAAAATGTTTTATTCTAACTAGAAAACATATATGGTTAATTATCCACTGGCTTTACAGCATGCATTTAAAGAACGAAATTTAAACTTATTTCTTACTAAATTTCGGGTTGTATGCATCAGATCAGTAGATTTGGTGGTGAAGAGGCAGGACAACTGTCTAAGTACGGGATAGTGTTGTGAATCCACCCAGTCTCCATAAATCCTCATGTTCTACTCACTGTACTAACTGCCATTCTTTGATTCGACTAAAAGTCCATTTCTTAACTTTTTAGAAACCTGCCTTTCACTACTTCCCTCGTTCATGGTTTTACATTTCCAGCCTTTCTGTGATTATTTTTCCCTCTCTTTCTGTCCCTCCTCTTGAAGCCATGTCCCTGAACCTGAGGATTATGGGTGCTCGCCTGATGAATGGTAAGCTTTGTGGACCTTTCAGTATTGTTAATCAAAAAAGGTTTGTGTCGTATTGTTTTGCTGGACACACCACTGCCCTTGCAAAAAGCATTGTTCGCAGGTTGGGAAACAATTGATGTTCTATGCTAGGTATTTCTTAAATCTACTAAGTATCCTTGATTTTTTTTTTAACTGAAAAACTGACTCTAAATGTTAAAAGGTTAGCTTTTCTGCACCTACAATACAATGTGTATTGATCAATCCCAGAGTACCTGGACAGGGAACAGCCACAGCGACTAAAGATCACTGAATTTTTTTTAGCTCGGCACTGCCCCCTTCTGCCATTGTGGGTGAGCTGAGAAACAGCATTGAAACAGGCCCAAGCAGTGGAAATTTCCTACTTTCACATGCCTGAAACAGTGTTCAAGAACTACACTGCCCACAACTACAGTGAATGCAATGTGATTACTTTTAAGTTTACTAAAGATAACATCTTAAGTTCACTGCTTTGGGGAGTTTCTGTTTTGTAATCTAGTATATTTTATTTGTATGATTTGTCATAATTTGGTGGGAAATAAGATTTGAGAAATAGTGAATTCTTTAATTCTAGGAACTTTAGAGAATATTGGACCTTTCTAGATGATTATCCCTTTATTTGTATTTTATGTGTATTTTATGATTAAGTTATATTTCTATTATTCATTGAAGTACAGTAACAAAAACATTTATCAACCTGATATTTACTTCAATAAGGTGGAAATTTGATAAAAATTTTCAGTACACTTCATGATACCCGGGTTACTGACAGAGGCAGCTGTTTGATTTGAGTGACAAATGACATGTCACCGACGATCACTGCATAGAGTGCCATACTCGCTGACACCTATGCAAAACTAAATTGTTCTTCGCATTTTTGATATGCTAAAGCATTTTATTACTGGCTGACCACTCAAACTTAATGTGGTGTCTATTCCTCCTTACTTAGTCCTCTGGCTCTGTAGCTACAATTTTTACTGTAGATGCTCTTTGCCTTATGGTAGGATAGCATCCGAATAAGTCCATCATATTTTCTAGAACTTGCATATCCAAAGTTTGGATCCTGACCTTAGCTGCATCCTAACCAACTCAACCCTTGCCTGAGTGGCCTCCTTAGAATACTGCAGTTAACAGTAGCACTTGCGTCCTTGGGATGTAAAGATTAACTGAATTCAGTTTTGAAAGCCAGCCCTACTGGCTCTCAGTCCTCATAATGACACGACCATTTTAAAGGTGATAAAATTGAGGTAGAGAATATGGTAAGTAATTTCCCCAACAATACAGCCAGCCAACACCAGAATTAAACCTGGCTTAGCCTGATTGTCAAGTAGGTGCTGGTTACGTTGTCATAGAGACTTTGAAGGACTTGTGCTTCCTTCAGAGGTCAAGTTGCTTTGCACTTCAACGTTGTGTTTTCTGTGTTTCACTGAATATTTTTCAAACTGGAATTTATTTCAGTAAAAGTGCTAACTTTTATAATTGAGTATAAATGTTGAGTATAATTGTTATAAATGAGTAGCAAGTGGAACATCTGAAATTTAACCTAGTCGAGGAAAAGTGGCATGGGAACTCATAATTTCAGAAGTTTTATATGTGCCCTGTATCATCAAATTGACATGATATTGCCAAGAAAACCAAGGTCAGGTGCGGTCTTGGTTGAATCCTGTGCTAAAGGCTGTCTGACATTGTCTTTACACTGCTGCTCTTCAAAAAAGAGAACCTGGAAGAATCTGAACCAAATTCTAAAAATGTGTGCTCCCTGCTGGCTGCTTGGCAGCTTCAGCTGCCAACTTGAAGTTTATTGATTGCTGTCTGGCAAACCTGTGAACTGCCTGTATTGTACTTGAACAGGCACTCACCACAACAATATCACAAAAACCTACATGAATCAGGTGTGGTGGTGCATACCTTCAATCCCAGGTCTTGGGAGGCAGATCTCTGTGAGTTGGAGGCCAGGCTGGTCTACATATTCAGTTCCAGAACAGCCAGGACTTCAGGGAGACCCTGTCTCAACAACACAAAACAAAACAAAAATGCCCACATGTTTAGATTATATACTTTATATTTATTCAGGTTTAAAGCCAATCTTGTAATATATTAACCCTTCCAAACACATTCTCTTGACATTAAAGATTGGATGCTAGCTGAAGTTCTTTTAAATGTATTAATATAAATAGTGTGCATATGCCTTTAATCCCAGCATTCAAGAGGCAGAGGCAGGCAAATCTCTATGAGTGGTCTACATACTGAGTTCCAGACCAGCTAAGGTGACAGAGAGACCCTGTCTCAAAAGAAGAAAAAAAAAAGAGTTTACAACAAGTAGCTTTCCAACAAGTAGCTGCTTACTCCAAAATTGACATCATTTTCTTGTTATTGACAATAACCATCAATATATAACTTCACAGACTAATTCCTTTCTATTAAAAACCATTGTCTCACTTGATGGTATCGATATTTTGAGGGTTAGTAGGAAAAACATCATTTACTTTCAATATCCATATAAGAAATTGTGCTTATTTTATTTTTTTTATATTTTATTTATTATTTTATTTTTTTATTTATTATTTTTAATTTTTATTTTTTATTTATTATTTTATTTTTATTTTTTTATTATTTTCTTTCAGTATATTCCCTGAATGTATTAAGTGCACTGGTTGTACAATGCCTACCTGTGGAGGTCAGAAGAGGGTGTCATATTCCTCTAGAACTGAAGTTATGGTTGGTTGTTCACTGCCCTATGGGTGCTAGGCACCCAACCCAGGTCCTTAGGAGAACAGCCAGTGCTCTTAACTGCTGAGCCATCTCTCCAGACCTCCACTGTGCTTATCTTCAAAAACTATATATTTCCCCAATGATTTTTTTCCTCCTTTTTTCATTTGTTTTAAGAATTTTTAAACATAGACAAAACCAGAAACTATTTCTGTCCATTATTTCAATAGTCTGTACCCTAGACCAGTTTCACCCTATCTGTGTCTTCCTGCCCTTATTATTTTTATGAAACAAATCCCGCATAGCAGGTTATTTTGGTCTTTCTGAAATATTTATACAGTTTCACATTGTATTCTAATTGTTTTCTGTAGGAAGCTTTTCTTTTGATGCTGAACAGGGACCACGGGGCCCTGCTAAGGGGGATGGGGACACAGCGCCCGCTTTGTGGACACTGTGGGGAGCTAGCCTCTCAGCACAGAGACCAGCTGGCTACTTCCCATAGCCCAACCTAAGTGGTAACTCAAACTTAGGCTCTTAGCCTGGACCCATGAGACACGTGTTCCACTCTTGGCTGTGACTTCTCACCTGCCCAGGGCCTAGACAGGAATTTCAGGCTGATGGCTGATCTCCTCCCTTCAGCCAATACCCACACAACACCAGCTACCCAGATTGGTGATCCACAAAGGAATCCCTTTCCAACCTACTGGCCACCCGAATGAAATTCAGGCCTACCTTACTTAGCCTGTATGTGTGCAATAATTAATAAAAAAAATAACGGCTGGGAATTCCGTGATGATGTTACTATGAAATTCAAATTTCCTTGCCACAGCTTGCTTTTATAAATCAAATGATGTCAGTTCCCAGGACCAATCACAAGCCCCCCAACTCCACTCCCCTGCACACCTTGCTCCACCCAGTATCATATACCTAGGCCATGCTGCTTGCTTCTCCTTGGGGCAGAGCCAGACTCTCGGCCACAGGGTGCCCTGAGGCATGCCAGCTGGAAAGCTAGCCTGCAATTCAAGCTGGGTTTCCCTACAGTTTTCCAAGTAAATATCAATGGGGTGATTCTACAGATGGATTGCCTTAAAGTATTCTGTGTAGTCTGTCTCACTGTGGTTTTTCATATCATCACAATATTGGCAGATTTTGCTGGTTATTATTTTCTAGTAATTTATTTTCTCGTTTTGTTCTAGTGTATAATTATATGTGGAATGAGCGGCACTTATTTATTCTGCTACAAAAGGTAGACCCACTGAAGTAGTCTTCCAGGTCTGACCTTGTAATTATGAGCTCTGACACATCTGAATTCATGTCAGTCTTCCATGTTTTCTCTATGGTAGGCTATTTATTCACTGCTGTGGCCTTTTGCACAGTGTTTTCAGAACTCCTCCTTTCAGTCACATAGAAAATCAAGTCTCACTTCTTTGATCAAAGTCAAGAGATATCTAGCAAAAAGGGTGAATTTAACCACCTAGTCAAATTCATGGACTTGACTTTGAGTAACAAACTCATGGCTAAAAATTAAATCTGCAAGCAAGCAGTTCTGATTCAGAACCAACAAGACCTTTAAACACAGGAGGTGCAGACCCTTTTATTATTGATTGATTGATTTTGGTCTTTTCGAGACAGGGTTTCCCTGTAGCCCCAGCTGTCCTGGAACTCACTCTGTAGACCAGGCTGGCCTTGAACTCACAAAGATCCACCTGCCTCTGCCTCCCAAGTGCTAGGATTAAAGGCGTGCGCCACCATGCCCAGTGGTGCAGACCCTTTTAAAAAGCAGTGTTTTGGCTCATGGACACCCCCCCCCAGAGCCAGAGACCCCTACAACTGTAGTGGATGTGGCTCCTGAGTCAGAGAGGATGTGGAGCAGAGCCAGGTTTGTACTCCGCCTGCTCATTGATTTGGAGATCTTCCTCTGGCTGACAAGGAGCTCTACTTGAGGCTGTCCAGAAGATTTGGCACCCATCAGGAAACTAACCTCTGCATGTTGCTGCATCGCAGGCCATGAGCCTATCCAGACATTGACACACACTGACACACTCCAGATGCTGTTGGGTGGTTAAAATTTGCTGAACATCAAGTTTATCACATAGTATCTACTGAAGCATGTGTCAAAGGTTGGGTGCACCTGGCCTCCAAAACAGGACATCCCTGAGACAGACAGGGATGTTTTCAGTCAACACAGTTAATTGCATTGTCACTGGAGAGATATAACTATACTTACAGCCTGAGATTGAGATTGAGTTTAGAAACTGAATCTTGCAGATGGAAAGATAAGGACTGGGCTGAAGCAAAGGCTTGAGGGGAGGACCTGCCACCTGGTGGTGCATGAGCTGAAGCACACTGAGGACTGCAAGGAAGGCAGAAGAAACAAGCTTTCCTGACTTTAGAGAGCAGGAAGGAAGCCAAGGCTCATGACGTCAGTTCCTAATGCATGGCACTTCCTAGGGAATGCTGTAAGTGCAGGTCTGTGAGATGGACTCTCAGAGCCTTGAGCTCGGTAGCTCGCCTTCTTAAGCAGCAGCTGGCCTGCTCTCACTCAGGAATAAGAATGAGAGTCCAAGTCACAGACTTAACGCTTATAGTATTCCCTAGGAAGATCCATGCATCAAAGAACCGAAAGTACCCACCCAAGATCACGTGAGTATTGGAGCCAGTTCTTACCCCATACATGAATTCATTCACTAAGTGATAAATAGAAATTCTAGAAATTCAAGAGGGAAAATCATCACTACAAAGACCTGGACAAGAACACGTGGTCATAGGACAGGCTATGTCTACAAGGCGGGAGCACTGGGAACGGCAGAAACTGGAAGCAAAGCAAGATCCAGGAATGACTGGCTGGCCCCAGACCTGCTCCGAGGAGCATCTGCCCTTGGCTCCTCCCATCATGAACACCTTGGCCTGAGGAGCCTTGCCGCACAATTCCTTCTGGGAAAGCTTATGACTCTGCGTTTAGATGTGAAATAGGTCCCTTCCAGGCCCAGTACACACTGTCATTGGACAGGGCCACCTTAGCAGCAGCCTTACAGGTGTCTGGATGCAAAAGTAGCTGAGGTGTTTTGTTGGTGGCTTTGTGCCACCATGTTCATACTCCACATTCACACTCAGTTGCATTAAATGAAGAACACTGACCCTTAGAGCCTTTGTCTCCAGTAAGTTGCAGTTAAGCCCAAATTCTATATTGTTTCACAACCAGAAAAGTGGCCTTGATGACCCCTTATTCACTTATAAATAAACAGGTTCATACCTACCTGGCAAGGGCGACACCACAATCAGGAAGGCGATCTTCCCAGGGCGAGAGGCTCATCCATTTCACTTGAGATGTGCTGACCCCTGCGATTTCCCCAAATGCAGGAAACTCAACTGTAATTTGTGGTAGTAGGGGACTTCCTTTGCACTCTTCCCTTAAAAATAAACCAGCTGGGCATGGTGGTGCACACCTTTAATCCCAGCACTCGGGAGGCAGAGGCAGGCGGATCTCTGTGAGTTCAAGGACAGCCTGTTCTACATAGCAAGCTCCAGGACAGCTGGGACTAGAGGGAGACCCTGTCTCAAAAATTAAATAAATAAATAGGTTTAAAACAGGTTAAAAGTACATACAATACTCAGAGCTTAAAATCCATCCACTTAATACTTGCCTGAAAAATTTGAATTTTTAATTTCTTTATTTTTATTTTATGTGTATGAGTGTTTTGCTTGCATGTATACAAGTGTACCCATATCCTGCAAAGCCTGTGGAAGCCAGAAGAAGGTAACAGATCCCCTGGAACTGGAGTTTCAGATGGTTAGCTGCCCATGTGGGTGCTGGGAATCAAACCTGGATCCTCTGGTGCTCTTAACCACTAAGACATCTCTCCGTTCTAAGGTTCTAATTTTCTTTAATGTAAAAATATTTAGGTTTATTTGAAAATTATGTATTTTTAAAGATTTATTTTATCTTTTAATTGTGTGTGTGTGTGCATAGGTATAGGCACATAGGTGCAGGTGCCTCTGTGTGTGCGTGTGTGTATGTGTGTGTGTGTGTGTGTGTGTGTGTGTAGGTATAGGCACATGGGTGTAGGTGCCTGTGGAGAGCAGGGGTGTTGGGTCCCCTGGAACTGGAGTTAAAGGCAGTGGTGGACCTCCTGAGGTGAGTGCTGGGAACTGAACTCAGGTCCTTTTTAAGAGCAGCACATGCTCTTAACTGCTGAGTCACTACTCCAGTCCCAGAAATTTGGATATTACTTGTATGTCTATGTGCTAAATACTGGAATAGTGACACAGGGGTATGATCCAAGTACTCAGAAAGCTGAGGCAGGAGGATTGCAAGGAGTTTGATACCAACCCTGGCTTCATAGTAAGGAGCATGGAAGCCATGGCTACATGAAAGACTGTCTCAGAAAAAAGAAAAAATCAAAACAGAACATTAGCAGGCCATTACCCACAAATAAATTTCATGTGTGTGTGTGTGTGTGTGTGTGTGTGTGTGTGTGTGTGTGTGATCGCAGGTGTTAAACACAGTTCTGTGCTCAGGACATTTGCAATGTTCACTGAAAGTTTATGTCTGCTTATGGAGTAAGCACACGCTCAGCTGACTTGCCGCTTCCTGCTCTCATTGAATTGGAGACAAAATTCCTGTAAAGACCAAAAAAAAATTATTTTCAGTAACACTTCCTTTAGCCTTTGTGGATATAACATGTAGATATGTACAATTGTACATTTTGCTTTTGTGTAGTGTATGTGTATATCTCAAGTGGCTAACATGGATTTCGTTCTTGTATTCAATTTAAGTTCATGACCTATTAACATGTAGTGACCTCAAAGGATGTAAAAAGAGTTTTCCTCTTCCCCATCTTATAGATCTTAAGTTTATTCTACAAATATGTATTTCTTTTCCACCTTCCACAGAGAACTCTCCTTTTGGTTTGGCATTCTGTCATGTGGATGCAGCCAGGTTTCTAAGCTGGATCTATGTAGAACTTTTGTTTATTGCTGATATTCTTTTTTTTAGACAGGGTCTCCCTTTAGTCCCAGCACTGGGCTTGAGCTTGCTCTGTAGACCAGGCTGGCCTTGAACTCACAGAGATCTGCCTGCCTCTGCCTCCTGAGTGCTGGGATTAAAGGCGTGGGCCATCATGCCCAGCTGCTGATATTCTTACAGGTATTGGCAGCCTATTAAGGGAAAGCCATTTCCTTCTGATCAAAAGAATCAAATCTGCTTCTGGGTAGAGACACATCATTCTTTCCTCCCTCAAGAGTTAATCCAGTTGGGCCTGGCAGAGACACTTCCTGGGAAGGTTGATTGCCCTTATGCTAAAGAGATGAGATAATAATTATCTATCCCCCTCCTCCACCTCTTTTTTTTAGGCTTTTTGAGCCAGGGTTTCCCTGTAGCCCCAGCTAGCCTATGTAGACCAGGCTGGCCTCCAATTCACAGAGATCCACCTGCCTCTGCCTCCTGAATGCTGCAATCAAAGGTGTGTCCCACCAACATCCAGTTTATTCCCTTAATGAGGTAATGTACTTTTGACTACACCCATGTACCTGTGGAAGCTCCCCAGTTTTCTGTGTCGTTATTCAAAAGTGCGGCCATTCCTGTTTCTTCTTTTTATGTTTTCTCCCTTCTTCCAGATACTGGCCAAAGCCTGGGTGTGCTTTCCCAGACACTCTGGGTGTGCTTTCCCAGACACTCTGGGTGTGCTTTCCCAGACACTCTGGGTGTGCTTTCCCAGACACTCTGGGTGTGCTTTCCCAGACACTCTGGGTGTGCTTTCCCAGACACTCTGGGTGTGCTTTCCCAGACACTCTGGGTGTGCTTTCCCAGACACTCTGGGTGTGCTTTCTCAGACACTCTGGGTGTGCTTTCTCAGACACTCTGGGTTTCTCACTCTTTTCCTAAATTACAACTCCCCCACAAGGGAGGGGGGTATTTTGAACTCTAATGAAATTGTTCTTGAGCTTTCTTCTGACCCTTATTAAATACTTTTGTTAATGAGACTGAGAACCTGGAGGAAGGGATCCCAATTTCCCAGTAACAATACTTTGCTATTGAAAATGCACTACAGAAAAAAATGTTTGGTACATGCAACATTTTATACCAGATAAATAACTGTTCATAGAACTAGAGTTAACGAATTAAAGGATTTTAACTTGAGTTGTGCCCCGTTACTCTTTTTTAGGCATTTTCTTTCTCCTGTTACGAAATAAGAATGAATAAGAGTCTGTTGAGGCTGCTTAGGGCTTTCTTCTCCCTGAGCTGTGGTTTCTGTCTGTCCTGTGGCCTTGTTGGACTTGCTTGATGAGTATCCACGAGCTCTTTTTATCTTATGGAAATTTGCCTTTATTATATAAATTTGAAATTTTTTTCTGAGTTTGTCATTTGACTTTTGATTTTTTTCATCAGTAATTTTTGCTATGCAGAAATCATTGTAATTATAATTATTCAGTCAGATCTATTCCTATCTTTATGTTCCGTTTTTGGAGTTAACCCTAAAGCCTAGCCCTTTCCGACTAGTACATGTACCACATCGTTTGCTTTGGATTAAGGTGAGAACTAGGAATTGAAACTTACTCTGTTTCCTTTTTTCTGATGCTCTTAAGTTGACTTGAATTTTGAACTTTAAAAATTCTGTAGTTTAGGTACTGAAGTTGTATAAACAGCTCATTGGTGATGCACTTGCCTAGCAGGGATGGGGCCTTGGATTCAAGTCTCGGCACTGAAAAAAAAAAAAAAGCCATGGTCTGCTGTAATGTAAAGATAGATTTTACTGATTAGACCATATACTTTCTAAGCTTTCTCTTAATTGCTATAGGGATTCTTCATTTTTGCCTGACCAGGTAATACTGTCAATATCTTGTAGCTGTTTAAGCCTGAGGGAAGCTGTTTATTATGCAATGGGCTATCCACTCTTTCTATTCCTTCCTTTAACTAGCACACTCCTCACTTGCTGCTTATTGCAAAACACCACCATATCTTTGTCTCCTTATGAGCAAAGTCCCACTGGAAATTTCTTACAAAACAATGTAACAATATTGATGTTGGTTTGTGATTTTATATGCAGGCAGTTTGTAAACTAACAATTTAAAATATTCTTTGGACTTTTAACATACCTCTTATTTTTATTTATTTTTTATTTTATTTTTTCTTATTTATTTTTATGTGTATGAATGTACTGTCTGCATGTAGGTTTGTGCACCTGTGTTTTACAATTCTGTGGAGGTCAGAAGAGGATGTCAGATTCCCCTGGAACTGGAGTTTAAGACGGTTCTCAGCCACCGTGTGGGTGCTGGGGTTCGAACCCAGGTCCTCTGTAAGAGCAGTCTTGCTCTCTTAACTGCTAGGCCATCTCTCCAGCCCCATACGTCTTATTTTTAAATAGTGTGAGCTTTGTAATTTTATTTTCTTTTTAAAAAACAAAAGTACGTAGTTTGTAAGATTTGGGAGTATAGAGCTGTATCCTAGTTAAGCTACCTAATTAAGAGATTGAGTTGCTTGTGGTTTTTCATGATAGTAGGAAGGAAGTTACTTTATTACACAGTGGCAGCCCTCATTGGGAAATACTTTATATCTGTGTAAATATTTGTTTCACTTCCAAAGTTACTCTTAAATATCGTTGAACGTTTTATCAATTGTAGCAATTAGAATTTATATAATGAAAGAATTATTAGCAAGATTAGTTAGATATAAGATTTATAAAGGCTTTTAGTTTGGAATGCTTGAAAATAACACAGTATTTATTTCACCAGATGTGGCTGTAAATATTCCCTCGTGTTTCTCTTTCCCTAACAAATAAGAATAAAGCTGCCAACTATGAGTGAACACATTTTAATAACAAGGAAATTTCATTAAATCACAACTAGTAAATTTGTTTATTTTTATTGCACTTACTTGTTCATTTGTGGGGGGGGGTGCATGTGGAGGTCAGAGGACAACTTGTAGGGTCAGTTCTCTCCTTCCACCTGTGGGTCCCAGGGATCAAACTCAGGTCCTCAAGTTGGGCAGCAGGCACCTTTACACACTGAGCCATCTCACCAGGTCCAATAAGAAACTATTCTTAATAAGTAATATTTATAATGTTTCTATCTACCAGTTTACAAGCATTTACAGGTTGTTGGATCTTCTATTTTCAACACTAAACCAATAACACTAATAATAATTTTGAGAATTCTCAACTACAGCCACTAATAAACAAGTCATTTAATTTAGAGAATTAATGGGCCAAACAATGACATTTAATTTAAAGAAAGCTATACATTATTATTCTAACTTTACATATTTGATTTGAGGGCATAATGGATTTCATGAAGACACTGGATACATTCTATTCTGCTTTCTTCAGTGATTTTACCCTTTTTTTGTTTTGTTTTGTGTGTTTGCTTGCTTGCTTGCTTGCTGGTTTTTTGAGCTTGTGGCTTTAAAATGTGAAAGAAGCTGGGTGTGATAGTTCATGACTTTAATCCCAGCACTCAGGAGGCAAAAGCAGGCAGATCTCTATGAGTTCAAGGCCAGCCTGGTCTACATAGTGAGGTTCAGGACAGCTGGGGCTACAGGGATGCCCTGTCTCAAAAAAGACCACGTGAAAAAATGTGAAAAGAAAATCCTGGTAGTTGACACATTGGCATTATAGGACTCTGTAACTCAAAGTTAAATTCTGATTAAAAATTTTCTAGATTATAATTATTTATTTCTTGAAGACATTGTTTTTTCCTCAATGAATTTTGAAACTAACTTCTCTTGTGTATAAAGATAGCTCTTGCCTATATTTTCACCATACTTTGCAAGGATACTGTTAAGTGTTTTGACATTCCTACTTAAATATTCCTTCTTTTTCATTTGAATGTTTTGTTGCTGTTGTTGTTGCTGTTGTTGTTGTTGTTGTTGTTTTGTGCGTGTATGTTTGAGACAGTCTCACCCTATAGCCCTAGCTGGGTTGGAACTCACGGGGTAGGTGTTAGACCAGGCTGGCCTCAATCTCACAGAAGTCTGTCTGATTCTGCCTCCCAAAGGGCTGAGATTAAAGGCGTGCACCACCATGTCCAGCTGTCATCTGAGTCTCTTGAATGCATGGCCATGAGATCAATGATAGCTAAATTAAAAAATTAACACAGATTCTCTTTGTTTCAATTGAAGTTCATAATTCATTTGTTGATGTAACAATACAAATTCCATACACTTTGGTGATTTTCTTCCTTTATGTACAGAGCGAATGTGATATGCTCATAAATATTGTTCATATACTTATAAATGTTGGTAGAATATGTAAATTGTTGTTCACGTTTTTATATTTCATATAATCATTTGTATTTGTCACTACAAATAAAGATTTTTATATGGCCAAATTATAAACATTTTTAATAACTCCATAATATTCAGAATCTTCAGAAAACACATTTATGATAGTCATGAAATCCATGATGTTTTAATTAGAAATTCAGGCAAAATTTTATTGAATACATTAACAGTGTGAAGGCCTCTTGATTTACCTTGAAAACTGGCTAGAAGTAAATGAGTAGGCTTGTATAAATGAACCAGTTTTGCTTTATTTTTCCCCCTTTAGGCAGAGTTCACAGTTTGGAGATGAGAAAACATTTAGTGATTCATCATTGCTGGAAAATCTCCAAAATAATCATGTAAGTGATCTAGAAGCATTATCCGCCCCTTAACAAATGAAAACTAATGATTGTTTCTCAGCCATCTTCTGTGTTTATGTATTGTTTTGTTTTTAACTCTCATTTTTTATAGGTGCATTGTGGTTTTAACTGGCACTTTCCTAATAATTAGTGACGAGGAGCCTTTTCATATGCTTATTTTCCATATCCATTTTGATGAAGCATGTGCTCCCATTACTTGCCCATTTCCAAAAATATGTTTTATTGGCACATGTTCATTGTACATACTGATGGTACAGAAAGATATTTTCATATAAGTACACTTAGATTTTGACCAGATTCAACCCACACATTCCCCTTTCTCCTCCCTCTCCCTTCTAGATCCCATTCATTCCCACAGTGTGGCTTTCACCTTTATAGAGACAGACAAACAGACAGACAATTTTGTATACATATGCAAAATCTAAGATTCACAAGTGAGAGAAAATGTGATATTTGTCTTTCTGAGTCTGTCCTATTTCACTTAATATGGTGAGCTCCCGTTGCATCTATTGTCTTACAGATGATAGCATTTCACTCTCTGTTATTGAGTAAACAGTACTGTGTGTGTGTGTGTGTGTGTGTGTGTGTGTGTGTGTGTTACATTTTCTTAGCCATCCATTGACAGACACCTCCTCTAGTTCCTCAACTTAGCTGTTGTGAATAGTGCTACAGTAAACATGGTTGTACAATTATCTCTATGCTATCGTTTACTTAAATTTCCAAGAGTGGCATAGCTGGATCATATGATAGCATTTTTTTTTATTTTTTTTTTTAGTTTTTTAGAAACCTTCACACTGATTTCCATAGTGGCTAGATGAATTCACACTTCTACCAGCAGCGTGGAAGGGTTTCTCCTTCCCTGCACCCTCTCAGTAGTTGTTGTTTACTTTTCTGATAATATCCATTCTAACTGGGATGGTATTAATAACCTGTGTTGTTTTAATTTGCATTTCTGTGATGTCTAAGGTTGCTGATTTTTCTCATGTTTATGTATATTTGTACTCCATTTTTATGACCTGTGTTTATTTCATTAGCCCATTTACATATTATTGTGTGGGATTTGAGTTGTTTAGCTTTTAGACTTTTTCTATATTTTAGATATCAAAGATTTTTTTCCTCCCATTCTATAGGCTGCCTCATCAGTTAATTGTTTGCTTTGCTGTGCAGAAGCTTTTATATTTCAATCCTTGGTTTTATGTCCAAGGCTATTAAAGAGTACATTTCAGAATGCCTTACCTACACTCGTGTCTTGAGATGATTTCCCTTTGTTTTCCTGGAACAGTTTCAGAATTCAGATCTTATATTAAGGTCTTTAATGCATTTGAAATTGATTTTATATAGGGTGAGAGAGATGGATTAGTTTTCAGTCTTCTTCATGTGAATGAATAACCAAGCTTACCAACACCACTTTGGAAGCAGCTGTCTTTTAACTAATGTATATTTCTGGAATCTCTATCAAAGACCAAGAAATGTAATTGTGTAGATTTATTTCTAGATCTTCTATTCTATTCCACTACTCTGCCTGACTCTCTAACTGTGGCTTTGTCCTATCATTTGAAATCAGGTATTGTAGTATCTCCAACATTGGTCTTTTTAAAGCTCAGCTATTTAGGGTTTTTGTTTTGTTTTGTTTGTGTGTGCGTGTATGTGCACACGTGTGTGTGTTTCTACATAAATTTTTGGATAGTTTTTTTTCTATTTCTGTGAGAATGTCAATGGAATTTTGATGAGGATTACATTGAATCTGCAGATTGCTTTTGAAAATATATCATTTTCACAATATTATGCCAGCCCATGAGAATGAGAGGTTTTGCATCTTCTAGTGTCTTCTTCGGCGTTTGAAAATCTCCATTGTAGAGGACTTTCACTTTCTTGGTTAGGTTTATTCTAAGATGGTATTTGTTTGATTTCTTTCCCAGTGTGTTTATTAATGGCATAAAAAAGCCGTTGATTTTGATTTGTTGACTTTGTATCCCTATACTTTCCTGAGAATGTGATCACTTCTAAGAGTTATCTGGAGTCTAGATGGTCTCATATATAGGATCGTGTCATCTACAGACAGGGATAATTTAACTTTCCCTTTTCCTATTTGTATTATTTGTTTCATTTTTTTCTGTTATAGCTCTAGCTGAAACTTTAACCATGGTGTAAGAGTGGAAACAGTAGGTTCCCTTATGCTGCTCTTGACCTTGGTGGCAGTGTTTTGTGTTATCCCCTATTGAATAGAATTTTGGCTGTAGATTTGTATGTAGCCTTGTTAGGTTGAACTGTTCCTTCTGTTCCTACTGTCTTCAGGGTTTTATCTTGAAAAGTATTGGGCTTTGTCAAAGGCATTTTCTGCATTGATTTTTTATTTAATTTATTTTATTTTATGTGTGTAAGTGTAATGCTTATGTGATGTAAGCACACTTGTATAGTTCCTGTGGAGGACAGAAGATGTTGGATCCTCTGGAACTGGAGTTACACACAGTTGTTAGCTGCCATGTGGGTGCTGGGATTCAAACCTGGATCTTCTGCAAGAACGATGTTCTTTGTGTGTGTGTGTGTGTGTGTGTGTGTGTGTGTGTGTGTGTGTATATATGTATGTATGAATGTACTGTCTGCGTGTAGGTCTGTGCGCCCGTGTCATGCAACTGCCTCGCGGTCAGAAGGAGTTCGTGATTCCCTGGAACTGTGAGTCAAAGACGGTTCTCAGTCGCCATGGTGGGTGAGGGGATCTTACCAGGGGGTCCCTTCTTCGTAGAGCAGTGGGGAGGACTCTTAATATCTGCTGGGCCAATCTCTCCAGCCACCCTAGGCATTGATTATTTTATGACATGGTGATTTCTATCCATTGGGAGTGCTCTTATTTATATGATTACTGCATTTATTGATTTGCATTACATTCCTTTATGAAGGAAGCCCACTTGATCCTTGGTGAATTGGTCTTTTTTTGATGTGTTTTTCAAGTTAAGTTTCTCAGTAATTTTATTGAGAATTTTTCCATCTGTGTTTAGTTCATTTTTGTTGCTTATGATAACAGGCGTGTGGCGCGCATGGCCTTTAATCCTTAGCACGTTGGGAGCAGAGGCAGCAGATCTTTGTGAGTTCATCTAGCCTGGTATACAGACGTGAGTTCGGACAGCTGCGGCTACAGGGGACCTTGATCTCTAAATAGCTGAAAAAAAAAAAAAAAAAAAAAGTATCTTGGCTAACTACAGGGAGCTGGAGAGATGGCTTAGTGGTTAGGAACACTGGCTGTTCTTCCAGAGGACCCAGGCTCAGTACCTCAGTACCACCCTCCTCTGTTCTCTGTAGGCACTGAATGACTCAAGTGCACTTATGTACATCCAGGCAACACACAAATACACATAAAATTAAAATAAATCAATAAAAAATTTTAAAACTACTTAGGAGAGGGGCTACAGAGATGGCTCAGCAGTTAACAGCACTGACTGCTCTTGCAGAGGACCCAGGTTCAATTCCCAGCATCCACATGGAGGCTAAGAACCATCTTTAGTTCCAGGCTTGGTGGCACACCCCTTTAATCCCAGCACTCAGGAGGCAGAGGCACACAGATATCTGTGAGCTCAAGGCCAGCCTGGTCTACAGAGCAAGTTCCAGGCCAGCTGAGATTAAAGGAAGACCCTGTCTCAAAAATAACAGCAACAACAACAAAAAAAACCTACTTAGGAGAGAGAGGGTTTATTTTAACCACTATTCCAGGTTACAGTCTGTAATTTCAGGGAAATCAAGGCAGGAACTTGAAGTCACCTCACAGGCACTAGCTAGTCACCCCATCTGCAATGAAGAACTGCGAGAAATGAATTCATGTGTGCTTACTGCTCAACTCGCTTTCACTCATACAGTTCAGGACCGAAACCCAGGGAATCGGACTGCCCACTTCTAGGCCAACTCTTCCCGCACCAGCTAATTTAATTGCTCAGTGTCGGTATTATAAGTATTACCTTCTTAGAAATGCTTTCTTTGTGTCCCATGGGTTCTGCTGTGTTACATTTTTATTATCTTTTGGTTCAACTCTCTTTATAATTCTTCCTGTTCATTTGAGGGCCCATTTATTGTTCACTAGTCCATTGTTTAGATTCCAAGAGTTTGTGCTTTTTCTCACAACTCTTGGTGTTTATTTTTCATTTTATTCCATTGTGATCAGATAGAATACAATGAATTATTCCAGCTTTCTTATTTGTTAAGACTTGCTTTGGTTTATTTTAGAGTATGTTCTATGGATTGCTGAGGAGAATGCAAATTCTGCAGTGTTTGGTACAAACTTCTGGAGATGTCTTTTAAGTCTTTTTAATCTATGATGACATTTAACTCTGAAGTTTGTTGGGTGTTTTATTGGCTTGTTTTTTGTTTGTTTTGTTTTGTCTAGATGATCGATTGATTAGAGTATTGCATTGAGGTCAGTCTGTGTCTTCTCCTCCAATAGTGTTTCTGAAGCTAGTAATATCACTATTTGGTACATATATGTATAGAATTCTTACACTGTCTTAATGGATTTAAAAGTGGCCTTTTAAAAAAATCTCTTCTGGAATCTAATTTGCCAGATATTAATATGAGTGTAGTTGCTTTTTTCTGTTTTCTATTTTCTTAGAATGCTTCTTGTGAGTCTTTCTCCATAAGGCTGTGTTTGTCTTTGCTAGTGACTGGTGTTTCTTACAGGCAATAAATGGGTCATATGTTTTAAATGTAATCTGCTAGTCTGTGTCTTTTGAGTGGTGTATTGAAGCCATTAATGTTCAGAGTTAGTACTGAAAGATATATATTCTTGCCATTTTGTTGTTTTGACATGTTTGGCACTTTCCTAATCCTTATTTACTTACCTACTGTCCTGGCATAGATTCTTCTTTCCTGGGATCACATGGTTGTATTCCTCTCTCTTCAGTGTGTAGGATTCCTTCAGGTGTCTTCTGTAGTGCTGGCCTAGTGGTCATGAATTCCTTTTCAGTTTGTGTTTATTATAGAATACTTTTGTTTCATTTTCAGTTACAAAGGATTGCTTTGATGGATATCTGGATTGGACAGTATAATCTTTCAGAACTAAAAATACATTGTCTCATGACCTCTTGGCTTTTCCTGTTGGGATGTCTGCTGCTTGCATTTATATGTAACTTGGTACTTCTCTTTTGTACCTTTTAATATTCTTGGTTGATCATGTGTATTTAATGATTTAACTATATATGATGTTGGGAGGTTCCTGCCTAGTCTTCTTTAGTATTCTCCTGTACCAAGGTGTTTATGTCTTTCTCTAGATTTGGAGAATTTTATGCTACAATTTTATTGAGTTTGTTTTCTATGCAAACTCTTATTCTCTGTGGTTTGGCCATTCGGGGGCCTTTGTTGCATAAGGGTTGATGAGAGTTGAAAGATGCATTGGTATTCTCTCTACCTCTTGTTCCACTATGTTCTAAAAGCTATAGGAAATTCTACTTGAAAAGTATACAGAAGACAGAATGGAGAGCAAGAGAATAATGTAGGAATGAGAGGGAACTGTATGAGTCTTACATATGAGAAGTAGACAACACATAGAATAGACACAAAACCAGAAAAATCATATAACCTAATCGAGCAATATAAACACTAAAATCATGTAAAAATATAAAGTGAAATTTTTAAATAGCAAAAGTGAAATAAAAATAAATAAAAAGTGTTCTGTCATCAAACAGAATCTCTTCCTTGCATACAGCCATAGAGAATGTCTCTCCTCTCTCTAGGATGGATGTAACTCTGCTGGGAGAGACCACCACAGTCCCTGCATGCATTGCTGCTGCAGCAGATATTTACAGAGTTCTGGAATCAAGTCTCATCAGTTCTGATGCAGGAATGCTCTGTCCTTGAGCCACTTTCCTTTCTTCCTCCAGGGGCCGCAGTGGCCTTCTTTCACGTTCTCAAAGGCTTCCTGCTTTCCCCAATTAGGACCTTTCTAGCTCTCTGCCATTCTTCTTGGTGGAATTCTCTGTACTCGGTTCTTCATGAGGTTAGGACCTCATCCATGTAGCTATCGCCACATCTTATGAGTAACCACTACCGCCCAAGCCATTTCTCGTATTATCTGCACATCCCTTCAGTCTCTGACATGCTGTAAATAAATAAAGCTGTGTGTTTATATGTCTCCTGCCTCCTCACAAGTCTAAGCTCCAAGTTGCTGGGACCATGTATGCTTTGTCCACTCTGAGACTCAACAATTTTCTTTATTTTTTTTTTTTATTCTATGTATATGTGTGTATCTCCTGCAGTGCACGCATAGGTCAGAGGAAGACATTGGATCCCCTAGAACTAGAGTTACAGATGGTTATTAGCCACCATGTGTGTGGGTGCTGGGGATCAAACCTGGGTCCTCTATAACAGCCAGTGCTCTTAACCACTGAAGCATCTCTCCATACCCAACAGTTTTCTTAAATAACGATCTGATTTAACCTTCTCAATCAGTTTCAAGCACTTTGTGTGTTTTGTTATTTGTTTTCTCTTTGCCTAAGAGCATAGATACACAATTTTTTCTTAATTAACTTGAATGACATTTCTCATCAGAAGCCAGACAGGAAGATATTTAATCTTTACTGTCTGTTTTTGGTTTTGGTTTTTGTGGGGTTTTTTCTCCAATCAAGTCTGAGTTCCTTATAGAAAGGATTCACTTTTCAGTCTTCCTCAGATCTTAACAGTCCATTGTACACAGGAATCAGTTGGTGCCTATTTGTTTATGTAACTCAACATGAATCAGGTTATGGTTGCCATTTTTGGAAAAAGGGACAACAGTATTACAGAGAACTGCACGGGTCATCTTCCCAACGGAAAGTAGGAGTAGACACCTGAAATTTAAATCTGGTGAAAAATTGCAACCAAGTAAATGAACATTTTAGAATTTCTCTCCTATCCCCCAAGGACACAATTCATCTTTTCCCACTATTTGTATTCAAGAGCACAAAGTTGTCTTAAGTAAATGTTTACAGAATGAGTGAGAAGTACAAGAATGAATGCGTTGAGTTCAGCATAGATTTCATTCATAATAGATGTTGGCTGGCATCCCACAACCCCCAGTGTTTCGCAGCTGTGCTCTTAATAGACGGACATAAAGTAACATTACTGCCATGAGTGTCCAAATGTTTAAATAAAAAAGCTAAATTATGTGTTTATTTCTCATAGCCAACTGCACCTATCATTTGCGAATTTCTTACAATGATGGCGGTCTGCCACACGGCTGTGCCAGAGAGGGAAGGCGAGAAGATCATTTATCAGGCAGCATCTCCAGGTATAAAGGAAACAACTGCAGGGTATTCTTCTGTGGAAAATTGTTCTTAAATTTGATACTATGGATCTTAAAAATTCAATATAACTTGAATAAACAGCATGATCAAATTATTATTCTAGATATAAAATTTTCACTTCTCAATTAGGAAAACTTTGGCTTTGGGGATTAACTATATATGTTATATACCTTTTAATATATATATATATTATATATTTTAACATACCATATATATGTTAAAATATATACTACTTTCTATATGCAATTTTTTGTAGCAGTGTGAATTAGATGGAAAGTTGAATAATAAAATATAATAAAATGCACACAAGGCAATAAAAGTATTTTTATGCATGTAATTGTTCCCTTTATAAATAGGAATTTTGCACATATGCATACGGGAAAAGGGAGGTTTGTTTGCCTAAAAAAGAGTGTCAGTATGTGTCTGTGTATGTACATGTGTGTTGCAGAAATTCCAATGGGGGGTGTGGGAAGATACCCACACACTTGGTGCCCCACCCCCACTATCTGGTTCCCGGGAAAATCAAGGAGCAGACCCTCCAATCTTAGTTTCCCAGGAAACTAGGGAGTTTATTCAGACTTGCCTACAAAGTAACGGGTGCAAGATACCACTCACGCCCAGCAGCAATTCTCTTTTCCCTCATGGCGACCCAGAGTCCTGGCATGAACCCGGTGCCTTCCACCCCTGATGACAAAATAGCAAGAGACCACCAGTCTCAAGGGGCTGGCTTATATAGGCCCCATGGCTTCTCCCCCAACATGGCTTCCCAGAGTTCCTCATGGAGGTGGGAGGGGTGGGAGGGTGGAAAGGGTGGGAGTGGGGGCTTGGCTTTGCCCTGAGCCCCTCCTTCTGTGTAACCTGGAGGAGTTGCTGGATCTCTGACTCCTCCCTCAGAGAGGCAGAAGCTCTAGGGCGTGAGGAAACCTTCAATGTCAAAAGTCTATCCCTTTCAGAGGACTGCCCACTTTGCAGTGTGTGTGTGTGTGTGTGTATGTGTGTGTGTGTGTGTGTGTGTGTGTATGTATCTGTCTGTCTGTCTCTGTGTGTATGTATGACTATTTCTGTGACTGTTTCTCTGTGCATGTGCCTGTGTGTTTGTCTGTGTATGTGTGTTTATGTGTATACCACACGTGTGCAGGTGCTGCAGAGGAGGGCATTTATCCCCTATAGCTGAATCCTGAGAACTGAAATGGGCTCCTCTGCAAGAGCAGCACTTGCTCTTAACTGCTGACCAACTCTGCAGCTAGTGAAAAGACTTTATAACACAGTGAAGAAAGTAGCTAAAATAGAATAAAGCATCAGTTCACTTTAAGTAATTCAAATCCCCGGTCAATAGAATTAACTCTGCTACATTCAGCATTTTAGTAGGAAAAGGATAAAACTTGAAAAGCCTTTATACCATTTATTTGTAGAAAGGTCCTCAAGAGAATATGCGGGACTAGAGGTCATCATCCTCGGTGCATATAGCTAACAGGGAGACTTGGTAGCTAGGAGCCCGGAGCTGGAGGCCGTTCTCCTCATTCCTCTGGCGTTATCATGTACATTAAAAGGAAATGGCTTTCAGTAGCAGTATAAAGAGAATTTGAATTAAGTGGAAAATTGTATTGTGCCAGCGTATTTTTGTTGTGTTTGCAGTAACTGTTTTCTGTACTGTGTGTCTTTCACTTGTTCCCCTGACACAGATGAGGGAGCACTGGTCAGAGCAGCCAAGCAGTTGAATTTCGTTTTCACTGGAAGGACCCCCGATTCAGTCATCATAGATTCAGTAAGTCACGCGGTGTTTTGGAGGTGTTTTCAGCTTAAGTGATACCTGTGCATAGCTTGACTCATTAGCAGTGTGGACAAATCGCAAAAAACGCTATTCGTGGGGGAAAATGCCAAGCACGAAGGAGCACAGCCTTTTGAATTTCATTTGTATGCAGCTTCATTTGGTCTTTTTTTTTTTTTTTTTTTTTTATTTGTTTTTTTTTTTTCTTGTTGTTTGGAGGGGATTGGAAACGGTGCAAACAAACTTATGGGCCCAGCACTTCTGCATCTTCATCAGCGTGCAGTTTTCATTGAATCATACATTAAAGATATGTGCATTTTATTGAATGTAAAATCAGGCCTCATTTTAAGAAATTGTTGTCTCTATTGTACCTGCACATGTATTAGAGCTAAACATCTTTGCATTTTGTATTTTTATTTTTTCTGTATCTTTCCAAACTCAATTATTTTTTTAAAGATTTATTTATGTGTATATATGTTTGCCTTCATGTATGTTTGTACATCATGTGTGTACCTGGTGCAGGCAAAGGCCAGAAGAGAGCATTGTATCCCCTAGAACTGGAGTTGCTGCCGCCATGTGGGTGCTGGGACCCAAAGCTGAGTCCTCTCTAACAGCAGCAAGTGCCTTTAAGCACTGAATCATCAGCCCCTCAAAAAAATTTTTTATTATATGTACATGAATGTTTTGCCTGCATGCATGTAAGTGCACCACATGCATGCAGTGCCCACAGAGGCCAGAAGAGAGCGTCAGATCCTCCAAAACTGGAGTTGCAGGCTTGTTAGCCACCATGTGGGTGCTGGGAAGCAAGGCCAGGTCCTACAAGAGCAGCCAGTTCTCTTATCCACTGAGCCATCTCTCCAGCCCCCTCAAAATCAATTCTTAAAGATGCATTTTTTCCTGTTTCCTAAAGGTAAGTCCTGTACCTCCTTTTGTTGGTTTCGTTTTCTTCCCATGTCTACTTGGACCCCAGAGCTTCTTAGTTACTGATCTCAGTGCAGTCTCACAGGTGGTCTGGCTGTTGGCTGTTCTGTCCCCGTCTGGCTGGGCTTCAGCTGTTTCTGTGACCCTTGGGACTCTCTTTGGCTGTCTCCTGCGTTTTCCCATTTTCATTAACCTGAGAGCTTACAAAATTCTCTTCCATATTTCAGAAGAAAAAAAAACGTGTTTGTGTTGACATTAAGATTTCATGATCAGAGATCATTTTAACCAAGAAGCCTAAAGCGTCTCTAATTCTTTTCCTTCACAGCTGGGGCATGAAGAACGATATGAATTGCTCAATGTCCTGGAGTTCACCAGGTAAACACGCCTGCTCTGTAATTTGTATGGATAAGTTTTCATCCTTAAAAAAAGTCCCTGATAAATATCTTGAATACATGCTTTGCTTTTATTAAGTACAATTTTAAGATCATCAGTACATAATTATAGACAAGTCATACACAACTTTCACAGAATGTCACACCACCTGACTTCAGCTCTCTGAATCAGAAATACAGGATAGCATCAAGCACCTGATGTCTAGAGTTTTAGCTATATCGTAACAAATACCTAAAATAATCACCTTCTAGCTGGGCGTGGTGGCGCACGCCTTTAATCCTAGCACTTGGGAGGCAGAGGCAGGGGATCTTTGTGAGTTCAAGGCCAGCCTGGTCTACAGAGTGAGTTCCAGGACAGTGGGGCTACAGGGAGACCCTGTCTTGAAAACCACACACACACACACCACACACACACACACACACCACAACACACACAGCACACATATATATTATATACTATATATATATATATATATATATATAAAATAATCACCTTCTAAAGAGAAATTTATTTTGCTCACTTTGGAGGTTCTGCTCCATAATCATTGGCCTTACCTATTTTGGGCCTATAGTGAGAAAATGCATGAGACAGTAGCACAGGGAAGAACAAACCTACTCACCTCGTGGCCAGATGGCCCACTAACAGGATCTCATACAAAACACACATCAAAAACTCAAAGGAGGATAAAGCTCAGCCAGAACATGTGCTGCACACTTTCAATTCCAGCACTCAAGAGTGCAGAGCCAGGCAGATCTCTGTGAGTTCAAGGCCAGCTGGAGCTACAGGGAGACCCTGTCTCAAAAAAAAAAGGGGGGGTGGGGTCTGGAGTCTCGCAGTCCCATTCAAGTTGCACCCTCAATCAATGACCTAAAGTTCTCTGGAGGGTCAGCCTTTTAAAGGTTCAACCATCTTGCAATAGCACCCATCCCTCTGAGACCCAGCCTCCAACACATGAACCTTTGGGGAAGATTTAAGCCCCAAACTGTAGCAGATGGTAACCTAGAAAAATAATCCACTGAGAGGTAGCAAGGTTAGTATGGAGTGGAATTAATACAAGTTGGGAAGCTGCCATTCTGATTGTGTGCCTTGATGTCTGCTTGTCTGAGGTTTCAAAAACCACATCCATGTCTCTGTAAAGTGTGAGTTACCATCTAGTCGCAAAGACCAGAAAGCAAAGTGATTGTCCTGCCTACTTTATTCTTTAAGAGAAATAGTATCAGCTGGGTTAATAGTTTCCCCCTCACTGTGACAAGATAGATATATGAGAGAAACAACAGAAAGGAAGAGAGTTGGGGGGGGGGGCTCAAGTCTTAAAGAAATGCAGTCCGTCATGTCACAGAAAGCAAAGGGCCTGGGACTCCATCTCTGGCAGTGGGAGCTTATAACATGTCTGTTATATATGGATGAATTAAGAAGCAGAGAACTCAGAGCCAGAAGAGGGCATGCTGTAACCCTGAATTCAGGCCTGTCCCCCAAGATCCCTTCATCCAAGTAGGCCGCATCTCCTAAATTTCTCACCACTTCTTAAAACAGCACCACCAACTGGAGACCAAGTAGTTTTCATTATATAATTATTAATTATTCAGAAGGCTGAGTGTAGTGGCCAAGTGTAATGCCAGCTACTTTGGAGATTGAAGCAAAAGGAACACAAGTTCAAGGCCTCCTTGGGCTATGAAATAAGTTTAAGACCACCCCAGGCAACTTAATAAGAACCTGTCTTGAATATGAAATTGACTGGGGATGTACCTCAGTAGTGAGTGCTTGACTAGCAAGAGCAAGTACTGCGGTGAAGAGAGGCCAGGGAGAATCAGTAAAAGAAATTCTTTGTTCTTAAAGGCATAGTGGGCAAAGAAAAAAATAATAAAGATCCCAGAGTCAAGAGAAATTTAAAGAGAGTGGCCATCTCTGCCAGAGACTGCTGCATGGGTAGATGGGGGGGGGAGGGGTTGAACAGTACCCGTTCATTACAGCCATTCATTGGAATTATGAGGAGGGAAGCAAGATAGGAATGGAGGGAGACAAGTGGCCACTAGGCAGAGTATTCATAAGGGAGAAACTAGAGATTGTTTATGGACAAGCAGAATCCCATATAGAAAGAGAAGGGGCAGTTCACCAGAGAGCAGCGCAACTTGGGAGTGAGGCTACTGAGAAGGTGGGGTGAGAGGGAGTCACTGACACGTTCAAGGAAGGCCTCTGATAAAAGCAGGAGTATTTCCACCATCAAGAAGATGGAGGAGAGGGCGCGCAAGCCAGGTATGTAGGGTTTTAAAGTGAAGGAGGAGGAGGAGCCAGATGTGGTGGTGGACATCTTTAATCTCAGCAGATTTCTTGAGATCAAGGCCAGCCTGGTTTGCACAGTGAGTTCTAAGCCAACTGGGGCAATAGGGAAATGGTCTCAGAAAAATAAAAATAAGCAACAACACCAAAAAAATAAAATTAGAGGGAGGACTCAAGGTGAATTCCAGAAACTCAGTCTAAAGCCAGACAGGATTGTGGAGGTCTTGGAGAATGAAGACGAAGATGTGTGCTAAGGCCTTGCAGAGGGTGAGGCATGCACAGGGGAGGCCCAGTTTGCTCTATTCCTAAGGGTGGGGTGTGTGTGTGTGTGTGTGTGTGTGTGTGTGTTTTTTTTTCTCAGTCTAACTTTTTCTATGCAGAGGTTTATTTTTTGAGCAGAAGTTAATTTTTCAGTCAGTTCTTTGACCCAGTCCTTTTGTCATTGTTGTTCCCTCCCATTTCTATTGCTCCAAAATATGCCAATATATATGACACATATATACCAAAATTATGACCTCTGAAAATAAACTGTATGCTAATTCCAAAGTATGTTTAAGAGTTCACATTTTTTCCTTTAATTTTATATTACTCTAAAATATGAATACATACCTTCCACGTATATACCGCAATTACAAACTCTGAAAATAAGTGGTAAGCTAATTCTAGAGCCCATTAAAGGATTCACATTATAACAGCACAGTTGTTTTCAGATAAAAAGAAATATAACATTAACGTTGCTCAGCTTGCCTTTCAACTAGGCATTTGGTGCTAGCATCCACAAATGAGGGTTACCATTCGTCATTTGTTTTTCTGGGACTGTGTTACTTCACTTAGCATAATGTCCTCTAGTTCCATCCATTTACCTGCAAAGTTCACGATGTCATCTTTCTTTACTGCAGAATAGAATTCCATCATGTAGATGTACCACATTTTCTCTATCCGCTCGTCAGTTGAGGGACACTTGGGTTGGTTTCAGCTCTTTGCTATTGTGAAGAGAGCTGCAATAAACATCGATGTGCATGTATCTCTGTGATATGATGAGTCTTGTGGATATATACCCAAGAGCGGTATATATACCACTGGGTCAGGTGGTAGACTAGTTTTCAGTTTCTTAAGAGTTCTCCACACTGCTTTCCATAGGGTTTGCATGAGTTTGCATTCCCACCAGCAGTGGATGAGTGTTCCCCTTTCCCCACAACCTCTCCAGCATTTGGTATCCTTTGTTTTCTGGATCATAGCTAGTCTTACCTGAGTAAGGTGATATCTTAAATTGGTTTTAATTTGCATTTCCTTAACTAAAGCTATGTTGAACACTTTTTAAGATGTTTCTCAGCCGTCTTTGCTTCTTCATTTGTGAAGTCTCTGTTCAGCTCTTTTCTCCATCTTTTGAGTGGGTCATTTGTTTTCTTCCGCCTCTGTTTTCTGAGTAATTTATACCCACTGGATGTTAATGCTCTATCAGATGTATCACTGGTGAAGGTTTCCTCCCACTCTGTGGATTTTCTCTTCACTTCTTTGTTTTTCACTGTACAGAAGCTCTTGAGTTTAATAAAGTCCCATTTGCCAATTGTTGACCTTATTTTTTGCATTAGCTGCTGTCTGATTTAGAAAGCTTTTTCCTACACCTGTATCTTATAGGTTCTACCAACATTTTCTTCTGTCATTTTCAGAGTTTTGGGTTTCACATTGAGATCTTTGATCCATTTGGAGTTGATTTTTGTACACGGTAAGAAATAGGGGTTTAGTTTTATTCTTCTACAACTGGTGATGCAGTTTTGCCAACACCATTTGCTGAAGATGCTCATTCCTCCATTGAGTCTTCTTGGCCCCTTTGTCAAATATGAGGTGGCTGAAATTGGATGTGCTCAGATTTGGATCCTCAATTGTGTTCCATTGATCTGGTCTGTTTTTGTACGAATACCAGGGTGAATTTATGTTTATAGCCCTATAGTATAGTTTGAAGTCTGGTATGGCAATCCCCCCTGTATTGCTCTTTTTGCTCAGGGTTACTTTGGCTACCTGGAGTCTTTTGTTTCTCCATATGAAGAAGTTCATGGGGATTCTAATTGGGATTGCATTGAATCTGAATATTACTTTGGGCAGGATGGTCATTTTTACTATATTGATTCTTCCAATCCATGAGCATGGGAGGGTCTTCCATCTTCTAGTATCTTGCTCAATCTCCTTCTTCAGGCATTTAAATTTTTCTTTATAGAGATTTTTAGTGTGTTTAGTCAGGTTTGTTCCTAGATTATTTTTGGAGGCTGTTTTGAGTGGGAAAGTCTCTTTGTATTCATTCTCCAATTGTTTGTTATTGGCATAAAGAAAGGGTACTGATTTTTCTAAGTTAATTTTGTATCCTGCCACTTTACTGAACCTGTTGATGGTTTCTAAGAGTTTTCTGGTAGAGTTTTTGGTGTCCCTTAGGTAAACTTATGTCATCTGCAAAAAGGGATAATTTGCCTTCGTCTTTTCCAATTAGTACTCCTCTAATTTCCTTTTCTTGTCTTACTGCTCTTGTGAGCATTTCAAGCACTGTATTGAAAAGGAGTGGGGATGGGGGCAGCCTTGCCGGGTTCCTGACTTTAAGGGGAACGCTTCTAGTTTTTCTCCACTTAGAATAATTCTGGATGTGGGTTTGTTGTATATGTATAAAGTCCCTCCAGGACTTTAAACATGAAGGCATGCTGAATTTTGTGGAAGGCCTTTTCTGCATCCATTGAGATGACCATGTGGTTTTTGTCTTTCAGTCTATTTATGTGCTTTATGATGTTTTTATTGATTTACGTATGTTGAACCATCCCTGCATCTCTGGTTTGAATCCAGCTTGGTCATGGTGGATGATCTTTTTGATATGTGCCTGTATGCGGTTTGCAAGTACTTTGTTGAGAATTTTTGCATCTATGTTCATTAATGGAATGGGTCTATAGTTTTCTTTTTTGGTTATATCTTTGCCTGGTTTTGGTATTAGAGTGATATTGGCTTCATAGAAGGAATTTGGGAGATTTCCTTCTGTTTCTGTCCCTTGAATAATTTGAGTAATAGTGGCTGTAGGTCTTCTTTAAATGTGTTAGAGAATTCTGCCGTGAATCTATCTGGACCTGTGCTCTTTTTAGTTGGGAGGTTTTTTATTACAGTTTCAATTTCTTCCTTTATTATGAGTCTAAGCTGTTGATCTCTTCCCGGTTAAGTCTTGGTGGATTCCATGATGCCAGGTATTCATCCATTTCTCTTAGGTTTTCAAATTTAGTAGAGTATAGGGTTTTGAAGTATTCCCATAATCTTTTCACTATCTGTTGTGATGTTTCCATTTTCATCTCTAATTTGGTTGATTTGGAGTTGCTCTTTCCTTCTTTTAGTCAATTGGGCTAGAGGTTTATCTATCTTGTTTATTCTTTCAGAGAACCAGCTCTTGGATTCGTTGATTTTTAATATTGTTTTCTTTGTTTCTATTTCTTTGATTTCTTCTCTGATTTTTGTTTTTTCTTCCTGTCTGCTGGGTTTAGGATTCATTCATTGCTGCCTCTCAAGTGTTTTTAGTTGCAGTGTTAAGTCATTTATTTGCACTCTTTCTGTTTATATTGTTTTTTAAAGAAGTAGTATTTGCCTTTATATGTGGTTATCTACTTAAGATTGCCATTCCTGCTTTTAATAAAAAGGTAGTCTACAACTTTATAGGTTATATTTAAATATTAATATATTTAATGTTATAACGTTAAGGAACTAGCTTAAATAGGTTTTCAAATCTGAACACATTGAACCAGGATGCCACTCTGGTGGGTATTAACTCTTGCAGCTGTCTGGAGAACTGTTTTGTATATTATTCTTCTAGGGCAGTGGATGGTACTCTGGTGACTTTAAAAAAGTACAAGGTAACTTTCAGAGGCACCCAGTTACACACCTAGGGGATTGTTTGTATACATGAAGAATGTGGCTTATAATTTGACCAAATTAAATTTTTCACTGTGAGTATTAAATTCCATAAGGTACAACAAACATATCTATGTAGATCCTCAGTACTATGACCCATCATGAAAACCTCTTTATTTCAGCGCTAGAAAAAGAATGTCAGTGATTGTTCGCACGCCATCCGGGAAGCTACGGCTTTACTGCAAAGGAGCTGTAAGTTTTTATTTTTGTCTTTTACAGTTCTGATTTATGACAGTTTATGATGTACATGTTAGGCATTCTCCTATGGAAATATAACACAGATGTTTAACATGAAGTTGCTGACATCCACTTTTGTTGGTGTTTTATATTAATAGCATTCAGCCTCTTCTGGTGAAATGTGGAATTCCTTCTGGGTAAATTTGGTGCATTGAAAAAGTTTGGCATAGGTTTCTTTCTTAATTCAATTTTTAATACATGATATTTGAGGTTTGTATTATATAAACTATGTTAGCAGATGACTAAATACAGAAAATATTTTAAATTGTATTAGAATATAATGCTACAGTCCACTTCTAATATACTTGTTTAAAGTTTGAGGAAATCAGGGTAGAATTGGCTCACAATTACTGCTGTAATTTCTCATTTGGTGATGGTTGTTTGTCTTGTTTTACTTATAACAGAATTTCTGATTATTGATTGGCTTCAGGATATTGGTGGATTATATTGACGTAAACAGTATTATGCATTCCCCCAATTGAATTTTCCTAGTTTAAATATATTTATACTCATAGAAAATTAGAAACCTACCAATCAAGGCCTTTTTGTTGTTGTTAACACCCTCTGAGTTGCTCTTTCCTAGTAAGGACTTTGTACATTCCCCACCTTGAATTTTATTACTTTAAATAGAATCAACAGCTTTGCTTTATTCCATGGAAACTAGAAAACTGAACTTATGAAGGGCAAATTTTGTGTTTAAATTCCTGCTGAGAATGGTACATCCCTTGGTTTTAAAACATTGCATCAGTTTTTGAATGCCATCGGCTTCGGACTGCTTTGGTAGAATTACTTCACGTCTCTCTGAGTTACTTATACAGTGCCTTTGGTTTTAAGTTCCCTTTGATTCAAACCTCACATATATTCCTTCTGAACATTTTGTCACCAGACTTTGAGCTGGATTTTAGAGATATGAAGATAAGACCTGAGTCATGTCAGGAGCTTAGGACTAGCCAGAGAAATCCAAATAAAGATCAGGATGCCATACGGAGGTACATGGTACAGACCTTGTACATTCCTGTGCTAACATAGGCAGTAAGTGAATGAAAAGAAACTTTACAGCAAGTAGCTTAATACAGAACAGGCGGAAGTGTGGGCAGGACTTGGGTTTGGGTGAGGAAGCTCATTGGTTGGGTTGGGTCTGTGCCCTGCCCCCAATCCCTGTGCTCAGCAACTGTACATTCCTTGATCATTCTGATGAGATTTCAGAAGCTGGTTCAAGGCTGAAAATAGATGTTTGTACACAGAGCTTCCAGTCGGGCTTTGCCAACTCTTCCAAGCAAGAGTGGCTAAGAAAGATGGAGGTAGACACAGAGAAGGCTGAGAAGGAAGATTTAGGACTTAGCAAGATGAAGAGTTGGAGATACACAGGGGCCATCAGGGACAGAAGCCTGGGTTTCACAGGGAAAGAAATCTGGGTGGAATGGACTAGAGAAATGACTCAACAGTTAAGAGCACTTGCTGCTCCTCCAGGGGACCTGAGTTCAGTTCCCAGCACCCACATTTGGCAGTTCACAACTGTAACTCCCATTTCCGGGGGAACTGACACCTTCTTCTGGCCTCTATGGCCATCTGCACATGCCCCTGACCTCTGTGGGCATCTGTACGCACCCCCCCGACACACACACACACACACACACACACACGCACGCACGCACACACACACACACACACACATATGCAAACCTATAGATAACAGCTAAATAGAAAACCATAATTCATTATATCTCCATTGTTCCAAAGTCATACCAATGATAAATCTACACTCAAAAAGAAAACATCCATATTGAGCCCATCAGGAACATAAAATCAGTGTGGTTCACTGAGCTAAAGCATTGAACCAGGTGGGTGGATAGGAGTTACTGACTCTAGATTCAAAATCAAGGAGCCCCTAGAGTTTGGATTCTGTGAGACTGTGGAGACAAGTAATACTGAATGTAAACTTAGTGCTAGAAGCCTACAGACTCTAGAACCAAGAACAAAGTGCTGAGCTTCCTGGTCAGGCAAAGAAACTCATGCCAGCTACTACAGGAGGTCCTAAAAGCATGCAGTTTGCATGCATGCATGCAAAGCAAAGCTGAGAGGCCCATGAGGAAGTCTCCTTCCAGAGGACACAGTGAGCAGCATTAACCATAGAAACATGAACTCCAGAGTCAACCATTTGTGCAGGCCACTCCAGCTAGTTATGTTTGGGAGTGCAATATAATAAGGAAATTACAACTATTTCATCAAAAATAAGTTGGGAAGGGGACTTAGTAACATGCAAGATGAACTAGACAGCTTAAATATTTTTTTAAGTCAGTTCATGGAATAAGTTCTAAATTCGACACAGTTGAGAAGGTAAAAATAGTTAAAAGACAGCACTTGAAATTCTTTGTAAAAATACAGAAGAAAGGGATAGACTAGGCTGATCTATGTGGTTTCTTTTTCCTGATTTTTTTTTTTAGATTTCCTACAATGAAGATGTTTTGCTTTGTTTTAAATAAAAATAAGAAGCATAAACAGTGTATACTTCATATTTGTAAGAGTAGCCAATTTGAGGAAAATTACATAAATAAGAATTTATTCCAAAAATGAGAATACTACTCTAAAACTTATATATGAGAGGAAAAACTAGAGACTTGACTAATATATTTAAGTGCTTTTGGAACTTTAAAGTGACTGAAAATTTCAAAGTAGATATCTCTTAAAATTCTGAACCATATACAAAATAAACCACATATGAAATTAATTACTTTTAGCAATTTACTACATCAGAGGCAAAGTTTAGTTAATTCTTTTATTTATTTATTTATTTATATTTTTTTTATCAAATCTAGACCCGTGTCCCCCCCATCTCCCCACCCCACCAGAGCTCATGCATTCTGCCAAACATGCTTTTCAAGTTTGGTTAATTCTAAACAATATCTAGTATAGAAAATATTTATGTAAGTGTGACAGGGGTTGGTGAATTAACTCAGTGGGCAAGGGGTTTGCTGCTAAGCTTCACAACCTTAGTTCAACACCCCGGACCCACATGGTGGAAAGACAGAACTCACTCCCAACAAACTGTCTCTGACCTCCACATGCTCACTGTGACACACACTCACTCAAATATCCAAATACACACAGATAAATAAATTAAATCAATAGATACAAGTATGTCTCATGTCTTTGGCACAATCCAGGTCAAGAGGGCCCAAGTTTTGTGTAGCAGGTTAGTTGTATAGCCTGATAGAAAGTCTGATTCATTGATGGTGTCAAAATCAACTACATAAGCATGTTGGCCATTGCCCAGAATGCCAGTACCTGGGGCACTGAGGCAAAGAAGATTGCTCTGAATTCCAGAGCAGTCTAAGTTACAGTGTAAGAACCTGTCTCAAAAAAATAAATAAAAATTAAAAAATAAAAATATAGCACACAAAAGAAGTAGAATAGCAAAATCAAAATGTGCACACCATGTATGTCCTAAGAACAAAAAATGGGAAGGAATTTTTTGAAAAGAAATCTGTGCAAGTTATTTTTTTTATTTTTTTGTGTGTGTGCAAGTTATTTTAAAGAATTTCACTGGCACTTGGAATAGTTTGGAGAAGCTGGCATGTGTCCTTTGTAAAGCTAGTCTGAAAAGTCACGGATGACTGGTGATTTGACAGTTACTATGTAAAATTAGCCCTAAAGTCACGGTGTATTGTTTTAATGAATTGATTTCAAGAGACAGTCGCTGGAGCAAGCATCTGGGACCTGAGTGTTGTCCCTGCCACTCCATCTCAGTGGGATATGGCAGAAATTACTCCATTTAAAAACAATAGTGAGGTTATATAGAAAATTTTGGCATAAACTGCAATAAATAATTTTGGAAGACCTCTTTTTTTAAAGTACTGCCAAATTACTAATGTTTACATTTTATGCTGCAGTCTTTCTTATCTAACAACATCAAATTGTAGTAATCTGTATAAATGATATTTCAAGATGATTGAGGATTACATCAAAGATTTTATTTTTAAAAAATTACCAGGCGTGCTGGTTGCACATCTTTAATCCCAGCACTCAGGAGGCAGAGGCAGGCAGATCTCTGTGAGTTCAAGGCCAGCCTGATGTACAGAGCGAGTTCCAGGCCAGCTAGGACTAAAGGGAGACCCTGTCTCAAAAAAATACCCCCCCAAAAATAATAAAAAATAAATAATTGCTGGGCATGGTGGTGCATGCCTTTAATTCCAGCACTCAGGAGGCAGAGGCTGGCAGATCTCTGTGAGTTCAAGGCCACCCTGGTCTACATAGCAAGTTCCAGGCCAGCTGGAACGCCAGGGAGACTCTGTCTCAAAAAGGCCAAAAAAAGGGGAAGAGCTGGGGAGATGGCTCAGTGGGTAAACCACTTGCCATGGAAGCCTGAGGACCTGAATCCTATCCTCAGAACCCGCTTTAAAAAAAACAGCATGAAGCTGGGTGTGGTGGTGCACGCCTTTAATCCTAGCACTTGGGAGGCAGAGGCAGACGAATCTTTGTGAGTTCAAAGCCAGCCTGGTCTACAGAGTGAGTTCCAGGACAGCTGGGGCTACAGGGACACCCTGTCTGGAAAAGACCAAAAAAAAAAACAGAGCATGGTGGCATGTGCTTGTAAACCCAGCTTTGGGGAGACAGAGACAGGAGGATCCCTGGGGCTTGCTAGACAGCCATATGGCCAAACTGGCAAGCCACACAGCCCCTGAGAGAGCTCTGTGAAAGAAGCCTGCCGCAACGAAACAAGTGGATGGCTCCCCAGGAAAGACTGCAGAGGTTGCGCTGGCCTCCACACAGACATACACACACATGTACATATACATATGCCTGCAGCATGGGCACACACACACACTCACACACATATTTTTTAATAGAGAACCAAGTTTGAACTTCATTTGGTCTAAAAGCAATAAGAGCCACAAGTGGTAGCTCAGGCCTATAAACACAGCACTTCAGAGGTTGGGGCAGGATGACCAGAGTTCAGGGTCATCCTCAGCTGTGTCATGAGTTCAAAACCTGCCTGAGCTACATGCAACCCTGCCACAGAAAACAAGAAATGTAAAAGACAAGGAAAAAAAATGACTTTTTAAATGAAAATTTACCAGTAATGAATGATTAATCTTGAGTTTAACTTTCCTCAAAGCCTGAGGCTCATACACAGTAACAGTAATTTGGCTGTACTATACCATTCTCCAGAGTATCAGCTCATCAGGATTTTCCACTTTTCCCTTGCTGAGGGTCAGGATATCTGATAACTCTATCCCCTGAGGGCTTATCGTCAGTTCTGAGTCTGAGCTAATGCATATACTTCTTCAAGTATCTATGGAGGAACTTCTTTTCACTCCTAACAAATGTGCCCGGCACTCGGTGGTGTAGACTCTAGACAAAGTATCTCTGGGTATTTCTTTCTCACGGGTGAACTTGACCAGCGGTGTGCTGTCATTTTATCCGCGTTTATTGTTTATTGCAGGAAGATGAGTTCTCTCCCTTGCTTTTCTCAATACCACAAAGAAGACAGAAATGTATTTGATCCTATTCTAAGCACCACTTTCTTTCACTAGTGTGTTTATATACACAGCAGAATTTAAGCTTCTTCACCCTGCTATCACTTTTGTCTTTCAAGTTTTTACTTTCCTCAAAGAGGTTTCTTCATTTGAAAGATGATCTTTGCTAATTTTATGGAAGTCTTCACTAACCTCTAGAGAAAAGAGTTCATAAGTTATAATTTTCCCTCCCAGGAAGGAACCATAAAGGGAAACCATCATTGCCTTTTGTTTCCCTTCCCATTCCGCCACTGAAAAATGAAAAGAAATTCATAATTGGGGCGTGGGATATTCCATCTGCTGTGAGGTCACTCGTTCTGTTTCTCTCAGGGGTACTAAGTCAGACTGTATTTGTCAGCTTCCAAATTTCAGCTCTGAGACTGTAGACCCCAAAGTGGGTACTGCCCCTGAGAAAGCAATTCCAGATAGATGATTTATTTTTTCCTGGTCTAATAAAAAGCCATGAAGACTGAATACTAAAGTTCTTAAAAGCATGAATCCAAAACCAGAGAATAACTAAGGGAACAATAGGCAGTTTATAAAGGAGCAAAAAGTAGAGAAACATAAATGGTTCTTAAAGCTAAAGCCAAAAATGATCCAGGAATTTTATTTTACAAATTGGGTCAACTGAGTCTTAAAGCCAAACTAGAATAGTAACCAGAAGCGTTCAGCTATGTGAAGCAGTTCCCAGTTTGTCGGAGGTTTTCCCCACCAGGGCTGCCTCAGCACAGACCCCATAAAGATGTTCTCATGTCCCCGGAAGGTTCTGTGGTTGTACGAGCTTCAGGTACACACCGGATCCCCGAGGCTCTAGGTACTGGGGTACAGCACAGTGCAGGATCTTTGTCCGTCTAGCATTTCCCAGTCTTTCCTGAGTTCCGAACCAGGTTTCCCTAGAAACACATTGCAGAATTCTACAAAACCTTCAGGGACTGGACCTCTTGCAGTAGGTCACACTACTAAAGGTGTCGCTGAACTGCTGATCCTCCTGCCTCGAGACTTCCTGGATGCTAAGACCCTGCCACCAAGCCCACCCTTCCCTGTGCTTTCAGCCAATTCCAGATTACCTATGGTATGCACTGCAGTGCAAACATTGGGTAAATACTTCCATTGGACTGCTTGTGGAATTATCACAAAAAAAGCATGTGTGTTCTGTACAGACCCAACTCTTACAGGGGTACCTACATTTTCTGTGTGCTTGATTGAATCAATGGATACAAAACTAACAAGCTCAGCTATTTTTCCTCCTATCTTCAGGGAATCATTGTTACTCATTGACAAAATTACTTCACCCTTAAAAAATACTAAGCCTTTCCATACAGATTTGAGACCAATAATGTTGCCAGCCTCAGTTTTATTAGATTCCCAGTGCTTGATTAAGTGCATCATACCTTCTGCTTATTTTCCAGGACACAGTGATTTATGAGCGACTTGCAGAGACTTCAAAGTACAAAGAAATTACCCTCAAACATTTAGAGCAGTTTGCTACAGAAGGTGAGCATTGTGTGGACAAAAAACTCAATTGAGATATAAAGAAATTATGAACTTTTGATATCTTCTACAATTTTATTTCAAGATTCCTAAAGTGAAACATTGATTATTATTGATACTTAGCTATTCCTATACACTGTTCCCACACAGTATATTTTTAGTTATCTAAACCTCTAATCCTGAAGGAGGATCAGTTCAGCGACACCCTTGGTTATATAATATGCTTCAAGTACTCCAATCCCTGAAGGTTTGGTAGAATTCTGTGTGTATTAAAATGCTAGGAGATTTGGGCCCCCATTTGAGGTAGTAGAACCTGTAAATCTCAGTTTTTAGAATGGATATCATTTAAAGTTGAAATAGTTCACCTTGGGTCTCATGGATTAATTAAAAGAAAAGAACTGAGTTATTCTATCTGAACAATATAAAAGAAATAAATATCTATATGACTATTAAATTGTTACACTATCATAACTCAATAGTTTTATTGAGCCCTACCACATGCCAGGCTCTGTTTGAGGCCAGAGAATCCATTTAGTCTTGTATTTGTTCTCCTGAAATGTGTGAGGCAAGCAGTGCAGGGTCTGGAGAGATGTTGTAGATTAGATGATGGGAGATGATTGTGGTTAAACATTAGGTTCAGTTACTTGGGGAATGTGCAGAATCCTATCTCTGTGTGGAATATCAATAGTCACCACATATCTAAATCTGACATCTGGGGTTTCACTTTCATTTCTTCTAGAACCTTTGTTCAATGGCACAAGCGTGGCTCCTGATCGAGTCCTTGTTTCCTCATAATCTATGCTGAGGAAAGATAGGAATGTTTTTAAAAATATGTCAGACGAAGGAAGGAAGGAAGGAAGGAAGGAAGGAAGGAAGGGAGGGAGGGAGGGAGGGAGGGAGGGAGGGAAGGGAGGGAGGGAGGGAGGCAGGGAGGGAGGGAGGGAGGGAGGGAGAGAGAGAGAAAGAGAAAAAGAAAGAGAAAGAGAAAGAGAAAGAGAAAGAGAAAGAGAAAGAGAAAGAGAAAAAGAGAGAGAGAAGACAGTGCTCTGGAAATCAAGGACACAAAGAACCTTCTCTGCAAGTTGGAAGCCTGCATGTCGAGTCCTTGTTTCCTCATAATCTATGCTGAGGAAAGATAGGAATGTTTTTAAAAATATGTCAGACGAAGGAAGGAAGGAAGGGAGGGAGGGAGAGAGAAAGAGAAAAAGAAAGAGAAAAAGAGAGAAAGAGAGAAGACAGTGCTCTGGAAATCAAGGACACAAAGAACCTTCTCTCCAAGTTGGAAGCCTGCATGTCCCCCAGCTGGGTATGGCGGATTCCACCTCCCAGTATACAGGCCACACAAGCTGTGTTTGGTTAGGCTTCGTGAAGGAAGGGAGAAGATCTGGAAGCGTAGGCACCTCCATTCTAAGGACATTTAAGACTCTATGACTTCTCCATTTTGAATTGGCTTGGTTCCAGCTCCACCCCATGCTGTCTGGGCCCCAGGCTGAAGGGCCCTTCTAATTCCACCACTATCCCCAAATAAGTTTTCCAACCAAGTTTCAAAAAGAGAAAAATGTCCTAATATAGCCCCAGAAATTTAAGTTTTGCTGAGTAATCTAGTAGTCAGTGTCTCTGTGCCTTTGTCAGTAGAGAGCTCTAAACACTTCATGTCCTGTGTTCTTTGCTACCTTGTTCCCCTGAACTATTTGACTTGAGGTCACAAGGCCTCGTGTTTGGTCCCAGTTATTCTAAGAAGTAAGACCCGGAGTGGTGATGTCTTCATGCAACCTAGACGACTGGGCCCTCGCATGACTGACATGGCCTTTGCCTCTCCCCTCTCCTAATCCAACTACATTTTTCTAGCTCTGAAGCAAGTTTTGAAATTGATAGGCATTGAGCCCTAGGTTTGTATCACCTCAGACATCAGCCTTGACTGCCTTCCCAGGGTGTGTCCCTCAATTATACTTGGACTCTTATTACTACAGATTCACAGAGATGAAGAAATTAGTAAGTATAGCCACACAGCCCAGGAGGAGGAGTGTGCCTCTCCCAGTAGATCCTTCTAGAGTCTCTCCCTTCCTTCCTTATAACACTATAGACTATGTCACTTTACTGGTGCTTCTTTTGATCTACAGTGTGAAACTTCCATCCTATACGGGAGAGCCACAAGAAAATCTATAAAACATTGTCATCACACTATAGGAGTATTTTGAGGATTTTTGCCTGGACTCTGAGTGACAGGACTAAATAGTGACCTGAAGAGCTAAGTCTTAAAGTAGATGCAGGACAGACGGTGGCAGGATGTTGGGGAAGGAATGGTGAAATGGAGAAAGAGTGGCCAGCGCACGGAAAGCCCCAGGACATCATCAGACAAGCAGTGTGGTTGAGGCAGCTGAAGAACGTGGGGCCTGCACTCTGGGTTTGCACTTCGTCTTGGAGAACAACTGGAAGATTCTAGCAGAACAGCTTGATAAGATGAAGCTTTTAGCAAAGTCATCCAGATATGAAGGATGGATTAAAGGGCTGAGAATTAGAAGGAAGATGTGAAATTTAATATCAGGGGGAAATTCTGGTAGATATTTTATACTGATGCCGAACTGGACATCATAGAATTGTTTAAATCCAGTGAAACTTTTCAAAATAGCTTGTTAAAGGATGAAAATATCAGACCAGTGACTAAACCTTCCTTGGCGTGTTGCTGCCTTTCTCAGGGCTGAGAACTTTGTGTTTTGCTGTGGCGGAGATTTCCGAGAGTGACTTCCAGGAGTGGCGCACTGTTTACGAGCGTGCGTCCACATCTGTACAGAACAGGCTGCTCAAGCTGGAGGAAAGCTACGAGCTCATCGAAAAGGTGCGTGGGAGCATTTTCACCCATGGAAGGAAAAGTGGGTTTTGGTGTGTGTCCACTCTTTGCTCAAGGGACCAGTAGAATCAGAAGCAAGATCTTTTTACCACATAACTTACTTGGATTCTCAGGATCTAAATACTAATATGATCTAAAATTTGGCTGCAAGGATCCCAGGATTAGGCATTACTGTGTATAAGTCTTCGTGTGGTATCATGGTTCAGCCCCTCTAGCAGTCCCCCTGCCGCTGTATTGCATTGTTTTCACACTGCTGAGGACCTGGGGCAGGCACATCCACACACAGACACGTCCACGCATGGACATTTCCACACACAGATAGGTCCACACGCAGGCACACTCACACACATGTGCATTTAGAATTAACAATTTTATGCAACGTTAAGTGATACAGGTTTGTAAATTTGTAATGAATCACTAAATAATACGGTAATAAATAGTCAGTGCTCAATACCCCTGTTCCTCATCATTTCTGTCAGAACTATCAGTGTCTTCAATTTACAGTTAAAGAAACCAGGTCTATTCAGCTTGAAGGTGATGGATACTCTGTGGTTGGAGCTGTATCAATAGCAAGAACCCTTGCATCCTTAATTAATGACACCAAGCACTTTGTTAGTATTTACTGTGCGCCAAGTGGTAGTAGAGGCACTTTCATGTATTAATATATTTAATTCTTCAAAGTACTAAATATTGCTACTTGAGAGATAAAGAAATCAAAGCAAAAGAGAGGTCGAGTCATTTGACCAAGCTCCCAGAGCTCATAGGAGGATCAGCCGGACTTCTGCCCCATGCTCTAGGGTATGCAGAAGCCCTCACTCTAGCTTGAACTTTCCACACAGTAGCCCCCAATCACCTGATTCCCTCCACTGTCTTAGTCTGTGTGAAGAAATCAAGTGAGCTTTGAGCTGCAGTTCACTGGAACTTGCCTGCAGGTGGGTAAAGGCTGACATTGTTTCCTTCTGTTATCAAGCTCAGTACTTCCTGTGCCAGAAGGCAACAGGTACCACGGATATCCTGGGACTCCATCCCCTACACCCAGACCCACCCTCATCCCCACATCCTCCCCTGTGTATGGCAGTGCAGAACATCTTGTTCCAGCTGCAGGTGGTTTTTCTGACACATGTAGTTGCCATGTGTAACTCAAGATAGTGCTCTGTTGTCTCCACCAAACACTGATCACTTTAAGGGTGGTGGCTTGTTTCTTGTACTATATTGCATTATGTATCCCTTAAATTTCATCTCTTTATATAAGATCTATATAATCTAGATGATTGATATACAGAGAGATACAGACATGTAAATTTATAGCTACACATCCGCCTCTTTGAATTTAACCTTAATTCTGTGGGAGTCCAGAGCTTCCCACCCCCACACCCCAATTTTAGAGGTATACACACCGCCAGGGGCTTGTTACACGTTGATTTATGAATCTATGGCTCTCTTTTGTGCCCCTTCCTAACATATTTGTATGTGACTATGTCTATGAAATATCCTGTGGTAAAATAAAATAATCCAAAATTATGGCTGTAATCTCCTTTAATCTCTCCAGCCAGTCATGTGACTAGAACTCAAAATGTGATTAAATTTTATCTTTCATTTTTATTAGTATTTAAAAATAAATGCTACCATTTTGAAATGACTTCTTTTTGTCTACTTTTCTGCACAACCTGAATCTAATGTAGCTTTCCCCCCCGTGTTACTGATGTAGAATTAATATATAGACACTAAAAATAAGTGATATTAGAATCTAAGCAGATTGAATGGTTTCTACTTGAAGCACAGTACAGAAAATTCTGAAGATTGAGTTTTAATTTACTCCTAACCCTTTTTCTTATAAACTATAAATTTAATTTTCTAACGAGAAGTTTTTTTTTTCTTTTTTTAATATGAATGATTAAAAACTCCGCAGTTTTAACCAAAATAGCTGTTCAATCATTTTCCACCAGAGGGCGATCATGAGTTACATTGAAATTTAAGTTTCCTGGGGATGTCCTTTAAAAGCTTTTTTTTTTTTTTTGGTCTTTTCAGACAGGGTCTTCCTGTAGCCCCAGCTGTCCTGGAAACTCACTCTGTAGACCAGGATGGCCTTGAACTCACAAAGATCCGCCTGCCTCTGCCTCCCAAGTGCTAGGATTAAAGGCGTGCACCACCATGCCCCTTTAAAAGCTTTTTACACACACACACACACACAAGAGAGAGAGAGAGAGAGAGAGAGAGAGACCTCTGTATGGCTGCCTCTTAAAGGAATGAAAAAGGGAATTCAGGGCTAATTAATCCTCAAGTTTTACTTTGCGATAAGCCACAAGTTCTTACGTGTTGAGAAATCTAAGACACAGGATGGTGAAGAGATGGAGTTCCTTGCACAGCCAGCCCATTCTTTCCTAATGAAGGCAGCTTCCCCACCCTTTCCTACCTGCAGTCAGGGTCTCCTTCACTTGTTCTTTTCATTAATGTTTGCTAAATGATTATGGTGTACTAGATTGCAGAGCTGCACAAGCCACTGAGGAAGACTCCCCAGGTCCTTGGCAGCACTAGGGTCTGCACAGATTCCTCAAGTGGGAAAGCCAGAAGAAACCTCAGGAGAGACCCACAGACTCGGTCTGAAGGAAGCTTTTAGAGAAATGTTACCATTTGACATGGCTCTCATAAGATTACATTGCCAGCTCAAGGAGATCAGTAATCTTTGGTAGGGTCTGTGTGCCTGAGCTATTTTCTGAAGTGCCTCTGCCATCCCTGGCCCTTTAAGGACATAGGGTTTTAATATGTCTGAGGCAGAGCCCAGACCTGATCACCTTGCTGTTGGTCTGTCTACGCTTTCCCCATGTTAAAGTCAGTTGGGGTCGGCATTCAGAATCTGTGGTTACCGCCCTTGCGACCAGCCTGGTGAAACAGTTTCAACAAGAGACCACCAGTTCTGCGAGTGTGTCATCCTGGCTTTAAATTTAGCTGTCACGGCCTCAGAGTTCATCCAACTTGGCTTCTTGAGCTGAGACACATTGGTTGTGCAATCTGTTCTTAATGCATTTGGAGTCTGTTTGCATGTAGACCATAATATTGACTGAACATGGAAAGCAGTGAATTTTTAAGCTGTGAGAGCAATATTGACTTTTCTATTTTTTTCCTTTCCTTTCTTTTTTTTTTTTTTTTTTTTTTTAAAGAACGGAGCCCATTTTCCAAATAAAACATTGCTTAAATCATAAGACACACACTTGATGAAAGCCAAGCTACTCTGGTTAGACGAAAGGCTCGAGAGAAGCCCCCTTGCCCCCCCCCCGCCACCGCCACCTTGTCTCATGGTGGTCCATGAGAGGCTCCACAGGACTCTGGGCTCCACTGAGCACAGTGTGAAACTGTATCCTGTTCTATCCATGTATGGATTATTCTAGAAAACGTGCATCTCAAGAGATCAGGACATCCTTGTCAGGGGAGCCGTTTCTGAGCAGATTTGAATTGATATAGGATGCCATGGACACAGGAATCGTGTTACAGCGAAAACCTTCTAAATTCGAAGGATTTATAGAGCTTCTCCTAAAAGCAGTGTTTTTAATATCTGACAAAGCAAGTAGAAATTTCACAGTGTAATTAAAGTACTTGTAAGCTCTGATTTCTCATATCCCTCCAGTATTGTTCAAACTAGTAACTCAGTTTTTAAGTTTTAGTTAAAGCCTTCTTCCTTAGGGGGTCATAACTCCTATGTAAAAATCACATATCCAAACAGGCTGCATCCATCCAGAGGAATGCTGGCGTTCGATTCTTTGTCCTGCCTCTGTTATTTTTCTTCCAGAACCTCTGGGTCTTAGAACCTACTGGCTTTACCCTCCAGCCCACACAACAGGGACGAGAACATGGGACACTTGAAAAAGTCCCCAAATAGTGTTTTCTCTTTTGATAATGATTGTTGGAAGAAAACATTTGGGATTGAGTATCTGTCTATAAACTATAGTCATCACTACCATGAAAAGATAGTTCTGTTTAGGTTTCAACATCTGTGTTCATATCATAAACTCTTCAGAATAATAAAAAAAAATCCAGATGCTGAGGTTTGGAGACCTGGTTACTGGTACTTTGTTACTAACTGTAAGGCAGAAGGTGACCTTTATTCCTGGGAAAGGCCAAGTTACTGGGAATTAAGTAAGTTCAGAGAGTGAAGCCGCAAAGGGCCTGTTGGAGTTCTGTCAGCTCACCCGCTGTCGTCAACCCCTTTGTGGAGGAGGGCTGGGGTTAGCTGTGACTGTTGGGGACAGTAGCACCCCTCTTCTCTCTTTGTCACCACCTGAGAGAATTTACAGTTGTCTCACTCTTCAGCAGACAAGCTTGACCTGCTTAGTCTTCCTTAACCTCATTCTTTTGAAAGGCAGTTGCTATATATGGACTCAAAATTTCACCTATGAAAGCACTTAAAAGTATACTCTCTATTTTGAAAAAATGGATTAATTTTTCAAGTAAACTTAAATGTAAGACCCATTTATTTCCATTTTCTCAGAAAAAAATTGTGACAATAATTATAAAGTTTTAAATTTTCATTAGCAGTTGTCTCTGTGAAATTTCTCACCTTACCGAACACATAACATTTTTATCTGTCAACATTTTTCAAAATAGATTGCAGGTCAGAGAATCATTTCTGAGCTAGAGAGTAAGACAGAAGGTTATAATTTTGGTATCATCTACCCCTGCTTTGGTCAGAGAGCAGTGCTGTGTTTTACATCTATCTTGTAATTTGTAATTAGCGCAAATCCTCCACTAGATTGAAGCTTCATGAGAGGAGGGACCATAATTACCATATTCATCACTGTGTCACCAATGCCTCACTGTGACCCGTGTTAATCACTTAGTAAATATTTGATGAATAATTGAATTATTCAATTAAATAAATTTTTCAGAAGCCAGAGCTTAGTAAGCGCTTTCCTAATGAAAGCCTTGACCCTGATGCTAATACAGCGCCTGCTGCCCAAGCATTGAAGTCCTGGGTATCAAATGCAATATCACTAAGGATTGATTTAGGCATGTGCTAGAAAAGGAGCTGGTAATTTTTTTATTTTTATTGAGCTTTTGAACATTTCATACAACCATTCTTAATCAAATTTACACCCCATACACCCCCCCACACACACACACCCATCATACTTCATGCATTCCGCCATACGTGTTAAGTCCCATCCGTTCAAGCATTTTACCTAGATGTCCTTCAGTGCAAGTGCATCCTCTGGAGTCTAGTCAGCCTATCCAGAGATCTTAAGGAAGATCTGCTCTCCCTCACCCAGAGGCATGCAGTCTCTAATAGTTTCCAGGCTAGGGCTGGCCACCACCCCTTTCTCTTGCTCTACTCTGGGCCCTCGTCTGATTGGGTCGGCATGGGTCTTGCCACAAGTTCACATGAGCAAGCTTTCCGTGACCTGGAAACCTGCTTCCCTGTGTTCATGGACCAATACTGGCTCTTAGAATCTTTCTTCACCCTCTTCCACAATGGTCCCTGAGCCATGGGTGAGTGAGTTTTAATATGGGAGTCCCATCCAAGAACACACACTCTGCAATCTCCTATTCTCGAATACTGAGAAGGTTGTGACCTTCTGTGTGGATCACACTCTGTTGCATGAGGAAGCTTCTCTGGTGAGAGTTGAGGGGTGTCCTAGTATTATCTCCACCCCTGTTCCATTGTGTTCCATGAGCCTTAAGTGTACAGTTTCCACTGAAGATGTGTCACCTAGGGCTAGGCATCTCTCAGAGTACATTCTCTGTGTGTGACCAGTTGTGGAACTCTCGGAGCTAGTAATTTTTATGTAATGCTTTCTTTACAAATGAAGCCCCATTCATATTTTTAATGGTCTTCCAGGTTACTTATATGTAAATGTGAAGAGAAGATACCTGGAATTGTGAGCCCTGATAAACAGCCTACTCTGTTCCAGGCTCTGAGGCAAAGCAGTAGAAAAGGATCGAAAACCCTCAACTTTCCTTTTAGTGCTGAGCAGTGGACAGCACAGTTACAAACAAAAAGGTTTGGTGCCCTGGGCCCTGAGATAAGATGTTACGCTAGGACAATAAAGTCAGGATCTTTTTTTAACATTATATCTTTACTCTTCTCAACATAAAATTGGCATTTGGGGGATGTTTATAGATTGCTTTGATGATGTAATCTAGATCAATCATACATATTCCATGAGATTGAGCCCAACCGTGATGTGCGCCCTTGTGCCCTATGGCAAGCAATTGCTTAGAGGATTCCTAGAGAAATACTGAACTTAATAGAAAACAGGACTTTTCTTGAACACTTACGGCTGCCAACTTCACAGAAATTTCAGCATTACAATGGAATGTTTTTCGCAGATAAAACTAACACATCTATTCTTAGTAGTTGCAAATACCACTTTCATTTGTGCTAAAAACTAGATGAAATTTTACATGTACTAGTGACTTTGTGGTTTAGAATTCCAGTAGTTTCCTGTTTGACTATTTGTGTAAGAACATGCGCAGCTTGTCAGTTCATCACTCGGTAAAACTTGCCACTTTCTGACCATTTACTCAGCTCCAAGTCTACTGTTAACCCTGATATTTTTTTTTCTCAGTGTCAGGGAGCAAACCCAGAGCCTGACATGTGCCGGGCAGGCACTATACCACTCACCTCAACTTCCCACTGCCCTGACTGTTGAGTTCAGGGCTCTCTAAAGTAGGTATACAGGACGAGCAAGGATATGTTTGGACTTCTGTTTATCTCATCATCTTTGCATTTCATAATGGATATAACTTTTGATATTAATAAGTATGTTATTTGGAGCTATGAACTATAGATTAAAAAAATACTAAAAAATTTTTCCTAATATATTGCCAAAAGAAGGCTGGGGATGATCAATTTAATTTCATCCCCAAAAGAACCATATTAAAACAGTAACTCTTAAGGTTCATGTAGTAGGATGTTCTCAAGTAACTTACTTCTTACAGGACTGAGCAAGAATTGAAATCTAAGTTCTGTCTTATTTCCAATCCCATGTCAAGGGTCCATATGTTAGGTTGCCAACTTGGTTTATAAGAAAGCAAGAATATGTACAAAGTATTGGAAACTTGGAAACCAAATTTAATCAAGTGTGTAGTTGTGAAATCATAATGTTTGGGGTAAGGGTGGGATCAACTTATTTGGGACCCCTCCACCTAGTGAGTGAGGCAGCCTCTATTCTCTGTGATATAAAGTACACTGATGATTTCCATGACTGCCTTCAACTTCTGATCTTATTTAGAGTACTGGAGACTTCCTGTTATTTCTAATCACATGTACCTCCTTTCTGACATGATAGCTCCTTTCTTACAAGCACTTCATGGTAGACTTCCCATACTGGGTAGTGCTGTCTTCTGACTCAGATAAGATAGATGTGTTGTTTTTGCAAGCTACACCCAAACATTTCTCAAAGCCTGACTCTTTTCAGCTGGGTGTGTAAAGTTCTGGCCTTATTTGCTAAGTCCTTGGCTTTAGGAATTCAAATTTGATTTCTGAGGTTCAAAAGGCACCAAGTTAAAACCTTTTTCTTGGAACTAGAAGAATTAACCAGTTGCATGATGTCTCCAGAAGCAGCCACCGAGCCAGCCATTCCAGTGGTTTGATAGCCTTGGTTCTAGTACTAGAGCCCAGCTTGAATTGAAAGGAAAGAGGTGGGAGTTCTTTTGTGCAAGAAGGGAGAACTAAAAGATGCTGAGAGGAAACGGCTGGAGGCCAGTTCTGCTGCAGAATGCATGATGGGGGAGAACCAGGCTGTCTGGTAGCACAGCTCTGAGAGTTCCAGACTCACCCAACTTCTGGGAACACTGAGGTGTAAAGATGAAGAACAGTTGCCTCCTAACTGGCCCCAGCCACCAACCATCCTAACCCATCTCAGCCTGGCCACTAGTGGACTTTCTAAAACGCAAACCTGATCCTATGTTTCCCTTTCTGGAAATTCTTCACCAGATTCCCCTTCGACTTCGAAATCAACATTATTCACAGACCCTTCCACCTCCCCTTCTGCGGGCTTCCAACCTCTTCCTCGCCACCATGCTCCACTGCATTTATTGTTCTCTGTTGACTAAATGCAGCTTCTCAGACTTGACCCATTTTCTCATGCCCCTGCCTTCGAGTCTATAATCTGTCCATAGTTATCACCTCTTACCTCCTTTCACCACTCCTGATTATTTGCCTAAATCCTAGTTCAGTATTTTAAGATTTAAGGTCACTTTAACTCCTGTCAGATAGATGTTGTTCTGTTTTATTTTTTTTAACTATATATACTAAGAAGATACTTGTTAAATGTTTGTTATTTGTACTCATTTGGAACAAAGTGCTGCTGAGGGCTCCACCACAGAGACTGGTGTTTGAAAACGTGAAGGTTTGAATAACATCTCTTCCCACTTGCTTCCTGTTGTTTGTAGAGATCCTCGCTGCTGTTTCTACAGCCCTAGCTCAACTGCCTCTTTTTGACCTCAGATAATTTACTTGACTGCCCTTAAGCTATTAACTCAAATAATAAATGTCAACTGTTCTGCAGTGTCTGGTACCTTCTTTCTTCGGGAAAAATGTGTTGTTGCTTTATCCTCACCTTCATAGCCCCAGTCTTAGGTCACACTGAGATAAAGCTTCCTTTACCCTACTAAGATATGTCCTTTTTACTCCAGTGCTAAAATTTTGCATAACAGTATCATATCTTTATTTGTCTTTAGAGAAACTTCTGCCAAGTGCTCAGTGTCGCATTCAGAAGCATAAATTTGCATGAGTTTAATTATTATATTTTCTTTATGTAGAAGGAGAACACAAATATAAGCACTGAGCATAAGACTTGATACTGTGGAAATACAGCTCACCTTGAGGCTCCCTTACTAATAGAGTATACATGTACTAAGAGGAAAAACATAGTTTCTATATCTGTCTTAATACATCTTACCAAAACATTCATAAAAGTTTTAATTTTTGTATTTTGTTTTGTTTGGGGTTTTTTTTTCAGTCTTTTTTAAGACAGGGTCTCTATAACCCCAGCTGTCCTAGAACTCACTCTGTAGACAAGGCTGGCCTTGAACTCACAAAGATCTGCCTGCCTCTGCCTCCTGAGTGCTGGCGTTAAAGGTGTGCACCATCACCCCTGGCTTAAAGTTTTAAATTACTCTGCATGAAACGAGACTTTCTATCTTCATTGGGGTATAAATCATAGATTTATATGCTTTTTAAAAAAGATTGCATACTTTAGAAACATCTGAAAGAAAAAATTAAGATTATTAAAGGCTTTACTAGGTAAATAAATATTATTGTACAATTTTTCTGTGATACCTAAATGTATATTATGTCAAAGAGACATCAAGCTGAAACCTTTAAAATTTTTGTCGTGGTGACATTTTGAAAGTCAAATTAGTGTTTAGGTTTTTTATTAATTCCATAAAGGCCATGGGAATTTTATCATATTTCAACACATTCTGGATGTGTAATTCCCACAGTGGCCATTAGTGGCCATCTGTGTAAATTAATACATATTTGGGATGAAATTGATTACTGCCTGAACACTTTTGTGCTCTGATCAGGAAAAGCACGCAGAGTTCACATCTTTTTTCCTAACAATCACTGTGTAGCTGACGATATTAATTTCCAAAAGCAGAACAGCCCATCACTCAGGATCTAATCTCACAATAAACGGCACCAGGCAAAAGGAAGGCAGTCTGCATGGCCTTCCACTGACGCGAGTCAGCACAGCTCTCGGGAGCGCCCAGGATAAACGGAAGGGAACAGACTTCAGGCACAATGTTTCCTTTATTCATGCCCAGGTTAGGTCCATTGCATATTTGCTGAATATTCAGAAATGTTTTATGATGCTTTTAGAAATCTGTTATCCTAGCCCCCAGCACACAGTCCAGGCTAACCTGCTCATGTCTTTTTCCAGCATGCACGACTGGCCCTCTGTCTATGGTTCTTTATATTCACTTTGCTTGGTTTGAAAATGTTTCCCTTTACCTGTGTAAAACCAGCAGCTTCCTTCTCTCAAATGTGCTTTTAGCATGATCTCTCCAGTGAAGTCATTTTAGCTTTGTAGGTTTGTGTGTGGTGATGTATATCTGGATATCTTCTGAGCTCGTTTCCCACATTAAAGTCAAGCTGGGAAGTACACCAATGTATGTGTTTAGATATTCCTGCTGACTGTATTCATATCTTGGCTCATACTAATTATCTTGTTACAACTCCAGTGTTTTGTGAAGCACATTCCAATTTTTTTTTTTCTGGTTTAGAAACTTTTGAGAGTTTGTCACTGAACATGAAAAGGCCTTATCATCCCTCCTATTGAGTCTTTAAAATTTGAACACCTCTACATCCTGACCTTCACCACATTATGAACCAGAGTGATTAACTGCAAATATCCTAAAAGTTTCAGAAAAACTTCCGGACTCACTGATTCATGTTGAAATACAGCAACTGTGGTGCTGGTGTGGCTGAAGCTGAGCCTTTCTTCTCGCCCTGAACTTCTTGATGATAATTATTCATCAGATTATGAGAGATTTCCTTCCTATTAAGCAGAATAACGCTGTCTTCTTAAAGAAGGAAATTTGCCTTCCTGTTTTCTGTATCCCATACTAAGAAGTCATGCATCGAGTATATTTAATAGCTATCCAGATGACTTGGAACATATTAAAAAGAAAGTGGTCTAGATGGTAGCAATATTTTAGAACATTTGGATTTGGTCCTCTTTGTCACTTGGTGAATGTCACAAGGGCTCACTCTGAATGCTCTGGAGATTCAGAAATAGACAACATGAGCCCTACTTTCCAGCAAACCTGTTAGATATCACATTTTTTTTTTCCAAAAGGGAGCTCAAAGACCATTTCATTAGAGTTTAAGAGGGCAGGTAAGCTGTAAATGTCAGAGGAGAGGAAGAGGAGGGAGACAAGAGAGTCAAGTCCCACGTTTAAACACCTAATTTAACACAGGTTAAGTATCCCTTATCTGAAATGCTTGGGTCCAGAAGCGTTTCAGAGTTGAGTTTTCCAGATTCAGGAATATTTTGTCTACGTAATGAAATATTTTGGGAATGAGACCTAAATGTAAACATGAAATTCATTTTTTTATATACCCCCACTCTCACAGTCTGAGGGTGATTCAGTGTTGTAACTCTCTATATTTTATTGCACCTATATTTTGACTAGCACCTGTCACATGAGGTCCTCTGTGAAATTTTCCACTTCCGGCACTATGTTGATACTCAAGCAGTTTCAGATTTGCGAACATTTCAGATTTGAGATTTTGCAAGTTAAAATAAGAGTTAGCAGAGTTCTGAGCAGAGCTGGGGGGACACTTGTCTTACGTAGTACAAGAAAGCTGAAAAGAAGCAGCAACTTTGGAGTTTAGCTTCACAGTATGAGCTGGGTTTCAATAAGCAAAGGACTGAGGGAGGGGCTGTGGCTCTGTGTACAGACACGTACACACGCACGTGTAAATGCGAGCATCTCGCATATGCCCTCCTTCGTGTCCCTTGGGGCAGAGGCTCTTGGCCAGCTACTTCAGCACTCATTCCCACCCACCCTTCTTCCTTGACAGATCCATTATGGAGGCCAAGAAAGAAATGTGCTAGTAGTTAGGATGGGCCTACAACAGTCTGACTGGCTGGTCCTGTTTGGAAATATGCTGAGGGCTTGTAGAAATAGTTCTGCTTTCCAAGTAAGAGATGATACACTTGGTGTTGACTTTCCTGTCTTCTCTTCAGAGTGGCTGTTTCACTTGTACTGGGGACAGCAACTCTAAGGCATTAAGAGAGACCAAGAGAACAGTGGGGATGTTGTGGGTGAGGTTGACCTCACCGATGACTTCAAGCTTACTCTGAGAAAAACCAGGTCCTTGTTTAGGGAGAGTTAAGGTAAGACAGCTTCAGGGAGTCATTCCCATGCCAAAATTACTGCACTGAATTCAGATAGCCTTAAGAAAGAAAACTCGAGGGCTGGAGAGATGGCCTAGAGGTTAAGAGCACCAACCGCTCTTGCAGAGGACCTGGGTTTGATCCCCAGCACCCACATGGCGGCTGAAAACCATCTGAAACTCCAATTCCAGGAGAACTCCAGTTCCAAGGGAATCCAAGACCCTCTTCTGACCTCTGTGGCATTGCACGACACGGGTGCACAAACCTACATGCAGACAGTACATTCATACACATACAGAAATAAATAAAAATTAAATAAAAAAATTAAAAAAAAGAAAGAAAGAAAACTCGAGCCGAGCTTGGTGGCGCACACCTTTAATCTTAGCACTTGGGAGGCAGAGGCAGGTGGATCTCTGTGAGTTCAAGGCCAGCCTGGTCTACAGAGTGAGTTCCAGGACAGCTGGGGCTACAGGGAGACCCTGTCTCGAAAAGACAAAAAAAAAAAAAAAAGACAATTCAATAGGGTGGTTGAAATTGATGCCCAAGTCCATGAATTATCTTTGTTTCTAATTCTAAAATACATACTTCAGTATTTGTTCTAATACAATATGAAGTAGTTATCCCCTTCAAATTTTTTTTTTCCAGAATCTTCAGCTACTTGGAGCTACAGCCATTGAGGATAAATTACAAGATCAAGTGCCTGAAACCATAGAAACTCTAATGAAAGCAGACATCAAAATATGGATCCTCACAGGGGACAAGCAAGAGACAGCCATTAACATTGGTAATTCACCTCTTTCAAGTTTCAAATTGATGCTTTTTAACAGGTCGATATGTCTTAGGAAGATTAATTTAAGATACGATTTTAAAACAACAAAGTCTGATACAGTAAAGATGGTAAATAAGAGGGCTTGCAGCTGGGTATCTAATCGCCAGTCTAACCAGATCAGAGGAAGGACAGGGCTCTGGGAAAGTCCACAAGGCCAGTCTCAGGGTTCCGGCCCACTCCTCGGAAGCCCCACCACCACCAAACCTGGAGCAGCTCCGAGGCATCCTTGCCCCTTCCCCAGTAAACTTCTTGACTTTATAGGTAGTTGTACCTCTATACATCCCCTTGCATTTAATATGTTTCATCCTAACAGAATGAATTATGAATAAGGATGGCTTCTAAGAAAGCCTCTTCCTATTCCAAGAAGGAAACCGTCTCAGATAACCCCAAGGGTGAACAAGGGAAGGAGAAACAGTAGACTCAAACGCCTAAGTCTAGAGACTAGAGGCGGCCCTGGGCCACTGCCACTCATCTGTGCTCTAGAGAGTGTACTCACTTTTGCCTTTCGCCCTCCCACCTGCCGGTGTAAGCCTGGACACTTTGCTGGCTACAGCCACAGCTGTGCCCTAGTGTGACTTCTTCAAGAGCACAGGAACCAAGACTGCTGCTGTGGTCCTGAAGAAGGCACTTCTCCTCATCCATAACAAGATGTATGATTGGAAAAGTTTGCTATTTCAAGACTCAAGTAGACCAAATGCTCCTATTTTTTTAAAAATTTTTGTTTTTATTTCTGTAAGTGTATGAATGTACTGTCTGCATGCAGGTTTGTGCACCCGTGTCATGCAATGCCGCGGAGGTCAGAAGAGGGTGTCGGATTCCCCTGGAACTGGAGTTCTCCTGGAATTGGAGTTTCAGATGGTTCTCAGCCACCATGTGGGTGCTGGGGATCGAACCTGGGTCCTCTGTAAGAGCGGTTGGCGCTCTTAACCTCTAGGCCATCTCTCCAGCCCCATTAAAGTTTCTCTAGTATTAGATACAGCCAAGCTAGATCTTACAACCACACGTGCCTTCTCTGACCTTTGCCTCCTTGCTTTCTGAACATTCTGTCCATAAATGGCATGTCTAGATAAAACTAGGCCTATGATATGTTTATGTGATAACACTAGATAGATGACCTGAAGTTCTAACATAGGAAATAACAAGACTACGAGTTCGGTGTCATCCTACAATCAGTTCCAGTATTCCAAAACAATTTCTATTAGTCCCCTCAAGCTGCTATAATAAACTATTCTAGACTAGAATATTAAACAACAGGAATTTGTAGCAGTTCAGTGTCAAGTGCCACAGAGTTGGTGTCTGGTGTGGCTTCCCTTCTTGGCTTGCAGATGGCTGCCTTCTTGTGCCACGCCCTGAGCATCAGTTCTTTTAAGTACACTAGCCCCTACGTCAGAACTGTTGTCTTGGTCCACTTGTTCTGCTCCAACAAAATACTCCAAACCTGCTACCTAAAAGGCAACTAAAAATGTCTTCTTGTCCTTCTGGAGGCTGGAAGTCCAAGGTTGCTGCCCTGCTGTCACTGTCTGATGGGGACCTGCAGAGGTTCAGGGCAGAGCAGCATTCTGGGATCTCTTTTGTAAGGGCACGAATCCTGTTCATGAGAGTTGAGAGCTTATGCCCTTCCCGAGGGCCCACTTTCTCTTCACCATCACATTTATGATTAGATTTCAATACAAGAATTTGGGCGAATGTGTGAATATTCATACCATAGCAAGCCTTAGCCTTATGACTTGATTTAACCTTAATTACCTCCTTAAGGTCTCCAACACAATCACACTGAGGAGTAAAGGCTTCAGCAAATAGATTTGAGGATGGAGAGCATATTAATCGATTCGTAATAGAAGTCTGACAAAGAAAAAAGTATTTGGTATTCAAATCCTGTTAGTACCAATAATATACAAAAAGAACTGTTACGCAGGGCATGGTGGCGCATGCCTTTAATCCCAGCACTTGGGAGGCAGAGGCAGGCGGATCTTGGTGAGTTCAAGGCCAGCCTGGTCTACAATGTGAGTTCCAGGACAGCTGGGGCTACAGGGAGATCCTGTCTCGAAAAAACNAAAAAAAAAAAAAAAAAAAGAACTGTTACTTCTTTTTCCAGGTTCTATAGCCCACATACTATAAACCAGACAGAGTATTAGCTTATAGATAGTGATCACACACATTACATAAAAAACTCCCCCAAAGTTGAAGAAACCCTATCAAAGATATATGTAAGATGAACATGTCCCCCTTTTTATTTTGCATGCTTGTAATCTCAGTAGTGGGGAGACAGGGAGACAGAGGAAGACTCACAGACCAGCCACCCTGGCTTCCATAGGCAGTTCTAAGCCAGTGAAAGACCCTGTCTTAAAAAAAGAAAGGAAAACAAGGCATATATGACACCTTTGGAATGATACCCAAAGTTGACAGACTATATGCACTTACATGCAATAGTCAAATGAGAGAATAGTCATTGCAGAGATAGAGGACAAAAAGAATTCATGTAGAAGGTGACATTTGACCTGAAAGAGAAGAGATTGCCCGTGTGACAAGGCGGCAGCTATGTGTTGCACAGAGAGCACAGGTGCCAAGGGGACCACAGAGGACCTGAGTGAGATTGGGGTTCCAGGACTTGAAAAGACTCTGGCATTTTCTCCAGCGAAACAGGGAAGACACAGGATGATGCTCAGAGAAAGGACACATGGTCTGAGCATCTTATAGACTTAGTCACTCTGACTACTAGGCGATACCAGCCAGGCTTAGAGGGAAGCCAGTGTGGAAGCAGGGCAGCCAGTGGGGTACTGTCACACTGATTCAGTGAGACATCATGATGGCTTGGACCAGACGGTGACGGGAAGAAGTGGCTGGGTTCCCAAGATGTTTTAAAAGAAGAGGCAACAGACTGACCAGTAGACTTAATGAAAGGTGTCAAACTGTCTTAGCTAACTATCTAATTGTTTGATATGCAGCACAACTAACCCCTTGTTAACTTGACACACAAACACATCACCATGAAGCCTTTCCTTTTCTTGTCCCCAAGTTCTCCTTTTAATAGTAATACTGCAATACAAAACATAGTACAACTCTAAAAATACCATAGTCTTTTAAAAATTCAAACACTTTACAAGTTCCAAAGTTTGTTTTTAAAGTCTCCTAAAATGGGCTCCTATAAAATCCAGAACAAGTTACTGTCTTATTTCAAGAGGGAAGAATCAGGCTACATTTAAGCAAAACCAAAGTCCAGCAGCATAGCTCAGTGTCTAACGTCCAGGACTGATTCATGATCTTCTGGGCTCCAAACCACAGTGGACACATTGGACAGCTCCATCCACAGCACACACAGCTTGTCTCGTAGGCTTAGGCCAGCTCTACTTTACACCTGCCACTGTCCTTGTTGATCATCCCACAGCCTGACATCTCCAGTGTGGTGGGGTTTTCCCTGCAACTAAGGGTCACCTTCACCAGTAGTCTGGCCTCTGAGGGTACAAAACCTCAGCTTCTTTTCATGACTCCTTCAATTCTGTGGGTCTCCACTGCAACTGAGGCTGTACCTTCACCAGTGGCCTCTCCTGTCCTTACATGGTGCCAAACTCCATAACCCCTTCAAATCCCCAGCTTCTGTGCCAACAAAACCAGTAGCACATAGAAACGTTTATGTATTACCAAGTCCAGGTTCTAGGTTAACATGCAGCCTTGGCCCCCTCTGGACCATAACATCTGCATGTTGATGCCAAGGAAAAACTTCCCAGAAGACTCCACCTCAGTGATGCTGGTCTTGTCACAGCTTGTTTTTCAACTCCAGAAACTGCTGCTCCTCTGCAGCAGTTGTTCCAGAAAAGCAAAGGTTTTGCTTCCACAGATCTTATACTGAACATATCACAGGAGAAGCCTGCCTAGCAGCTATCTTATACAGCCCAAGACCACCTGCCCAAAGGTGGCACCACCCCCATTGGGCCAGGCCCTCCCACATCACTCGGCAATCAAAAAAATGCCTCATAGAGATGCCCCCAGGTCAGTTGGATAGAGGAACTTCCTTAATTAAAGTTCCTTCTTCCCAGCTTCAACTGTCCAGGACAAAAACAAAGAAAGGAATCAGGAAATGTCAAGACATTTGGTCTTAGCAACTGAAAAATGGTGTGTTGTCATTAATAATAAGAAAGAAAGCAGGTTTTCTTGGGGAGCTAAGCAGAGGGCTGGATTTTGGATACTGTTTTATACTAAGGTGCTGCTGTTAAGTATGAACTGGATTTTGAGAGTCACTTAGAAGAGAGATGTAAACACAAGGTAAGACTTTAAAATGCTGAACAACACAATACTGGAGGCATGGGTCAGTGGTAGAGGATATAGTTATCATGAGTTGAGTTCCTTCCCAAGAGGAGAGAGAGAGAGAGAGAGAGAGAGAGAGAGAGAGAGAGAGAGAATGAATGAATATGAATATGAGAATATGAACGAGAATGAATGGTAATGAACATTTGTATGATCTTCCAAACCATGAGATTCCAAGGTGGTGGTTGGCATGTGATGATTTAGGCAAGGTTGCCTGGTTTTTTTCCAGCTGTTTTCAACTGCACCAGGCTGGTAGAATTGGCAAGAATGGATTTAATAAAGGAGTTGTTTTGTCATGGAGGAAGTACAGCAAAGCAAGAAAGCCAGAAGCTGAGTGGGGACCTTATAGCCATCGAGGACAGGAAGAATACCGTGCATCTGCTGGGGCCTTCAGGATATGGAGAAGCCATGCACAGTCTCCTGGATTGTTTATCAAGATAGCCCCAGATGCTAAGTGTGATAGCACAAACATTTAATCCCAGCACTCAGGAGGCAGAGGCCGGCAGATCTCTGTGAGACATAGTGAGTTCCAGGCCAGCCAGGGTCACACAGGGAGACCCCATCTCAGAATGAAAACGACAGCTCCAGATGATGTCCTTATGTCCCATCTAATGGCACAAAAGAGTATTTCATTTTTAATTTCCTATAATTCCCATCTCTCTGAGGAAAATCCTCTTTAGATGTTTTGATAATACAATTACTTTAATTCACTTCTTTCTGGTAAAACTAATTATATCCATTTATTCTATGTCCACAGGACACTCCTGTAAACTTTTAAGGAAGAACATGGGAATGATTGTTATAAATGAAGGCTCTCTGGATGTGAGTAAAATTGTTTCTCAAAACCTCCCTCAATTTACTTTCCTTGTGGTGGTTTATATTCAAAAAGCTATGGAAATGCTAATTATTATGAGGTTAAAAGACACCTTGTGTACTTACCACTGTTGGTCTGCTTCGACATTTTATACAGTTTTAAACAATAATGTTAATTGAGCCAGGCTTTGCACATGAGTTACCTAAAAGAAGTTGGCATATGATTTCCTTAATATTGGGAGACAGAAAAGCTGTTCTACAAAAGCCCTGTGTCAGGAGATTGCTGACTGGCTACAACTCATTCATATCTGAATATCGTATTTTGTACGTTAAGCCTTTTATAGCCGCTTTAGCTTCTACTGTTAATGTGCATTTCTCTGCTGTTAAAAGTTCTATTAAGCAACACAGAAAAAACATTCCTCCTAAGAACAGTTTCTTATTTTTTGTGGGTGTGGATTTATTTTATTAGTGACCTAACTTCTAGGATAAAATATGGAACGGGGTAATATGTAGCACAAATGAACCGTAAAAACCTTAAAGTCGAAGTGAATACTTGTAATTTAAGGTGGAAGACAGAACAAGAGAGGCGATGATTATACACCTGCTTAAAATACTCTTTGTGACACAAAAAACGTAGCAGAGAAAAACCTGTTAATTAGGGATTTGGGGAGCCTGAGAGGGCAGCTGCCAGTGCAGAGGGTGCCCAGGAAGTAGAATGTTTGGGGGTTGGCTGTGAAACAGAAACTATCTGTGAGTTACTGGACTGCAGGGGATTTTTGTGGTTTTTTTGTTTGCTTTTTTTTTAATTTTTATTTATTTTCATATGTGTATGAATGTACTGTCTGCATGCAGGTTTGTGCACCCGTGTGGTGCAGTGCCATGGAGGTCAGAAGACGGTGTTGGATTCCCCTGGAACTGGAGCCAAAGACGGTTCTCGGCCACCATGTGGGTGCTGGGGATCGAACCCGGGTCCTCTGCAGGAGCAGTCGGTGCTCTTAACCGCTAGGCCATCTCTCCAGCTCCAGTGCAGGGTTTCTTTTAACTTACTCAGCCTCAAGATAATCATGGTACTTTTCCCTTTCTTGTGAAAGCTTTAAACCACCCGGAACCTGAAGAATGACGTGATTTTTACAGCCCATCTGTCATTACAGCCCTTACACCTTTCTTTCCCACCATCATATGTGTGTTTGTTTGTTGTCTTTTTTTTAGACAGGGTCTCCCTGTTTCCCCCAGCTGGCCTGGAACTTGCTATGTAGACAAAGTTAGCCTCCAACTCAGAGATCCGCCTGCCTCTGCCTCCCAAGTGCTGGGATTAAAGGCGTGCGTCGCCACACTCAGATCATATGTGTTAATTTTGCTTTTGATGGCCAAATTACTATCTTGTCAGAAGTGACAAAGTCAGCCCTGCCCTCCAAAAGCTGCCACATAACAGAAGCAAACATCCACAAGTAGCAGCACTAAACGTAGGTAGGTAGGGAAGGTGTTTGCCATGGGACTCTTGGGAAGTTTAAAGATCTATTCAAAAAGAAGGTGGTAGCTAGTTTGATCGAGGCAAATAACTGAGGAAGGAGGACTCCTCTGGGTAAGACTAAGATGCATCTGGGGAACCAAAAGAGGAACACTGAACTTGAACACAAGGTTATAATCTGTTAAGTGTTCTGTTGTGTAAGTGTACACATGCAGTATGACTTTTCAGTGACATGGAAGAGTCCAGATCGTAGAAAGGGGATGACCCATGTTTGTGTGTATCTAAGCTCCTGCTTTACGTCTCTGGGCTCAGACAGTTGGTCCAGAGCCATGTGTGTTCGTCCAGAGCTATTCTGGAATATCAGATGGATGTTGATCTATGTATATTACCCATTACTGTTGGAAATAAATCAGAGCGCACTCTGCACACTGCCTTACGCATAGCTTTTTGCACTTACTACACTTTCGTGAACCCTAGCATTGGATTTACGAGGCCTCTATAGAGAAATGACAGAGTTAAAGCTGGGAAGATCTGAGGCCGCCTGTGGCCAGCTGGGCCATTTAGTGAGTGTTTTATCACAGGAGGAACAGCACCTGTCTCTCAGCTTTGTACATATGAGCTACAGAATCTCAGTGATTTTGTATGAAGGTGGGTTTGGAAGTGCAGAGAGCCGGGGTACTCTGATAAAGGACCAAGATAATACGAAGGGGGAAATGAGACCCCAGTTTGGAGGATGTGGTGCAGGAACGACTCAGAGACTGCTCCCTGTGTGCCCTGGAGAAGGAGCCATGGAGAGGGGCCGGGATCAGGGTTCTATTTGTTCATACCACTGTGAAAGCTGCAGCAGAGATATTCATCCTCCTGCTTCGTTTCTGGTTTTGCCAGTACTACGGTTCACATTGGTGAACCAGTCCTCTGTCAATGCAAGGAAATCACTACAAGAGCCTGTGGCGCCGAACCCCAAGGCAGAGCCAACCTGCTGGATTTGCGTGGGGTGCTTTCTTCTGGATCTAGGCTTTTTCCTGGCAGCACACCAGCTTTCATTTTATTCTGCCTCCTCATTTTCCATCCAGGTTGTAGATAAGCATGTTCTTTAAGTGTTTTGGTTATCAAGCACTGTAAATCATAACCGAAGGAAGAAAAGCAAAAAAAAAAAAATGAAATATCAAAAATATTCAATATTCAGTATTAGTATACTGTTAAGACAGTGGTATTTATTTTCTTTTTTTTTTTTTTTTTGTATTTTCGAGACAGGGTCTCCCTGTAGTCCCAGCTGTCCTGGAACTCACTCTGTAGACCAGGCTGGCCTTGAACTCACAAAGATCCGCCTGCCTCTGCCTCCCAAGTGCTAGGATTAAAGGCGTGCACCATCACGCCCGGCTTACAGTGGTGTTTATTTTCACTTTGAGGTTTCTACTTTGGTAACTCAAATTAGGAAACAGCTCAAAGGTACTTGCACTACCTATTTTTCTAAAAAATAACAGAAACAGAAGACTCCAGAGCACTTGGTTTCTGTGAAAGCAGGGACAGGTCTTGTCTGGTTGATCATCATCAATGTTAGCAAATTACCTAGCACGTAGCAAACACAGCAAAAATATTTGAGAAATGAGTCACCATATAATTTTAAATTAAGGACTCCCCCTCCCCCCCCAAAAAAAACCACTTGTGCCTTGTGTATCAGTTTTCAAATTGACGTAATTCATCATATCTGGTGTTTTAAAAGGAGGGATCTTAGAAACCTCCTTATGAATTTAAGTGGTACTTAAGGGTAGGAGCCAGACACTGGGGCTCAGTGGATTAGCACTTGCTTGCCCAGCTCCTGACTGCCAAGCTTTCTAGCACTGCAGTCTGCAGAAGGTTTATCCCCCCAAGAGCTGAGTAGTGAATTTACAGATCTGGCTGTCTAGGGTCAGACCCCCTCTGTGCACTCATTTGTCTCTCGACAGGGAAGGAAGCATCCCTTGCACAGCCCCTTCTGATCCTGTGTCATAAAATCCGTGGCTGAGATTTCAGACAAATCATCAGAACTGCTAGAATGCCTGTCAGTAAATTATCTGTATTTTCCACTGCAGAGGAAAAGAAAAGCATCCTGTCTGTGTTCAAGTGTTCTGATAGATAGTAAGATATAGGATGAGCACAAAGAACATTTAACAAGTAATAAACTTCAGCATAATGTCTGCAGAAATAAATTATGAATGCTTGGTTTGCCAAGTGCATTGAAATTGTCCTCTGAAACAGTGGGGCCCTTCACCAGCTGTAATTAGCAAGTTACAACCATACGTTGAGTGACATATACACTTTAATATTTTTCACAAGTTAGCGAATTATAACCATGTTATTTTTCACATGAGTGACATATATACTGTCCAAATTCACTACCAGAATATTAATGCTGTTAGAGTAGAAAAAGTAAATCTTTTATGTCTCAGTTTTCTTTTTTTCTTATTTTTTGGTTTTTGTTTTTTGGTTTTGGTCTTTTCGAGACAGGGTCTCCCTGTAACCCCAGCTGTCCTGGAACTCACTCTGTAGACCAGGCTGGCCTTGAACTCACAAAGATCCGCCTGCCTCTGCCTCCCAAGTGCTAGGATTACAAGGCATGTGCCACCACACCTGTCTATGTCGCAGTTTCTAAAGGATCATATTTGAATGTGTAGAAATGTTCATAGAAAGCCGGGCGTGGTGGCGCACGCCTTTAATCCTAGCACTTGGGAGGCAGAGGCAGGCGGATCTTTGTGAGTTCAAGGCCAGCCTGGTCTACAGAGTGAGTTCCAGGACAGCTGGGACCTACAGGGGAACCCCTTGTCTCGAAAAAGACAAAAAAAAAAAAAAAAAAAAAAAAATGTGCATAGAAAACTTTTTCTTTCTATATTTGGCAAAGTGCTCCACGTCTGTAGTCCCAGCAGAGGCTGCGGAGGCAGAAGGATCATGAGTCTAAGGCCAGCCTGAGCTACATAGCAAGACCCTTCTTCAGAAAGAAAGAGAGAGAGAGAGAGAGAAGAGAGAGAGAGAGAGAGAAGGGAGGGAGATGAGGGAGGGAGGGAAGAGAAGAGAATCAGTTCTTCTAGTCATGCTGATAATAGAAGATTTTTGTCTCCCATAAAATAGAGGGGGGAGGGCTGGAGAGATGGCCTAGTGGTTAAGAGCACCGACTGCTCTTGCAGAGGACCCGGGTTCTACTCCCAGCACCCACATGGCACGCTGAGAACCAGTCTGTAACTCCAATTCCAGGAGAACTCCAGTTCCAGGGGACCTTCGAGACCTCTTCTGACCTCATTGCATTGCACGACACGGGTGCACAAACTCATGCAGACAGTACATTCATACACATAAAAAAATAATAAAAATATGCCAGGCATGGTGGCGCACACCTTTAATCCTAGCACTTGGGAGGCAGAGGCAGGGTGGATTTTGTGAGTTCAAGGCCTGCCTGGTCTACAGTGTGAGCTCCAGGCCAGCTGGGACTAAAGGGAGACCCTTGTCTCAAAAAGACAAAAAAAAAAAAAAAAAATAGAGGAACTCACCCCTCACCCCCCCAGACTTCCTCATTGTCTCTTGCACTTGAGTGTCATGTTCTTCTTGGAAAAAGCAGTATCTCTTGGACATTTTTAAAGCCTTTTAATAAATGCATGCAGCCAGGGTGTAGTTGAAATGTATCCAAACTAAGTATCTCACTCCTCAGACCCAAGAGGAGACCTGGCAGGTATGCCTACTTCCACCCACTCTCTTCTGCCTTTCATCCGGAGCAAGACACTCTTCTGGAGTGCCACTTCAGAGCAAAGCAGGGTGCTCCCCAGGGCCCCAGGCTTTCACCACGTCATCAGTGACAGTGCAGGTTTCTTAGACAGAAAAGTTTATTGAATTTTTCTTAATTTGAAATTAAGAATTTCAGGTTAGGGAAATGGCATAGTGGGCAACAGGCTTGCAGCACATGCATGAGGACCTGTGTTTGGATACCCAACCTCCTCCTAAACATGTCCTGGTGGCTCTTTAACTACGGCACTGGGGAAAAAAAGACTGGCAGGTGGCCAGAGCACGCTGGCCAGAAAGCCTAGCTGAAATGGCATGCCCCAGGTTCAAAAGAAGAAGAGGGCTATAGAGAAAGACATTTCAGTGCTGGCCTTCCTACACACACACACACACACACACACACACACACACACAACACACCACATAAAAGAAGGGAAAAAAAGGAACTTCATGGATAAGTATCATTAAGAAGTATCTAAAGTTGACCAAAACCTATCATTATTTCAGTAATTTATATAATTTTTTTCAGATTGCATGAACTACTTTCTTTAGGCATTCTGATTAAGTTCTTATTATGCTACATTTCTTTAAGCATCTACAAAGTCAGGAATTTCAAAGACCTGGCCTGATGGAAATATGCTTTGGCCCTAACTCCACAGCAATGCCCAGGAAAGCTGGGTGTGGTGACGCATACCTTTAAGCCCAGCACTTGGGAGGCAGAGGCAGGCAGATCTCTGTGAGTTCAAGGCCAGCCTGGTCTACATAGTGAGTTTCAGGACAGCTAGGGCTAGCGGTTAGGAGCGCCGACGCTCTTGCAGAGGACCCGGGTTCGATCTCCAGCACCCACGTGGCAGCTGAGAACCGTCTGTAACTCCAATTCCAGGAGACACTCCAGTTCCAGGGGAATCCGAGACCCTCTTCTGACCCTCGCGGCATTGCACGGCACGGGTGCACAGACCTGCATGCAGACAATACATTCATATACACATACAAAAATAAATAATAAAAAAAAAAAAGATGAAAAATATAAAAGAAAAGAAATGCCCAGGAACCATCCTACAAACTTCTTAGAAATCCCTTTACTGGGCTGAAGAGATGGCTCAGTGGTTAAGAGCACTGATTGTTCTTACAGAAGACCCGGGTTCAAATCCCAGCACCTACATGGAGGCTAACAACCATCTGTAACTCCAGTTCCAGGGGATCTAACGCCCTCTTCTGACCTGCACGGGCATTGCACAACACAGGTGCACTTACATAAGTACAACAAATAACACCAATAAACATAAAATAAAAATTTTTAAAAATACAATTTTTTAAAAAGGAAATGCCTTACTGATTCCCATCCAGAACACCCTTTTTTCCACTCCTTTTAAATCTTTTAGTTTTCCCATAAAATAATTTATTCAAAGTCTTTCTGTTAAAGCTGGACACACCTAAACTGTGAGGTAAGAACCCTAAATTCTAATTAAAGACTCTCAAAATATAGTAAAATTTTTCTAGAAAGACTAGGCTTGAGGCCAGAGGGATGGCTCAGTGGTAAAAGGCCTACTGTCCTTGTAGAGGATCTGGCTTTACTTCCCAGCACCCACATGGTGACTAACGACTGTCCGTAACTCCAGTTCCAGGGGATACAACACCCTCTTCTGAACTTCCCTCAGGTACTGCACAACATGGATGAACTTACATACATGCAGGCAGTACACGTGTACACATAACATAAAAATGACAAAAAAAATTTAAAGATTAGGCTTATGTTGTATTAAGATAGTTATTAAGATAGATGTCAGGAATTGTAAGATGATTCAAGACCTTCATGACATGCCAACACTGAATGTCTACAAATATTTCTAGGTAATTCAGAATATTACTTTTTTAAATTTTATTTATTTGTATATATGAATGTACTGATTGCATGTAGGTTTGTGCACCCGTGTCGTGCAATGCCGCACAGTCAGAAGAGGGTTCGGATTCTGTAGACTGGAGTTCTCGGAATTGGAGTTACAGATGGTTCTCAGCAGCCATGTGGGTAACTGGGGACGCATCCAGGTCCTCTGCAAGAGCAGTCGGTGCTCTTAACCACTAGGCCATCTCTCCAGCCCCCAGAATATTACTTTTTTGATAGATTTGATATAAGTTTTTGCATAATAGAAAAAGCTTTTGAAGTCTTACTGCGTTGCAGTAGCGTCTGTCAAATCTAGGGTGTGTTATAAGGGACCATCACTTCTAGGGTGTGTTATAAGGGACCATCATTTCTCTTTTTTTTTTTTTTATTTTTTTTAAACATTTTTTTATTGATTGCTTTTTTTTTTCATACATCATTTTCCAATTCAGTTCAGGATAATTTTCCCTTCCCTTCCCCCCACCCTCACCCCAACCGAGATCATGCATTTCTGCCATAACTGTCCTGCATATTTCTCTCAGTTTTTTTTTTCATTTTTTAGCTATAAGTGATAATCCATGAGTACAAGTATCCTTCATGTAAAACCAATTTGCAGGCTTTTGTGCGAAACCCCCACAGCCCACCTTCCAGCGGGGGTGAGGGTTGTATGTTCAATCAGGTTGATCAAATGAGTCCAGCTATATTTGTAGTTCACCATTCACCCCAATCGCAGCCCTTACATTCTACCACGCCCCCTCTTCCGCAGATTATTCCCTGGGCTTAGAAAAGGGGCACAGGTGGATGAGAAGCAGATCACAGTCCTACTCTCTCTGGAGCTGTTGTCTTGGACTGCTGGTCAATTCTGGCTGTTTCCTTCATGGGCTGACAGTTTGTCCAGGAATAACCTTTCGATCCTACTAATGAAGCACAAGCAATTAGATATATAGGTATTAAAACAGTAATATTATGGTAGGTTACTTTGGTAATAGACACATATGTTTAGATGATTGTTGATCCATGAATTACATTTTTTCCTGTTAAGTATGACAGGGTCTTACTGGCTTATGAGATCTCCTAACCTGTAGAGGATGTAAGCTTGTGGCATCAGCCATAGGGTTATTCCTCCAAGGAGCGAGCCAATAGCCAATTAGATTTGGGAATACAGGATAATGGCTGCCTCTGCTGCTCTGCTGACAGTTATTTCCAGTCAGGTGAGGTGTAGCTGGTGCTGACGGTGGAGTCTTGCTTGACTCAAGGGAGACCCGTATTTGCTTTATTGGTTTAGTGGCCTTTGGTAACACTCTCTGGTGTTCCAGAGGCCATCTGTACACTTGCATGTGTGGTCTCAATACATCTTTCCCATGTTAAGTCATGTCTTCAGCAGCAGGGCCTTATCGCCCCTCTTCTTCGCAGTATCCCAGTTTGGAGGCAAGGAGCCTTTACCTTTTGTGGGGCTTAGATCCCCTGGCCAACATTCCCTGGTAGAATAATCCATTACTGATGTAAGAGCTCCGTATTAATATATTTTGCTTAAGTGCATAGTTAAAGGACTTAGTATTATATTGGTTCTGAACAGAGAATAATCCTTTTCACAGTTCTTATGTCTATTAGTCAATTAAAGAAGAGTTTTACCAGTTTTATAAGAGATTACCTCTATAATAGCTGTCTCCAATTTACAGTTGGAGAGAACCTCATCATCGTCATATTTCTCTTGTTCTGGGGGGGAGGTAAGAAAGTCTCTCATATCAAACCTTGTGGCACCTAGAAGTAAGTTTCATTAGGACTCATTATAAATAGTTGTTACATGTAGGGCCACAGAGGATTCGATGTTTATGGCAATCTGAGGCTTTTCTTTCTTTTCGATGTTCAGACGGGTCAACCTTTCAGTTGGCACTTTCTGGTATATCCTACTCAATGCAAAGCTGTATCTTTCCTTTCTCAGCCGTTAAGTTGGTGCATTTTGTCCTGTTGGAACACACAAATCTTTTCCCATAGTTAGTTTTAAGATTTGAATGCAAGGTTTTGGACGGAGAAGTTTAATGTCTATCTGTACCCCCCCTTTTTTTTCAACCCATGAGTCTCCAGAGACAGTTGTATTATACATAATTATAGGGTGGAATCAGGCTCGATTTCATCAAATTTACCCATGTTGTTTTGGGTGACTGAATGATTACACTTGGGGGCAAACTTAGTTTTTATGTTAAATATCATCTTAAAGAGAATGCTACAAGGTGATACTGTACAACAGAACGAACTAAGGAAACATTTGTATGTGCCAATCCCAGAGTTATTGCTCTACACAATTTTATGTAAAACAAATGTGGACAACACGCGATTTATATCTCCATTTAACTCGGATGCATTACCGTTTTTTTCAGAGTCTGTAAACCAATGTGTTTAATAACACATATTTTCTTTAACTAAATCCTAAACACCATGTATCCTGTAGACAGTGTCTAGGCAAAACGGTACTTTTTGAACTCACGTCAATTAAATATGCATTAATCAAATATACACCCGTGTCCCTCACCCACCCCTCCCCCCTTCCCAATTCACCATTTCGGTCCGTTTTTGGTGCAGTCTTTCTGCTGTTGTTCTTGTGTTACGTATGACATCTCTCTCCACGAGAAATATTTATATCTGGGTTATTGGTACTAGCATCCACATATGAGGGACACCATTTGTCGTTTGTTTTTCTGGGACTGTGTTACTTCACTTAACATAATGTCTTCTAGCTCAGGGACCATCATTTCTCAAGCGATGGCATTATTACCTGGGGACCAAATACAGACACGAAGCAGTGGGACATATCTCACACTCCAAACATGACATCTGAGAAGGGGACTTTGTCACTTTTGCAGGATTCCTCATTGCTGTTGAAGGCAGAACAAAATCCACAGCTTTCATTTCAGAACCTTCTATTTTGTACCAGGTGCTAGACTTTTCAGTGTGCAGCAGAATCCTATTTACACCCCAAAATACTATTAGATACTATTATGCCTCTTTTCCAACTGAGGAATCTAGAAAGGGTATCTAGGCCAATCACAGATAGGTAAGTGGCACTGGGGGATGTAGCTAAGGTATTTGACTTCAGAATATAATATATAAAATTTTTTCCCTTGCCATCAACTGCTACATTTATAAAACAAGAGTAAGGAAAAGACCTACTTCCTATGGGTATGATAAGAGCTAAACCAGGGGCTGGAGAGATGGCCTAGCGGTTAAGAGCGCCGACCACTCTTACAGAGGACCCGGGTTCGATCCCCAGCACCCACATGGCGGCCGAGAACTGTCTGAAACTCCAATTCCAGGAGAAATCCAGTTCCAGAGGAATCTGAAACCCTCTTCTGACCTCCACGGCATCGCACAACACAGGTGCACAAACCTACATGCAGACAGTACATTCATACACATACAAAAATAAATAAAAATTAAAAAAATAATAAAAAAAATTTTTAAAAAAAGAGCTAAACCAAACAGTGCTTGTTGAATACTAAACACAGCAACTAGCATCTAGTAAGTGTTAGCATTAATGGTGCAGGAGTCAGAGACAGTTCTGCACTGCCTCTTCCCGCAGCACCCTATGGGGTTTTCTCAGAGACCTCTACTGAGGTAAAAATGAGACTCTTGACTCGCCTCAGCTGTTTCAGGAAGAGCTAGTATGAAGCAGAATTAGGAGCTTATAATGAAAAGATTTTAATAAAGATTTAAGCACGGGAGCTAATAAAAAGGGATGCTCAGGAAAAAATAAGGCACACTCGAGTGTTGTTGTGGGCATCCCAAGAGAGTAACCCTTAATTTTAATGGAGCCACATGGACATCTCAGAGAGTTCCTAAGATAGTTTCCCCTGCTTTTCCCCTTCCTTTTCAGTAAATGAGATTACATGACGGCTCTAGTCATACTCCAATAAGGACTGAAATTTGATAAGGTAAATTTATGAATCACAAGGGCTCTACGAGGGAGTTAAGACATGGCTTTTACTAGAAATGCTTCCTAGAACACTGTAGATTTACAGTTGGGAAAGGAGAAGGGCCATGTATTCTTAGGCATTGAACATGATTCACTGTTACTTTAACATTCTTATTTGAAAATATCTCAACATAAAGGGAACATTTTCTCTACATAGGCAACCTCCATGGCAGTTGGTAGTTGAGCTGGAATTCTTGACTCTTAGCTGGCCAAAGACTTCAGTCAGACTCAAAGGATGAAGGACTTCTTTCCCTTCCTGTGTTCCCTTAATTGTTCCTGTCTATGTACTCTGCCCCCATAAGCACTCAGGAAATACTAACCGTGTCACAGTCATCACTGTTATTATTTCTTCTAGACTTATTATCCCTGAGAGAAGAGAGCACTTTATTGCCAGCTTCCATAAGAAGTAACTTTACACAGCCAGCCTGCTCCGAAATTGCTTCTCTATTTAATTAGGGAATATGGCCCCAAACCAGCCATAGGTTTGATTATGGATTCCACTATTTCCCCTCAGATGCATTTTACAGAAAATGAATTGTTGGCCACATTGAATATTAAGTTAACAAGTATTAAAAAAAATTTTTTTCCTACACCATAGTAAAAGAAAACCCTTCTCAGAATTGCTAATTTTTTTCTAGTTGCATGTGACTTCATAACATGGTGTAAATTTCTACTAAAAAGACATTCAGGACATAAATGCTGAAGCTGTCATCTATACCCTTTTAAGCTCAACTTAAATGTTTTATGCAGACAAACCTCACTGCTTTGGGAACCAGCCATCAACAAATGGCTTCTGAAAGAAATCCAGAATAAGCAAGTGGTTGACTTGACTCCAGAAAAGACAGGGAAGAAAGAAAATGAAGGCTACTTCAGGTTTTGTTTTGATATGTCCCCCGAGTCTAATACAATACTTTCTGTATTGCTTTGAAAAATAGTTTAGTCAGGTTTTAAAGCACACTGAGTTCCCGTAGTTCTGTCCACTGACAGTGTCGGCAGGTCAGCACTGGCTCTTCTGTTACCGTTAGCAAAGTTCTTTCAGCTTTGGGCCTTAACATTTTTTAAGATTGTAGTTCATATTTTAAGTTGTTCATCTTACCATTTCAGAAGCAAAGATACTTCTTTGCTTGTGTCTCTCAACCATGGCTAATGCCCCTTGGTTGAGAGAGTGCCCACATCCTATAGGGCATGCTGCTTATCCCAAATATGTAGGAAGCTTTCTTTTTGTGCCAAACAGGGACCACACAGCCCTGCTAAGGGGAAGAGGACACAGCACCTGCCAGCAGCTGCTGTAGGGAGCTGGCCTCTAGGTGCAGAGACCAGCCGGCTACTTCCCGTAGCCCGGCCTGGGTGGTACTTCCAACTCAGGCCCTTAGCCTGGACCCACAAGACACTGTTCCACTCTTGGCCATGACTTCCCACCTGCCCAGAGACTGCTGAACCCTGGACAGGAATTTCAGGCTGATGGCTGTTGGCCTGTCTTCACCCTATGTCCGCTCACAACACCAGCTACCCAGATTGGTGGTCCACACAGGGACCTCTTTCCAACCCACTGGCCGCCCAAACAAAATGCAGGCCTACCTTGGCCTATATGTGCGCAATAATTAATAAAAATGATGGCTGGAAATTCCGTGATAATGTTACTTGGAAATTCAAATTTATTCCTTGCTATAATCTGCTTTTATAAACCAAATGACATCAGTTCCCAGGACCAATCATGGGCCCCCCAACTCCATGCCCCTGCACACCATTGTGCCACCCAGCATCACACACCTAGGCCACGTTGTTTGCTCCTCCTTGGGGCGGGGTCAGAGAAATCCCTTGAGTCTCATCCACATGGTACCCTGAGGTGTGCTAGCTGAGAACTAGCCTGCAATTCAAACTGGATCTTCCTACACAAGTAGACTTCAAGGAAGGTAACTTTGTTAGCTTTGAAAGAAGTGTAAACATAAATAAGAAGTGAAAATAGTAAGGAATAGTCTATTTTCCTTTCCCCTGAGTTAAGAATCTGCTGGATGCCAAAGTATGTGGTTGAAAAGAGTGCCATCAGACACATTGCTGGGCTCTAAATGTCCCCTTTGGTAAACAAAACTCATTGAGCCCGGCTGGTGTACAACACCCTGAGTGAAGTTGTTCACAGATTTATAGCGTTTCTGTTTCAAGAAATTCTTCCACCCTCGAGCCTGAATATTCTTTACCTCATTCTGGCTAAACATCTGAACTCTCTCCTGAGACCCAGAATTACAGATAAATGCTTTCTAACCAGGCTGCCCCTTGCTGGTCTCCCCACAAACTGTTGACATTTCTGAGGGCTCAAGCCATGCCTTTTGCCTCCTTTCCATCTCTCCTGCCTGTACCTTTGTCAGGTCAATACAACTATAAAAATAACAGTCTGGAGGAAGGTGTACCTGGACACATCGTCCTCTCTTCCTGCATGATTGAGGCTGTTGGTCTCAATCAGGTGGAGCCTTTGAGTTCCCAGACTAGTAAATAAGCATGGCATCCAGAATTTCCACCTCTGTTACACCAAACTCAGAGCTGTGTTTTTTTTTTTTTAATTTTGAGTTTATCATTAAATAACTGTACCTTCCCTAGTGGCAGAAAGACTTAATCACAGGATTATATGTACTAAGAGACATTCCCCTACATCTTCCTATTGGTTTCAGACCTTTTCCTCAACCTCAGGACCACAGCACAGGTGCCCTTTTAGAAAATTTATGAAATTCAGTTTTACCCATACAAGAACTGTCCATAGACTTTATTGAATGCTTGTTCAGAATAATGGACACTGTGCATTTTGCCTGTGCACTAAGAAAATATTACAGATAATGGTTCTTCCATCTCCCCACATTCATTAATTGAAATCACTATAAGAAAATGGGTCCAACATTAGCTTGCTCTGTGGGTCTGGAGACCAGTTTCTCACGGGCCTCAGTTGTTACCTTCTCCAGACCGTTGATTTGATAATTTGCTTATTTTCAGAAAACCAGTTGTATATTCTGTGAAACCTCTTCCTGGCTGAATTGAAGGCAATAGGAGAGACTGGATGTCTGCCGACCCGGCTGCTCCAGGAATGCTTCCTTTTGCAGTTGAACCACAGCCACCACTGGAGAATATTTAATACCAACCTCAAAATAAGTGTTTAGGAGGCTTTCAGTGGTGGTGTAAAATAATTACCATGAGGGCTTTGGTAAAAGCCTTTATCCACAAAGCTATTTAAATGATATAATTGCATCCCCTACCTCATTCTCCCTTCCTTTCCCTGGCTTCCTCTTTCTTTGCTGCATACCCCGACCCCAGCACTGAAACACTGACTGCAGATTCAACACTTCTCTGCCTTCTGCACCCCAAGTGACACTAGATGCCACAGGAATTATCTGCCTGATGGAACCCATCATAATCCCAAATCCCAAGCCCCAGCTGAGAGGCCAAGAGCAATTTACTCAGCACTACAGCTTCCTCTTCTTACCTTCTTCCATTTTGTGACCCCTGACCTTTGTCAGAAGGCATGACCCTCTGGGAGAGTGGACCATTTCCTCAATTACAGCGTTTTACATCTACCCTCATTCAAGAAAATCCCTGTTCCTCTACCAGCAAAACATGGATTGTTTCTTGTCTCTTTTCCTCTCTCCATTATCTTTACCAATATATATTGATGAAATGCATTCGTTTGGCTGCTTTCCACTGAGCTACTTTGGAGGACCTCTGACCATATGTTTTTAATGACTTCACCTTCTGTCTGCCCTTACCCATTTTGGAAAAATTACTTTATATTGGTTGGGTTCTATCCGCATATGTTTTTGAACATTATATTCTAATTTAGGATAGGAATTTAGAAACACCAAAGCTTTTTGATCAAAAACTATGTCGGAGAGAGCTAGCTCTGCTGACTGGGATGCATACTAAATGAACCAGTTGTATGTAAACGGAGTTTCTGTCTACTCTCTGGTGTATATCCTTTTACTACTGCCTGCAGTAGCGAGAAGAGCAGTTGATATATGCATTGTGTAGGCGTATTCGGAATGTCCAGTGTTCCACTGAATCAGTAACACATTGTAGAAAAATAAGTAAAACCCAGTGGCTTATCCAAGTTGCATTATGGGAGTCATAACTCACTCTTTAAGAACGTGCTAACATTGTCCATACTTGATATGGTCATAATGTATTATTAAGAATGTTCCTGGAATGTTCTGTTAATTTGTAATTTTAGGGTGTGAATATTTGGAGAGAATAAAATTGAGAAAGAATGAAACGTGATTTGGTTATAAAACTCATGTCTTAAATGATGATGAGGTGAGGCCAAAAGCCACCAAAATAGCTAATAAAATATGTTTAGGTATAAAGTTCTTAAATATGTCTTTTTAACTTTTTTAATTAACTTAGAACAAATTATAAAAGATAGATTCCTTAGTAAAGTAACACATCCCCATTGTCCAGGTGAAGGTTATTTTTCTTTTTCTGTACTTGAAAAACAATCAGTACCTAAGAATTAACTCGATGGTGTTATAGCTGAAGAATATGCTTGCAGAATGAATCTTGTGTTTATCATTAATCATTTTAGACCAAACACATATATGAATGTGATCATCTATGCAAAAATAGACAGATAATAACAGAGAAACTTCATTTTCGTTTGTAATTTTGAAATGGGCTGTCTCAGATTGTTCTGCCCCAGGCAGAAATTAAGTGTTAAAGAAAACAATCATTGATTATATAAATATTTCTCCTCCCACCATGTACCCAGAGCTACGTGCTATTTGAGAAGAGGTAGTGTTCTCATTCCCAGAACTGGAGCGCAGTCCAGTTTCCAGATAATTTTCATGTACTAGACATTCTGGTGGAGTTGAAGTTTAGCAGTCACAGGCAGAATAACATTGCCATTGGGAAACCTAATATGAAAATTTAAACTGATCCTAGTACTGCTGCTCCTGGGTTTTCTAATGCTGTGCACAGAGCTTGACAGTTTGCAGATGCTGCTTCATCCCAGGGAGGTAGCTGTGTTGAACATGGTGACAGAGGAGAAGAAGAAAACTTGACCTCTGCTTTATGCCAAGCACTGGACAAAACACTTTATTCACAAGTAAGAAGTCAGTACGTTTTGTCATTACAGTCACTTTAGAGAATATTAACCCAATCGGTCTAATAACCTGCCAGAGGAAGGAGCCGGTAAGCAGCAGAGCAGGGATTTAACTCTGGCCTTTCCCATGCCACCACCTGCCTTGCAGAGTTTGTCAAATGAGAAAGATAAATAAACCAGGAAGATTTGATTAGAAGTGTGTCACTGGCGGAGTGGACATCACTCAGTCGTGATCTGAACGTACTCACAATGCTTCTTGATCAAATATGTGATATAATCATGTCTAGAACTCAGCCTGCAGAGCCGCCCGATCTAATCCAAAGGGGTTTACAGCCAGGCATAGTGCTGCACACTGTATTCTAGTATTTGATATGCTGAGGAAGGAGGAGTGGGAATTTGAAGCCGATCTGAGCTACATACCAAGTTCCAGACCAGCCTGGGCAGCATAGCAAGAACCTGTCTCAAACATGCATGCATGCATGCGCGCGCGCACACACACACACACACACACACACACACAAAGACTTTAGAGTTCCTAGAGTGTTAAGTCAGTGTATTTCTAATTTAATTTTTTCATTATGAATTTTTTCCAAAATAAAGCATTTGATTAGAGAGGTCAATTTTTCTTTTTTGTTGTTGGTTAATTGGTTGGTTGGTTGGTTGGTTGGTTGGTTGGTTGGTTGGTTGGTTGGTTGGTTGGTTTTTGTAATAGGGTCTCTCTGTTTCCCCACCTGGCCAGGAACTAACTATTTAAGCCAGGCTGGCCTTGATCTCACAGAGACCTGCCTCTGCTTCCTGAAGGCTGGGATTTAAAGGCATGTGCCACCACACGCAGCTCAACTTTTTTTTCCATTATAATGGAGGTAAAATGTTTGGCCTTCTCTTTACCTTGTACTCTGTGTCCATCTGAGATGAGGAAATCCTTGTGTTCTGAACCACGAAGTATGTTTTGGCTTCCAGAATTTAGTTCTTTGCACTGTAGCATCATCATTTTGTTTAATGTTATCAGCGCCCAGCAACAGCATGTGAGCTCCTGCAGGTCAGTTCCACCTTCTCACACCCCCCTTTGACATGCTGCATACTGTGTGCTCTAGGAAGGCAACTGTTCTCTATAATGACTAGTGATGTGTGTACATGTGACAGCTTCTGAGGTGTGGTTTATAATGTGTGCACATCTGACAGCTTCTGAGGTGTGGTTTATAATATGTGCACATCTGACAGCTTCTGAGGTGTGGTTTATAATATGTGCACATCTGACAGCTTCTGAGGAGTGGTTTATAATATGTGCACATCTGACAGCTTCTGAGGTGTGGTTTATAATATGTGCACATCTGACAGCTTCTGAGGAGTGGTTTATAATGTGTGCATATCTGACAGCTTCTGAGGAGTAGATGATAATGGTCAGCATCCAGCCAGTTGTCTTATTCGGGTAATGTCCATTGTTATTCAGCAAGATTCCTTCAAAGGGTTGTAGCATTCTGTTAGATTTTGCTCTGAGGAAAGGAAGTGAACACAGAAACCGGTGTTGCTGATGCTGCACAATGAAATACGTACAGTCTTCCGAAACTGAAGTCCATCCTCACCAAAAAGAAAGCTCTGTCTTCCATGAGTGGTTTGCCATTCACCCCATTGATATGTCCTCTCACTGATTCATGAGGGAAAAGAACAAATCCAAAACCAACCAAACTGATGTAGTTCATTTTGGCTGCTACAAGATGAAGTGGCTTAAGCAACAAAGATTCCTTTCTTTGTTCTGAAGACTAGAAAGTGTAAGCAGTTCTGGGTCTCCTGGGACGTATTTCCTGGGTCACATTCTCTGTGTCCTCATGTGGTAGAAAGGAGGGAAGCTTTCTGGAACATTTTATAAAGTCATGCATGAATCGTATGCAGGAGGTCTCCACCCCGGGTTCCAGTGACCTCTCAAAAGTCAGTCTCTAGGATACCATCACATTAGGAGTTACAATTTCATCACATGAGTTTGGGGAAAGTGCAGTCACACTACTCAAATAAAAGTAGGTTGTCAAACATTCTCTGAAAGTCAGTGTTATTCCAAATATCTATATATTAGTGTTTTCTTTCCGGGGATAGAATCCTCTCGATAATACAGTAATATAACATAGTAATTGTCCTAGTTTGTCTTCCATTGCTGTGACAAAACACTCTGACCGACACCAACTTGGGAAGGAAAGGGTTTATTCAGCTTACATCTCCTGGGTCACAGTTCTCACTCAGGGAGCCCAAGGCAGAAACTCAGGGAAGGAACCTGGAGGCAGGAGCTGAAGCACAGGCCATGAAGGAATGCTGTTCACTGGCTTGCTCCCCTGGCTCATGCCTAGCCTGCCTTCTTATACGGTACACAACAACCTGCCCAGGGTAGCACTACTCATTGTGGGCTGGGCCCTCCCACACTGCTCAACAATCAAGACAATACTCCACAGACGTGGCCACAGGCCAATCCAATGGAGCCAATTCCCCAACTGAGGCTCCCTCAACCCAGGTGTGTCAAGTTGACACTAAAGCTATCCAGCACAGTAATATAATAATATATAATAATTATTTCACCTTCTCATGCTACTAGATTCCCAAGAGGGGCTGGAGAAGATGGTTCAGCAGTTAGAAGTACTAGCTGCTCTTACAGACCCAGGTTCATTCAGTTCTCAGCAGCCACATGGCATCTAACAACCCTTCATAAGTCCAATTCCAGGGAATCTAACACCCTCTTCTGACCTCCATGGGCACTGCACAACATGGATGCACTTACATACACGGAGCAATACACTCATACACATAAAATAAAAATAACAACTAAAATACATTCAAAAAATAGATTCCTAAGAGTAAATATAAAAGCTAGGTTCTTACTTGTGTTTAGACCCAAACACCAAAATATACTTCTGATTGGTAAGGATAGATGGATTGATAAGGATAGATGGATTGGGAAGGACAGATGGATTGGTAAGGATAGATGGATTGGTAAGGACAGGTGGATTGGTAAGGNACCCACATGGCATCTAACAACCCTTCATAAGTCCAATTCCAGGGAATCTAACACCCTCTTCTGACCTCCATGGGCACTGCACAACATGGATGCACTTACATACACGGAGCAATACACTCATACACATAAAATAAAAATAACAACTAAAATACATTCAAAAAATAGATTCCTAAGAGTAAATATAAAAGCTAGGTTCTTACTTGTGTTTAGACCCAAACACCAAAATATACTTCGGATTGGTAAGGATAGATGGATTGATAAGGATAGATGGATTGGGAAGGACAGATGGATTGGTAAGGATAGATGGATTGGTAAGGACAGGTGGATTGGTAAGGTTAGATGGATTGGTAAGGATAGATGGATTGGTAAGGTTAGATGGATTGGTAAGGTTAGATGGATTGGTAAGGTTAGATGGATTGGTAAGGTTAGATGGATTGGTAAGGATAGATGGACTGGTAAGGATAGATTGATTGGTAAGGATAGATGGATTGGTAAGGATAGATGGATTGGTAAGGACAGATGGATTGGTAAGGACAGATGGATTGGTAAGGACAGATGGATTGGTAAGGACAGATGGATTGGTAAGGAAAGATGGATTGATAAGGATAGATGGATTGGTAAGATTAGATGGATTGGTAAGGATAGATGGATTGGTAAGGATAGATGGATTGGTAAGATTAGATGGATTGGTAAGGATAGATGGGCTTGTCCTTAGCTTTTTCCAGGATTTCCCTCTACCAGGTCACTACAATGAGAAACCAGGACCTCCGGGCATGGTGTGGCAGCCCCCATCTGATGGATGTCGGAATTGTCCTCTAGTCTCCGCTCAGTGCTTCTAGTCCTGGGTAGTTGGCTCCTTTCCTTAGGGATATTTCCACATTCTTCAGAAGGGTGTTCCTTGGATTCGTCCTAAGCCAAGCTGTCTTTCCTGTAAACCTCTAAGAGGAATCAGGAAAGAAGCAGAAAAGCCAGAAGCAGCCCAGGGTCGTCGTCTGCAGGTGCCTGCCTTCTGCAGCCCCACAGAGTTCTTAGGTGGCCTGACATGTTCTCTGCACATCTGGCCCCTGGGCTCTTTACAGCATTTTGGCCAAAATGAAACTGACAGCATTTGAACTGTAATACTTTCCACACATCCAGGGCTTCTGATTTCTTTCACTGTAAAACTGTGTCAAGTTTCATTGTCTGGGATGCCACCTTTGATTTTTATCAGGGGTTTCCTTGCTACAGGTCATGGAAAAGCAATGAAAAAGGTTTCTATAAACCACCCCTGATCTCACAGAGAACTACCTGCCTCTACCTCCCAAATGCTGGGATTAAAGGCATGTACCACCATGCCCAGCAAACTCTCTGGATTCTTAAAGATCACACCTTTATGTCATTTTATTTTATTAGAGGGTATTGTAGAATGTGTTATCTGTTTTGACCAGTTTATACCCTAAATTCAAGTGAGACTTTAGGAAGGCCTTCTGGTCACAGTTACTATTGTGAGGAATTCTACTCGACCTAATTATCCCTGCTTCTGTGTACGCCCCTCTTCCCTCCTCCTTCCTCGTTCCTCCTCCTACCCCCCCCCCATAAACCAGGTCAGTACTGTTTACTTCCCTGTGGCCCACAGCTGCTCCCTTGATCCCTAGGTAGCTACCCTGGGCACTCTTCCTATTACATTAGCCAGGCAACAGATACTATTTGAATCAAAAGTAGATGTTATATCAGAATTATTTGTTCTCCATTTCTTTTATAATGAAAGAAGCACAGTAACATCTTCTTTCATTCCAATTGGGTGTATCCAAGATTTTAGAAGAGTTGAGAGGCAACAGAAAACCATCCTCACAATGGTCACCCAAGCAATCTATTCCAACTTCCCACAGCATGTCCTCTGGTCATTAATAATTATCTGTTCTATGACTTCTTCAGAGACTTCAGTCCAAACAAAGTGGAGGTATAAATAGATAAGCTATTGTACAGCATGCCATGTTGTGAAAGTGGAGGCAAAGTATTTGGAGAATTCACATGATGGGAGCAGTCTTGTCACCTGGAGGATTCAGGGGAAATAGATCCTGAGAATGTTTCTCAGTTTATTAATTTATTATGTTTGGAATTAGAAAATCTTGACATTGTAGGTAGGCCTAAATGGGGGGAGGGGGTGCTGGGAATAGTGCTGATAGGAAGAGGGAAGGTGCAAGGAGAAGGGAAGGTAGCAGACAAGAAGAGGTCCTTGCTTCCCCTCAGGTGACCAGGAAAAGGAGAGATGTATGTGTGAGGGAAGAGAGCTGAGGGATCTTTCTGGGGTTAATGTATCAGTTCCCAGTAAAGCACGCAGATGTTTATGAGTGAGGGGCCAAGTGTTAACCCGGAAGGGAGAAGAAAATGTATAGCGGACACTGAGAAGAAGAGACTGCCAGCAGGTGGCAGTATCCTGGCTGAAGCTGAGAAATTGCAAAGCAGGGAAGCATGGTAGGAGGCTCCCATGACTTCCTGTCAGCACTTGGTCCTGAGCACTTTCCTGTGAGCACGTGGGTGTACAAGGTGCTGGGGTCTATGGATAGCAGAGACTGGAACGACCACAAGAATGTAGGCTATGCCCTTTCTCTGTCCCCATGTCTGTCTGTCCCCACAAACCGCCTTAACTTCAATGTCTCTGGTACCCCTTTGATCCAGCCCACAAATAAAAACAGACAGAACAAGAAAACAGACCTTTTACTGTGTGCACTGTGCAGTCTTTGATCCTTTTTTTCTGATTTAGTTTCTCATTTATATATTTTCACTTTCACAAGTCACTAAGTTTAAATGTTTAAACGTTTCCCTCCTCAGTAGCCAAAGAGAAAACAAAGTGGCAGCTAATATGGTAATAAATTTATCTGTAGCTACAGGAGATAAGCTTTGATGCAATATGGCCATAAAGTACAGCTCTCAGGCTTAAAGAAAAGGCAATGAACTTTCATAAATAAAGGAATTCTAAAATACTCCCAGCTGTAAATAAGGATCAAACCTAACATAACTTGCAGCACACAGCCAAGTGCAGAGCTCCTTATAAGGGGACACGAGAGCTAAAATTAGGCAGTGCTGGCCGCTGTGGTGTTGGTGTCACCTTGCACCCTAGGTGGGCTGCTGAGAATCCACTGTGTGGAGTGTCTCACTCTTCCTGAAATGTTACCTCTGACATCTTCGACACCTCTTGATTGGCTGAAGATCTCTGATAGTCACCAAGGAAGCCCAGAGGTACTGATACCACAAATAAGAGTTTTCAGCAAATTTTAAGGTGTTAGAGATGGCCTTAGAAAAGGAATGTGGGGTGCAGGGGCTGCTCCCACAGCCTGGGGAACGAGGGCATTTCTCAGTGCTAGGGTTTATTTCATCTTATTGCATCTGATCTTCAAAGAAACCTGAAGTCCTCCAGGTTTAAAGCTCAGGAGTCACTGGAGCAGAGACTTCAAAATACAGAGACTGTTTTTAGTGAGGGTTATCGTCCTTTGAAATGCGGCTAAAGAGAACAAGCTCTCGCTCGCTCGCTGGCTCGCTCACACTCTGTGTGTGTGTTGTTTAATAATAAAAGGGAAATGGACAGCTGCCAATGAAAGGCAGTCAGAATTTCTTAGTGCTGTCATTCATTGCGTGTGTATTTCCGAGCGGGTGTACTTACAGGCACTGTACATGTTGCGGGCGGCAGGTCAGCCCTGGTCACTCCCCTGAAGGAGCTGAGGATTTCGCTGGCAGAGGCTTAGTTGTACTGAGCACCATGGGAGCCTGGTAGGTGGGCTTGCTTTGGAAGGACAGCACTTTAGGAATACGAACATGCAGGAGTCAAGCTTGGCAAAGGAACCGTGAAGAAGGTTCCTTAGGCTGCGGGAGGGCCCCGGTGCCATTTTAAGGAGGTTGGACTTTAGTGTGTCTGCTGTCAGAGAAGCCCTGGAAAGATGGTAGAGCCGGAAGTTACAGGATTTGTGTTTTAACTCTGCTTTATAAAGAGACAAGATGAGGGACAGTTCAGGCTGCAGAGAAACGAGAGAGCGAGCTCCTGTGCTGCTGCATCTAATGTTTGCCTTCTCTTTGCGGCATTGTATAGAAAAAGACAACAAGCCAGAGCAAAAACTTAATGCTGACTTGATTTTACTTCTTAGTGACCAAAAAACTTAAGCATCTATCTTTACACTAAGACAACAGTGGTACCTGTACTCAGAGTTGAAATAAGTGCTAAAAAACCACCTGTATATTGGCACCTGTCAGATAATTTTTATTTTTTACCAACATCAGTTTGTTCATTTAATCTCTATGAATTCACTTTTCAAACAGTCTGGAATGATGTGCTTTAGGTTCTCATTAGTAAATTTTACTGGCAGAGTTTTACAGATTTGGGTTCTTCTTTTTCTTAAGGCTTAGTGAACCAAATACTTGCCCCTGCTGTAAAGTGTGAACAGCAATTTTTTTTTTAAAGAATTCTGCTACATTTTTGTCTTTTGTGTCCCTGTGGGTGATGGGGAGCAGGCTAACTGTTGAGTGAAGGTCCAGGGTTAGGAAAGTTAGGCAATCTTACTCTGCAGTATACCATGGTTTATCATTGCGATAAACAGATTTTGAACCTCCAGAATATAATATGAACCACTTGACTACAGATACAAAACACCTCCAAGAATCTCTTCTATAAAATTTCCATTTCCTGGGACTGGAGAGATGGCCTAGCGGTTAAGAGCGCGGACTGCTCTTACAGAGGACCTGGGTTCGATCCACAGCACCCACATGGCGGCCGAGAACCGTCCGAAACTCCAATTCCAGGAGAACTCCAGTTCCAGGGGAATCCGACACCCTCTTCTGACCTCCGCGGCATTGCACGACACGGGTACACAAACCTGCATGCAGACAGTACACTCATACACATACAGAAATAAATAAAATTAAAAAAAAAAATTTCCATTTCCTATACCTCTGCTTCCCTCACTTGGAAATACTGAAAAATGGCTGGGCCTGCACCCTTGAACTAGAGCAATAATCTGTCAGTTTTCTCATACCTGTGTGACCAAGTACCTGACAAAAACAACTTACAAGAAAGGATTTCTTTTCTTCACAATTTCATGGACTCAGACCATTGTGATAGGCAGGGTAGGGCAGATCATCTAACATCACAGTGGACAGGGAAGAGAGAAAAGTGAGTCATGGCACAGACCAGGGTGGGATAGAGGGCTAGACCCACACCCAGTGACCTGCTTCTTCCAAGCGGGCACCACCCTCTCACTTCAGCACCAAGTAGTGCCACCATAGTGTGATCTGTCAAGGGATGGATCCATTTATTAGGTCAGTGATCTGATGGTCTCTGGACATGCCATTAAGATATGTGTTCTGTTAATCTCATGCACATTGCTTAGTCCAATCAGATTGACAATCAGAAGTAACCTAGAACAAATAACTATATCCTTTCAATATAAAAAAAATAAACATTAGCTGGGCGTGGTAGCGCACGTCTTTAATCCTAGCACTTGGGAGGCAGAGGCAGGCAGATCTTTGTGAGTTCAAGGCCAGCCTGGTCTACAGAGCGAGTTCCAGTACAGCTGGGGCTACAGGGAGACCCTGTCTCAAAAAGACAAAAAAAATAAAAAATTAAAAAAAAATAAACATTAACTGTTCTATAATCATTTTATATATTATTATAACTATATTTTATTATATGAATGTATATTTGCCTTGGGGGCTGGAGAGATGGCTCAGCAGTTAAGAGCACCAACTGCTCTTGCAGAGGACCCATTTTCGATTCCCAGCATCCATATGGTGGCTAAGAACCGTCTCTAACTCCAGTTCCAGGGGAATCCGATGCACTCTTCTGACCTCCACAGCATTGCATGACACGGGTGCACCAACCTACATGCAGACAGTACACTCATACACATAAAAAATAAAAATATAAATAAAAGAATGTATATTTGCCTTTATAAATAATTTCAGGTTAAATACTCAGAGCAAAACTCTAATAAGAAGGGACCTATCTCTTCTGTTTTCTTGTGCAGGGTAAATATGTTTCTTCACAATGTTAGGTCTCTACAGAAGAGGAATTGGATCCATTAGGTTAAAAGAAAAGTCTGTAGGATTTAGGAGTAAGAAATTAAAAATTTATGTGGGAGATTTTTTCAATCTTTTCTCTTTGATGGGCTAGGCAAACATTTCTTGACAGAGGAAGCCAGATGTACCTATTCTTTTATAATCTAAATAAACAATGCTTTCTTTGACACTAAAAGTTTTTATTCTGCCTAAAAGCAAACTTTTGGTTGACAGAAAGACTCCTTTTATTTGATCTGTCATGTTTACCAAGCCACATGTCACCAACCCCAACTAAAACACAGCATCATGAAATCATGATCAAAGTTATAGATGCCAATTCATGAACTAGCGAGAGAGTACAAAAGAAACTATATTTCTTCTAGGTTCCTAAGAGTTAAATTTTAGTAGCATTGAGCACTTTCAAAAGAATACTCCACTCATAAATTATTTAAATTATTTTCTCTAACTTTTCCCATCAATTCACAGCAAATCAGTTTTGGCTAGTTCATAAATTAGATCAGTGTTGTTCTTTTTTAAAAAACATAATTTACCGAAATGCTTTTGCAGTCTTGTGATTGTATGGTTAGAGTAATGAGCAGAGACTGTGGTCATTGAGGACTGAGTGACTTGTGGTCGAGTTGCTGCCCTGCTGTGAACAGATGTACAACCTCCATACAGTTTCATGATAACCTTTGTCAAAGGACCATTGTGACAACCAAATGAATGAAGGTTTGTGAAAGCAATTTGAAAGATAAAAGGCACTAAAAATAGCTATGCTTAGTTACTAAACATACTGAAGGCATCTTAGTAGAACATAGTGAATGTTGATGGGCATGTTTAATATTCCAGGGAACAAGGGAAACTCTGAGTCGGCACTGTACTACCCTCGGAGATGCTCTTCGGAAGGAAAACGATTTTGCTCTTATAATCGATGGGAAGACTCTCAAGTATGCCTTAACCTTTGGGGTCCGGCAGTACTTCCTGGACTTAGCTTTGTCATGCAAAGCTGTCATTTGCTGCAGGTGAGTTCTTCCTAACATTGTCAGATTTCAACAAGAGCAATTGCATGTTAAACAGTTTTTGTGATTTTATTTTAATTATATGTGTATGTGTTTGTGTCTGTGTGTGTAGAGATGCCAGAGGGCAACCATGGTGGTGAGCCACCTGATGTGGGTACTGAGAACAGTACTCTGTTCCTCTGGAAGAGCAGTATACCTCTGAACTGCTCATCTATCTCTCCAGCCCCATCTTAAGTTTTGTTGTTGTTTATTTTGAATTTTTGAGAGTTTCATGCAATATAATTTGATGATATTTAGATCCACTCCCTACCACACCTTCCCTTGATGCCCCCACCCAATTTGGTGTATTCTATTATATTTGCGTGTGTGTGTGTAAGGCCTATAGAGTCTAATTTGTGTCCCCAAATGTCCTTCATTGTGGTCGCTCCACTGGAGCCTGGTAAACCTTCCAGGAGTCCCATCTTGAAAGAGACTGTCTCTTTCCCTTCCACCAGCCATCAATTGCCAAATGTTCCTCAGTCTGGGATGGGATTTCTTACCCACTTTTCCATGGCTATGCCGAGATTTTGTCTGGTTTGAGTTTGTGTGGGACTTGTGTATATAGTCTTAGTTGTTATAGGTTCATGTGAGGTACTGACCAACTGTCTGGAAAATTCTATTTCCTTGTTGTCACCTCTGCTCTTACAATCTTTCTGTCCTCTTCTGCAATGATCCCTGAGCCTTGGGAGACAGAAGTTTGAAATAGCTGTCGTATACAGGAGTAGGCACTCTGTAGCTTCTTGTTCTCCGCACATTGGCCAGTGTGGGTTTCTATGTTAATCATCATCCGCTGCATATGGAAACTGCCCCTACTAGATGCCATAAGCTAACAAAATAAAACGCCAGCCAAGAATGGACTCTCTCTCTTGAAGCTGTTGATCAAAGGGTTCCATAGACCCAATTATTGCCCTTGTTCTTGGTTACCCACCAGAACTTTACAGTAAGACCCTGTTGCTGAAGATAGTGCATAAGTGAACTGCGGAACAAACAAGGGGAAATCCAGATGGAGCTGGTTTAAGAGCTTCATCTCTACCAGCTAGCTTTCTTAGTGCTAGAAGTTGCTATGCATGCTATCAGAAGGTAAAAATAATCATCAGCCTTACCCAGCTGTGAATCCTGTGAACTGCAGCAACTGCCCTGGAAAGACATGCCCAGTGGTGCAAGAGTGGCACAAATATTATGGGAGTAACCAGTCATTCTCTAATGGACTTCAGGTCCTCTTCATAAGGTAGACCCCAATCTGACAGTGATATCAGGCCTGGGAACCTGAAGCTAGACAGGTCATTAGACATAGGTGAGAGCCCAATACTAGTTTTCTACTAAATAGTTATAGTATTAAACTGACTCCTAATGACTTACTGTTATAGCCATAGATTAATGCATTTCTCAGTATCTTAAGTTTTTAATTTGTTTTTGTCTTTTTTGAGACAGGGTCTCCCTGTAGCCCAGCTGGCCTGGAGTTCATTATGTAGACCAGGCTGGCCTTGAACTCACAGAGATCCACCTCCCTCTGCCTCCTGAGTGTTGAGAGATTAAAGGCGTGCACACCACACCTGGCCCAAGCTTTTAAATTTTAAAAGTTCCATAAAGTTTTCTTGTCTACAACTTACAAATGTTGTTACTAATTCATTCACTAAATATTCAAGGTTCAAAAATTGAGATGGGATTTGTTAGCAGAGATTTTGAAAGTGAGTCCTAGGACTCAATATTAAGTGTTGTTAATAACTTGAAACCACAGGCTCCTTGGCATTATCTGTCTTTAAATTAGTCAGTGGTGACTGGGTATAGTGTGATATGATAATTGCAGCTACTTGTAGTGGCTGGAGCCAGAAGGTGGCTAGTTTAAGGCCTGTTTGGGCAACTTATCAAGACTAATCCCAAAAAAGCTTTAAAGAAGGGTAGGGCTATAACTCAGTGGTAGGCCACTTGTCTAACATGTGTAAACCTGGGTTCAAATCCCAGTACAGAAAAAAAAAAAAATAGGTTATTAAGGCTAGGGCTATAGTTCAGTTCTAGAGTAAGCTCTTAGCAAATTTAAAGCCTTGAGTTTGATTTTAAGCACATGTGGGAGGGGGGATTGTTTCCCAGAATTTCTATTTTTGTGGAAAGAATGTTCATGGAAGAATCCTTTTCTATGTGTTTAGATCTTGGATCCTACTGTTAGAATTTGTTTTGTGGGAATGGCTTGATGGGAGGTGCAAACTGAGTCATTTTCCAAATAGCTGGACCTTTTTCAGAGAGATTTTTATTGACTATAAGTCTCTTGCCTACTAATTTATACTGTTGCTTATATCTTAGATTGAAATCTGGTTTTGAGTACTGAGACCTACTCCATTAAAAAAATGCATTTATGTAGACTGCTTAACTCTTAGTCCTGTCTGAGTTTCTTGTTGGGGAATCTTCCCCAGTCTCCTCTCTTCTTCTGATTGTGATGGAGCTGAGGATTTTCCTCTTTCTGTCCACTTCCTGATCTTACAAGCTGGTCACCCCGGCTCCAGGGCAGCCCTTCTTCAAGTAACTTTCTTTTCCAGGAAGACAAACTGTTAGAAGGCTTCTGAAATGTCTCTATGCTTTGGCCAGTATCCATAACATTCTTCTGTCTGCTAACTAATAAAGGAATGTTATGTTTTTTTAACATTTTATTTATTATTTTTATTTTATCTGCATGCATGTAAGTGCACCTATGTTGTACAGTGCCTGCATAGGTCAGAAGAGGTTGTTAGGTCCCCTGGAACTGGAGTTATGGATGGTTAGCCTCTATGTAGGTGCTGGGATTCGAACCCAGGTCTTCTGCAAGAACAGCCAGTGCTTTTAACCACTGACCCATCTCTCCAGCCTGAAGAATGTTATATTTTTAAAACCTTTGTCTCAGTTTAGTCACTTATTAGATATTTCTTCAGTTTCAATTGAAATTCCTGATATGTGTAAGTATCATACTGAATCTTTATTCTTTTTTAATTTTATTTATTTTTTAAGGGATTCACAATATAAGAGCACAGTTGTTTTCAGATCACATTAACGTTGCTCAGTTTGCCATACAACTAGGTAATTGGCGTTAGCATCCACAGATGAGGGATACCATTCATTGTTTGTTTTTCTGAGACTCTGTTACTTCACTCAGCGTGATACCTTCTAGCTCCATCCATTTACCTGCAAAGTTCTTGATGTCATCTTTCTTTACCGCTGCATAGAACTCCATTGTGTAGATGTACCACATTTTCTCTATCCACTCGTTGGTTGAGGGGCACTTGGGTTTGTTCCAGCTCTTCGCTCTCGCAAAGAGAGCTTCAATAAACATGGCTGTGCATGTATCTCTGCTGTAAGATCAGTCTTGTAGGTATATACCCAGGAGTGGTATGGCTGCGTCAGATGGCAAGCTATTTTGAGTCTTCCAAGGGTTCTTCACACTGCTTAATCTTTATTCTTGCCTAAAAATTGTGTTATTCTCAGAAAATTGTGTTATTCTCAGAAAATCAAGACTTGCTTATTATTTTCAGGAATCTAATTATTTTTGCCATAGAATCTATTCTCCTTTTCTGTGGCACACATTAATAAGTAATATGACTGTAAAGCTCTTGGGTAATATTCTGTACAGATGCTTAGTGTTTAGAACAGTCATGCTTTTTGCTTATCTCTAAGAGAAATGAGAATTGTTTCAACTCTTGTTTTTGCTTGGATGTCTTCATGCTTTCTAAAAATATGCTGTTACACTGACTTTTCTTGCTAATATCTTGAGGTCTTACTAATGTTCAGCTCTGACATTTTTCCATCGGGATAATTTTTGTGCCAGATTTGGCCATTTAAACACTTTCACTAATGGGTTCATAGGGATCAACAGGAGATTGCTCAAAAACCCGTGAGTGTTGTGACTGCTTGCTGACTCCTACTTGGGAACAGAACACAGATCAGGAGGCAGCAGTGTTTAGATATAATAGCCAGTTGGCTTCAGCTAGCATCTGTGACATCCCTGTTGTTTGCTGGGCATAGATATTGCAGTTATCCAAGCTGGATAAGACTTGCTACCTGCCCTTCTTCCTGGGTCTGTCCTTTCCATTTTCAGCAGAATCACAGTTGGTTTGAAAGATGTGGGAGGTCAGTTTTCTTGATGAAGTCACTGCAGCTGAGCTTCATTCTTAGAGCATTGCTTAACACAGTACCTCCCACCGTTCATCAAAAAAATTGAACCACAGAATTAAACAATAGCAGAGGGAGAGGAGAACTAGAAAGTATAGTCAGGGGAGAAGAAATATGCTCTGCACTTGTGAAATTCCCTCCCTAGATCCTTGTCCTGAATGTTTACAAGTCACATGGACCTCAGAGCTTCCAGGCCAAGGGACCCCAGGAACAGCTCAGCCCTGCCATGCGTGTGCTGCTCAGCGCAGACACTGAGCTTATAAAGACATGTGTGGCCACTGCCTCCCGTCTTGGCTGCCTCTGTTTTATGCATGTTTGAGGACCTTGAAGGTCCCTATACAGACATTGAGTTTTATTTAGAGTTTTAGGGTTTTGTTTTGTTTTTAAGTAAAATATCTTTCTTTGGTTTTTTGGATTTTTTTGTTTCGTTTTGTTTTGATTTGTTTTGTTTTGTTCTAATCACCTTCATAGTCTCTCTTCCCCAGAGGACTGTGCTTCGGCTTCCACTCTGGCTTTGAGAACTGGTCTAAGCCCATAATTACATCATTGCCATGGTGGATTTATGTCTATGCACCTTCTTGGCCTGGTGCCTCTTCACATTTAAACCCCTGGCACACATCATCCTGTCATTTCTCATGCTGACCTCTGAGTGTAATTTCCATGATAATGTTTCTATCACAGGACAGAAATGGGGGCAAGTCTGTATCATTCTTGGCACTGAAACCTCAGGGTCACTTCTCATTTCTCAGATGATGATGATCTTCCAGCCTCAGGAAATTCCTTGTTTTATTCCATTAGAAAATCAACACTCCAGATGCATACTGCATATGACTTCAAACTACAGTGTGGTACTGTTTCCCAAGTTCATTCGTGTTCACACTGGCTCTCTGGGGTTTTCCTTCAAATTGAGACTCCTTTCAGTCTCCTGCCTGTCAATCCACACACGTGAAGATAATTCAGAATACGGCCCTGCCCTGCAGTCCTCCCGTCATGGAAGCGGCAGGGAAAGCTTTGCTGGAACAGATAACGAGTCTCTCCTTATTCACTCCATCTCCTGGATTACATCAGCCACCTTCTCCGACATTATCAGTACCCAGGGCAGAAGTTTTTAGTGTTTGCCTAATTGCCACAGTTACGAAGATGAGCTTTTTTCTCTCAAGAGCCTCCCACTGAATGCAAAGAAGCAGTTGTTCTCTGTCAGGAATCATTATGTCTTTCACCCACTGCTCCTTTCTAAGGGGAATGTTCAGAGACAGAATTAATCCGCAAACCCAAAATTATTCAGGGCTTTTTTGAGTCCTGCTTTTGTTTTACAGAGTATAGACTATATGTTATACATTTTAAAAAAAAAAAGTGTTTTTAAAGATGTAAAACCCAAGAAGTCGAATGTAGTCTGTTTTTATCAGTCTGACAAGTACTATGTGCTCACACACACTGTACAGATTTTGCTTTTACTGTTGGGACCATTTACCTGCATGGACCCAGTTGCTTGATAGGAGACATGCACCTAGCTCTAACAGCTTCTGGCTATAAACATAATCATCACCTTCTGGTGCTTCTTTCCTTTTATTCCCTTGCCTAAGTCCACTTATTCTTATATTATATGGTCACAAATACTTTGGTTGGTTGGCTGGTTTTTGAAACAGGATCTCATGTAGTACAGACTACATAGCCAAGGCTAGCCTCCTCCTCTGCCTCTATCTCCCAGGAATTACAGGCATGTGCCGCCATGCTCTCTTGTATGCTCTTGAAAAAAAAAGCGAAAGTTCTGGACCATCTCCAGAAGAAGCATACATGCACTCAAAACAAGGTGCCGTGAGCCATTATAGGGTTTTTGCCTTGGGTGAGGGAAACTTTTCTCTAGGATTCATGGAGATTTGTGAACTCATCTAAAATCAAGAACTGGGGGGCTAGAGAGGTAGCTTAGCAATTAAGAGCACCAGTTGCTCTTGCAGAGAACCCAAGTTCAATTCCCAGCACTCACATGGTGGCTAACAGCCATCTGTAACTCCAGTTCCAGGGGACCCGACGCCCTGTTCTGCTCTCCACGGGCATGGCACAACACAGTGCACCTACCTACATGCAGTCAGTGTGCTCATACACATAAAGTAAAAGTAATAAAATATTATAAAATGAAATAAAACCAAGAGATTCTAGAGAAATAGTTCCTGACTTCAGTGACTGGTGCTTTTGCCCCAAGGCCTTCCAGTGTATAGAATTTGTATAATGATATTTTAACTAGGAAATCAAAGCATGCCTGTTGTTGTTCTGCCTCCCTGGCACTCTGGACACTGAATGGAATCAATCTCTCTACAGAGTGATGAGATCAGAATGTAGCAGTGCAGCAATCCTTCAGTTTACCAGATCTCTAAAGCAGATGAGAGGACGGAGGCAGTTTCCCTCGTGGGGAACCTCGTCCCAGCGTGGAGCTTCTAAGTCCCAGGCCTTCCTGTTGCCCTTGTTGTTTTTTTACATGAACTCTGCTTCTGTTGGCTGTGCTGTACTGGGCAGAGCCTCTGTGCTGCCTGGATCTTCATCTGGGGACACAGCTGTTCTGCCTCTTCCTTTTCCCTCCAGGAAAGTGGGAAGGCCGCGGTTGAAGTATCGCTGTGTGTTAAATAGCCTGCGGTTTCTGGGGTCCTCATCAGTTCACATAACCCAGCTTTTCAAAGAATTTCACTTTTTTTTCTGTACTTGTCAGTTTAGTTTAAACAGATTTTGAAACTTATGTTCTGTGACAGTTGGTTGAAAATTGGCTTAGAGCCTCTAGCTTTTAGACTGTCTAGTAATCACCGTTCTTCTCCATAATTTATGTACTCATGTCTCCCGAAAAGCAGAAGTTAAATTGAAGTAAGCATTTTTCTCTATTTGCAACATCTCTAATCAAAGTTTAACTCCCCCACCCCACCCTTTTAGGCCATTTTCCCCATTGTAGATTTAAAAGAAAAAGAAAAAAAGAAAAAGAAAAACTTGACTTCAGTAAGTGTTGTCGCTTGGGAGTGGCCTTCCAGGCAGAAACTTCCACCTTACTGTCTCAGTGGCTTCCTCCAAAAGGAGGTCTAAAGGGAGACTTTGCATATTTTCCATCACAGCCTGAGTAGATTAAATAGAAGGGCCTCAATGTAGATCTACTTCTTGAGTCTTTGGGGATTCTCTTTAGCTTCAAGGATTTCTCTAAATAAATGTTCTACTTAAAAGGTAGTTATAATGCACAAACGAAGCTAATAAATACTCAACGCACATTCCTTTCAAGAAAAAAAAAAATGTGAACGTCAGTGAATGCCAAGCAGATGTTTGGCTTTTAAAAGACTTGCAAACTATTAATGAATGTCAACCCTATATTTGCTTCCAAGAAAATCTGCATAAATGTTAGAAGTGTAAAGAGACTATTTCTTAGAAATATTAAAGGACATAGTGAGTAGGTTCTATAACTTTAGAAATTGCCCAGTATTGGCTTTAACATAATAATTATCTCCTCAGCCCTTGCCTGTCATTTGCTCTTTCACATTTACTAAGGAGTGTTGACAGAACTCCATGCCTCCTGCCTAGTAGCCACTTCTGATGAGCACAGCAGGGAAGTCCATATTTGACAGTGACATTCCTAAAATGATACAAGAAGTCTAAGCACTGCCAAAGGCTGCTGTAACTCAGCAGGACACAGTTCAGGTGTGGCTCTAGACCAGCCACCGCCAGCACTGCAGACACATGGCACACTCTGTTTACAGCCACTTGTATGGGAAGCTCGTGGCGATTAAGTGCATTCTCAGTAGAATGGGAGTCCAACCCCTGCCTCAGTTGTTAGCCCCTCCTACAGGTAACTGTCACCTTGATTGCCATCCCTAAACTTCTGCTTTTGAAGTTTATTCAACAGATTTTTTTCAAGTACCCACTGTATGCCAAGTACAGTTACAGTGTTAGAGATAGAGCACCGGACAACAGGGGAGAATAATCCCTATTTTCCCTTATAGTTGTTGCTCAATAAAAGAAACGCACATGCGTGCACAAATATTCAAATTGTAATAATTGTGCTATGTGTGAACAGTATCAAAAGACATACATCAGACAGATACACAGTATAGATGTGCCATTGTCTTCTAGAGTAGCCTTCTTCTTCTTCCTTGAACAGAAATCGCTACACACACACTTCATTGCTCATGGGTTTAGCATAGTAAGGACTTCACACTCACAGTCTCCTATATTGTCTTCTGGAAACTTTACATCTCTGTTTTCCACATAGGTCTTCAAGTCATAGGTAGTTCATTACTTATAGAAGGGAGATGGGAGGCTGGAGGGATGACCTAGCGGTTGGGAGCGCCGACCGCTCTTGCAGAGGACCCGGGTTCGATCCCCAGCATCCACGTGGCGGCCGAGCCGTCTGAAACTCCAATTCCAGGAAAACTCCAGTTCCAGGGGACTCTGACACCCTCTTCTGACCTCTGCGGCGTTGCACGTCACGGGTGCACAGACTTGCATGCAGACAATACATTCATACACATACGGAAATAAATAAAAATTTAAAAAATTAAAAAAAAATTTAAATTTAAAAAATTTTTTAAGAAAAAAGAGGGAGAGGGGATGTTTACTTAAGGTCTATACAATGAATAGGTTCTCCTATTGCCATTCCTAAAGAGTACGTTGTGTCTCCACTGCTGTGATACAGGTCCCCAGAATCTCCACATGTTAGTTATGTCTATACAATGAATAGGTTCTCCTATTGCCATTCCTAAAGAGTACGTTGTGTCTCCACTGCTGTGCTACAGGTCCCCAGAATCTCCACGTGTTAGTTATGTCTATACAATGAATAGGTTCTCCTATTGCCATTCCTAAAGAGTACGTTGTGTCTCCACTGCTGTGATACAGGTCCCCAGAATCTCCACATGTTAGTTATGTCTATACAATGAATAGCTTCTCCTATTGCCATTTCCTAAAGAGTACATTGTGTCTCCACTGCTGTGACAAACAGTCCCCAGAATCTCCACGGGTTAGTTAGTCTATACAATGAATAGGTTCTCCTATTGCCATTTCCTAAAGAGTACGTTGTTTCTCCACTGCTGTGATACAGGGCCCCAGAATCTCCACATGTTAGTTATGTCTATACAATGAATAGGTTCTCCTATTGCCATTTCCTAAAGAGTACATTGTGTCTCCACTGCTGTGGGACAGTCCCCAGAAATCTCCACGTGGTAGTTATGTCCTTACAATGAATAGGTTTCTCCTATGCCAGTTCCTAAATAGTAGTTGTGTCCTCCACTGCGGTGATACGGTCCCCATAATCTCCACATGTTACTTAGGTCTATACAATGATAGGTCTCCTAGTGCCAGTTCCGAAAAGGAACGGTGTGTCTCCACTGCTGTGATACAGGTCCCCAGAATCTCCACGTGTTACTTATGTCTATACAATGAATAGGTTCTCCTATTGCCATTCCTAAAGATTACGTTGTGTCTCCACTGCTGTGATACAGGTCCCCAGAATCTCCACGTGTTACTTATGTCTATACAATGAATAGGTTCTCCTATTGCCATTCCTAAAGAGTACATTGTGTCTCCACTGCTGTGGATTACAGGGGCCCAGAATCGTCCCGGGTTATTTATGTCTATACAATGAATAGGTTCTCCTATTGCCATTTCCTAAAGAGTACGTTGTGTCTCCACTGCTGTGAGTACAGGTCCCCAGAAGCTTAACATGTTAGTTATGTCTATACAATGAATAGGTTCTCCTATTGCCATTCCTAAAGAGTACGTTGTGTCTCCACTGCTGTGATACAGGTCCCCAGAATCTCCACGTGTTAGTTATGTCTATACAATGAATAGGTTCTCCTATTGCCATTCCTAAAGAGTACGTTGTGTCTCCACTGCTGTGATACAGGTCCCCAGAATCTCCACATGTTACTTATGTCTATACAATGAATAGGTTCTCCTATTGCCATTCCTAAAGAGGAACGTTGTGTCTCCACTGCTGTGATACAGGTCCCCAGAATCTCCCGGGTTAGGTTATGTTCTATACAATGAGAATAGGGTTCTCCTATTGGCCCATTTCCTAAGAGTACATTGTGTATCCACTGCTGTGATACAGGTCCCCAGAATCTCCACGTGTTACTTATGTCTATACAATGAATAGCTTCTCCTATTGCCATTTCCTAAAGAGTACGTTGTGTCTCCACTGCTGTGATACAGGTCCCCAGAATCTCCACTTGTTAGTTATGTCTATACAATGAATAGGTTCTCCTATTGCCCCCCCCCCAAAATTTCCTAAAGAGTACGGTTGTGTCTCCACTGCGGTGATAACAAGGTCCCCAGAATCTCCACATGTTACTTATGTCTATACAATGAATAGGTTCTCCTATTGCCATTCCTAAAGATTACGTTGTGTCTCCACTGCTCTGGGATCAGGCCACAGAATCTCCACATTTACGTAGGCTATACAATGAATAGGTTCTCCTATTGCCATTCCTAAAGATTACGTTGTGTCTCCACTGCTGTGATACAGGTCCCCAGAATCTCCACGTGTTAGTTATGTCTATACAATGAATAGCTTCTCCTATTGCCATTTCCTAAAGAGTACATTGTGTCGGCCCACGCTGATTACAGGTCCCCAGAAAATCTCCACGTTAGTTTATGTTCTATACAAATGAATAGGTTTCTTCTCCATTGCCAATTTCCTAAAGAGTACGTTGTGTCTCCCCTGCTGTGATACAGGTCCCCAGAAGCTCCGTGTTAGTTATGTCTATACAATGAATAGGTTCTCCTATTGCCATTTCCTAAAGAGTACGTTGTTTCTCCACTGCTGTGATACAGGTCCCCAGAATCTCCACGTGTTAGTTATGTCTATACAATGAATAGGTTCTCCTATTGCCATTCCTAAATAGTAGTACGTTGTTTCTCCACTGCTGTGATACAGGTCCCCAGAATCTCCACATGTTACTTATGTCTATACAATGAATAGGTTCTCCTATTGCCATTCCTAAAGAGTACGTTGTGTCTCCACTGCTGTGATACAGGTCCCCAGAATCTCCACGTGTTAGTTATGTCTATACAATGAATAGCTTCTCCTATTGCCATTTCCTAAAGAGTACATTGTGTCTCCACTGCTGTTGATAACAGGTCCCCAGAACCCACGTGTTAGTTATGTTCTATAACAATGATATGTTCTCCTATTGCCATTCATAAAGATTACGTTGTGTCCTTTCCACTGCTGGGATACAGTCCCAGAATCTCCACTGGTTATTTATGTCTATACAATGAATAGGTTCTCCTATTGCCATTCCTAAAGAGTACGTTGTGTCTCCACTGCTGTGATACAGGTCCCCAGAATCTCCACATGTTACTTATGTCTATACAATGAATAGGTTCTCCTATTGCCATTCCTAAAGAGTACGTTGTGTCTCCACTGCTGTGATACAGGTCCCCAGAATCTCCACATGTTACTTATGTCTATACAATGAATAGGTTCTCCTATTGCCATTCCTAAAGAGTACGTTGTGTCTCCACTGCTGTGATACATGTCCAAGAATCTGCACTGTTAGTTTATGTCTTCCAATGAATAGTTTCTCCTATTGGCCATTACAGAGAGTACGTATGTGTCTCCACTGCTGTGATACAGGTCCCCAGAATCTCCACGTGTTAGTTATGTCTATACAATGAATAGGTTCTCCTATTGCCATTCCTAAAGAGTACGTTGTGTCTCCACTGCTGTGATACAGGTCCCCAGAATCTCCACATGTTAGTTATGTCTATACAATGAATAGGTTCTCCTATTGCCATTCCTAAAGAGTACGTTGTGTCTCCACTGCTGTGATACAGGTCCCCAGAATCTCCACGTGTTAGTTATGTCTATACAATGAATAGGTTCTCCTATTGCCATTCCTAAAGAGTACGTTGTGTCTCCACTGCTGTGATACAGGTCCCCAGAATCTCCACTTGTTAGTTATGTCTATACAATGAATAGGTTCTCCTATTGCCATTCCTAAAGAGTACGTTGTGTCTCCACTGCTGTGATACAGGTCCCCAGAATCTCCACATGTTACTTATGTCTATACAATGAATAGCTTCTCCTATTGCCATTTCCTAAAGAGTACATTGTGTCTCCACTGCTGTGATACAGGTCCCCAGAATCTCCACTTGTTAGTTATGTCTATACAATGAATAGGTTCTCCTATTGCCATTCCTAAAGATTACGTTGTGTCTCCACTGCTGTGATACAGGTCCCCAGAAGCTCCACGTGTTAGTTATGTCTATACAATGAATAGGTTCTCCTATTGCCATTCCTAAAGAGTACGTTGTGTCTCCACTGCTGTGGATACAAGGTCCCCAGAATCTCCACGTGTTAGTTATGTCTATACAATGAATAGGTTCTCCTATTGCCATTCCTAAAGAGTACGTTGTGTCTCCACTGCTGTGGATACAGGTCCCCAGAAGCGCCACGTGTTAGTTATGTCCTATACAATGATAGGTTTCTCCTATTGCAGTTCCTAATAGTACGTGTGTACTCCACTGCCCTGGGGATACAGGTCCCCAGAATCTCCACTTGTTAGTTATGTCTATACAATGAATAGGTTCTCCTATTGCCATTTCCTAAAGAGTACGTTGTTTCTCCACTGCTGTGATACAGGTCCCCAGAATCTCCACTTGTTAGTTATGTCTATACAATGAATAGGTTCTCCTATTGCCATTCCTAAAGAGTACGTTGTGTCTCCACTGCTGTGATACAGGTCCCCAGAAGCTCCACGTGTTTTAGTTATGTCTATACAATGAATAGGTTCTCCTATTGCCATTTCCTAAAGAGTACGTTGTGTCTCCACTGCTGTGATACAGGTCCCCAGAATCTCCACATGTTAGTTATGTCTATACAATGAATAGGTTCTCCTATTGCCATTCCTAAAGAGTACGTTGTGTCTCCACTGCTGTGATACAGGTCCCCAGAATCTCCACGTGTTAGTTATGTCTATACAATGAATAGCTTCTCCTATTGCCATTTCCTAAAGAGTACATTGTGTCTCCACTGCTGTGATACAGGTCCCCAGAATCTCCACATGTTAGTTATGTCTATACAATGAATAGCTTCTCCTATTGCCATTTCCTAAAGAGTACATTGTGTCTCCACTGCTGTGATACAGGTCCCCAGAATCTCCACATGTTAGTTATGTCTATACAATGAATAGGTTCTCCTATTGCCATTCCTAAAGAGTACGTTGTGTCTCCACTGCTGTGATTACAGGGCCCCAGAATCTCCACGTGTTAGTTATGTCTATACAATGAATAGGTTCTCCTATTGCCATTCCTAAAGAGTACGCTGTGTCTCCACTGCTGTGATACAGGTCCCCAGAATCTCCACATGTTAGTTATGTCTATACAATGAATAGCTTCTCCTATTGCCATTTCCTAAAGAGTACGTTGTGTCTCCACTGCTGTGATACAGGTCCCCAGAATCTCCACGTGTTAGTTATGTCTATACAATGAATAGGTTCTCCTATTGCCCTTTCCTAAAGAGTACGTTGTTTCTCCACTGCTGTGAGCAGGTCCCCAGAATCTCCACGTGTTAGTTATGTCTATACAATGAATAGGTTCTCCTATGGCCATTCCTAAAGAGTACGTTGTGTCTCCACTGCTGTGATACAGGTCCCCAGAATCTCCACATGTTACTTATGTCTAATAGCATGAATAGGTTCATCCTAATTGTGTGCCAATCCTAAAGATATCGTTTGTGTCTCCACTGGAAAACATGTGAATACAGGTCCCCAGAATCTCCACATGTTACGTTATGTCTATACAATGAATAAGGTTCTCTCCTATATGCCATTGCCTAAATACGTACGTTGGGTCTCCGACTGCTGTGATACAGGATCCCCAGAATCTCCACGTGTTAGTTAATGTCTATACAATGAATAGGTTCTCCTATTGCCATTCCTAAAGATACGTTGTGTCTCCACTGCTGTGATACAGTGTCCCCAGAGCTCCACATGTTAGTTAGGTCTAGTACAAATGAATAGAGTTCTACCTATTGTCACCTTAAAAAGTACGTTGTTTCGGTCCACTGCTGTGATACAGGTCCCCAGAATCTCCACCTGTTAGTTATGTCTATACAATGAATAGGTTCTCCTATTGCCATTCCTAAAGAGTACGTTGTGTCTCCCCTGCTGTGATACAGGTCCCCAGAATCTCCACGTGTTAGTTATGTACCCTAGTCATATACAATGAAGAGGTTCTCCTATGCATGCCTAAAGAGTAGTTTGTGTCTCCACTGCTGTGATACCGGTCCCCAGAATCTCCACGTGTTACTTATGTCTATACAATGAATAGGTTCTCCTATTGCCATTCCTAAAGAGTACGTTGTGTCTCCACTGCTGTGATACAGGTCCCCAGAATCTCCACTTGTTAGTTATGTCTATACAATGAATAGGTTCTCCTATTGCCATTCCTAAAGAGTACGTTGTGTCTCCACTGCTGTGCTACAGGTCCCCAGAATCTCCACGTGTTAGTTATGTCTATACAATGAATAGGTTCTCCTATTGCCATTTCCTAAAGAGTACGTTGTTTCTCCACTGCTGTGATACAGGGCCCCAGAATCTCCACGTGTTAGTTATGTCTATACAATGAATAGCTTCTCCTATTGCCATTTCCGAAAGAGTGACGTTTGTTTCTCCACTGCTGTGATACAGGTCCCCAGAATCTCCACGTGTTAGTTATGTCTATACAATGAATAGGTTCTCCTATTGCCATTTCCTAAAGAGTACGTTGTGTCTCCACTGCTGTGATACAGGTCCCCAGAATCTCCACGTGTTAGTTATGTCTATACAATGAATAGGTTCTCCTATTGCCATTTCCTAAAGAGTACGTTATGTCTCCACTGCTGTGATACAGGTCCCCAGAATCTCCACATGTTACTTATGTCTATACAATGAATAGCTTCTCCTATTGCCATTTCCTAAAGAGTACATTGTGTCTCCACTGCTGTGATACAGGTCCCCAGAATCTCCACATGTTACTTATGTCTATACAATGAATAGCTTCTCCTATTGCCATTTCCTAAAGAGTACATTGTGTCTCCGCCACGGCTGGTGATACAGGTCCCCCCAGAATCCCCACATGTTAGTATATGACTATACAATGAATGGTTCTCCTAGTGCCATTCCTAAAGAGTAAGTTGTTGTCTCCACTCTCCACCACTGCTGTGATACAGGTCCCCAGAATCTCCACGTGTTAGTTATGTCTATACAATGGAATAGCTTCTCTTAATATAGCTTCTTCTGTTTTCTTCCGTATTTTGTAGCCAATTAATTTGTCCTAAAGAGTAACATTGTGTCTCCACTGCTGGGTGGGAGACAGGTCCCCGCCCAGAATCCTCCACAGTTAGTTATGTCTATACATGAATAGGTTCTCCTATTGGCCATTACCTAAGAAGTGACAAACAATTGTGTCCTTACATGTGTCCTCCACTACCACTGGCTAGTTAATAACAGGTTCCCCAGAATATCCACATGTTTAAGTTATGTCTAATATTACAAGATAAATGAATGGTTCTTCCTNACTTTCTCCTCCCCCACCCCCCACCTGAACAGGAGAAAATATGACGATGATGAGGTCGTTCCCCAACAGTAAATTGGAGACCAACTGTTTTAGAAGTAATCTCTTATAAAACGGTAAATAACTGCTTTCTTAAATTGACTACTAGACAAAGGAACTGTGGATATGTACCTCGTTCAGAAACCAAATTATTACACCTACTATAATCTAAGCATCGCACTCAGGGCATGAAAGCATATAAAATGAATCTCTGAGCATCAGCAATGGATGTCTACCAGGTAGGATGGTTGGCCACGGGGATCCAAACGCCCCTACCAACAAGGTAAGGGCTCCTTGTCCTCCAGGTGGGATACCTAAGGGTAGGCAGGAGGCAATAAGTCATCCATTGCTGCCGAAAGACCTGACAGTAATTTTTGGAAAGATGTATTGAGACCCACACATGCAAGTGTACAGATGCTCTGGTAATGCCAGAGAGTGTTACCAAAAGGCACTAAACCAATAAAGCAAATTATAGGTCTCCTGGAGCTAAGGAGTATTACTTCTGATACCATGGGTCAGCTCTAATTTACCATTAATGGATGACTTTATTACCACCCTGTTTTTCTTTATTCTATGAAAAAATACGAAGAGCTCTCATATTGACACGCACTTGCTGCACCTAGAAAGGAAGTGTTCGTTAGGGGACTCACTAGTAACAGATGTTTACACTTCTATGGTCCTCAGAGGTGTTTGATGCTTGTAGCAGTTTGAGGCTTTTATTCCTTTTATTGTTAAGATTGGTGAACTTCTTTGCTGGTATTTCATGGTACAACTTATATGACGGAAGGCTGTATCCATTCTTTCTTCTGCTCTTTGAGTTGTGTTGTTTTCACCTTGGGCAACATACCGAAATCTTATATCCCCATGGTTTCGATCTTTACGATTAAATGAAGGTCCTGTTGGACACAAAATGGTTTTATATACACCCTTATAACTGTACATCCCCGCTTTATTTTATAAGATTTATTTACTTGACCCCATTGAGTCTTACACGTGAAGGCATTTGCTAGTTACACTTTACCTATAGGCAGGGATCTAAAGAGTAATAATTTTCAATCATCAACTGTTGTCCATTCTTCTTTTTTTTGGGTTTGAGTAGCCATGATTGTTTAATTGTCGGAAGCAAGGGAGACTTAAATCCATTATCGTTAATGTTACCCTGATCTGGTAAAATGGGGATGTTACAAGCTGATTCTTCTCTACTGCAGTAATACCCAACCAGGAGACCCCACGGTCCCTGGAAAAAATCTATAAGAATCATGTTGTATATGTCCAATTCCCAAAGCCTATTTGTATATAAATTTATGAAGTAAAATACGCATTACAATTTTAAATTAATTATCATACATTAATAAGGATACTATCAGAACCCATGTCCCTCTTCCCCTGCGCTCCCCCTCCCACCCCTCCGTTCCACTCATTTTCAAGTCGGTTATTCTGATGCAGTCTCTTCTAGTTATTGTTCTTTAATATGCACCCTCATCACAAGAAAATACTTAGATAATCTGGTTACTTGATGCTTATGCAGCACATATGAGGGATATCCATTCAGTTTGTTTTCTGGACTTCGTTACTTCACTAAGCTAATATCCTTCTAGCTCCATCCATCTTAATGCCTCACAGTTCATTGATGATCATCTTCTTTACCTTGCATCATAGAACTCCATTGGTTGGTACATTGACTCCTACATTTTTCTTATCCACTCTAGAGTTGAGGGGCACTTGTGGTTCTGGTTCCAGCGTTTCGCTTCGTCAGAATGGAGAAGACCGCTTAGCAATAAAATAGCTGTGCATGATATATCTCTGCTAGTACAGTATGAGCTCCTTGTAGGGTAATATACCAAGGAACGTGTGTGATCGACTGCGGATCAGATAGCAAGCTCATTTTGAGTCTTCCAAGGGTTCTCCACACTGCCTTCCACAGTAGTGCGCGTGTACCAGTTACAATTTCCCACCTATCACGATGGACTGGATCGTGTTTCCCTTTCTTCCCCGTGGCAACCTCTCCAGCACTGCGTTATGTCTCATTTGTCTCTCTTGATCCTGACCCGAGTCTCTATCGGAGTGATTGGGTACGAGCAGTGATTTAGAGTGTCACTAAATTTTGCATTTCCTCCCTGAAACTATTAGTGACGTTCGCAACAGTTCTTTTAAGAGTGGCTTCTCAGCCATCTCTAAGCCCTCACTTGTGAAGTCTTCTACTTCACTTCTGCCGCAAGTCTTTTGAGTGATTCATTTTTGTTTTCTGTTTTTTGCTGTTGTTATTCCATCAGTCAGATGGTTGTAAATATTCTGAAATTAATGACTTTGTCAGATGTATTCTAGGCGTCAGCTTAAAGGTTTCCTTCCCCGATCTCAGGTGCGGGTTTTCTCTTTTACTTTCCTTTATTGGTTATCGTGTTTTGATGTTATCCAGGAAGCTTTTTGAGTCTTATTGACTGGTGCCTCTAGTGGTGTCGTCAATCTCATCCGATTCTATTATTGTCTCGTTCAGCTTGCGAGTCTGGATCTTAGATAGGATGCTCTTCTCTCGCATACAACGCTATGCTTGTCATCTTGCTGCCCAAGGTTTTTCTATACGTATTTAACTCCCAGAGTTTTGGGTTTCACCGTTGAGGTCTTTAATCCATGCCTGAATTGACTTTCTGTGCGATGTCGCAAAGCGCGAGAAGGTTAGGCTGTGGTCTTGACGAGCCGCTTCATTCTTACTGAGTGCAAGTGGCTAGGTATCAGCAGTTGTATGCTACAGCAGAGCCTTCGTATGAAGGCCTATTGTCTCTTGCTTATCATACTGCAGTCTGTCGTGGATCTGCCTCTTTGGCCCGCTTTTTAATTCCATAATCTTAGAAGGTTAGTGCGCTGTATCAGTTGTTAGTACGTGCACTCGAAGTTTGGGTACCTTGTCCAGTTGTTGATTCCATGTGGGTCTACAGATCTATCATGTTTGATTTGTGCAGCTACCAACGTCTGTTTTAGTAACTGTATAGCCCTGATAGTTATAGTTGTAATCTGTATACGAGGATCTCCCCCTGTATGCGCTTCTTTTTTCGCAATACAGGGTTGCTCTGGCGTATTCGGGGTCTCTTTGTTTTTCCATAACTTGGTAAATTTGTGAAGATTTTTTTTTCAGCATGCCTGTGAAGAAGTTCTTGCGGCATTTTTGATTGGTTATTGCATTAATCTGTATATTGAGTTTAGGTAAAATGGGACATTTTAACTATATTTATTCCCCAATCCATGAGCATGAGAGGTCTGTCCATCTTTCTGATGTCTTGTTCAAATTCCTTCTTCAGAGGTTTAAAGTTTTTTTTGTTGTACAATGATCCCTGGTGTGTATTTGGTTAGGGTTTTGTTCGCTAGGGTATTTTTATTGTTCTCTTGAGAGGCCATATTTTAAGGACATGGAAGGTTTCCTTGTAGTACTTCTTCAGTTGCTTATTGTTGGTGAAAGATAAAGGCTACTGATTTTTCTAGATTTATTTTGTATCCTGCCACTTTACTGAAGTTCTTAATCATTTCTAGGAGTTTACTGGTGGAGTTCTTAGCATCCCTTAAGTATACAATCATATCATCAGCAAAAAGGGATAGTTTAACTTCCTCTTTTCCTATTAGAACTCCTTTAATTTCCTTTTCTTGCCTTATTGCCCTAGCAAGGGTTTCAAGCACTATATTGAAGAGAAGTGGTGACAAAGGGCAGCCTTGCCTAGTTCCTACCCTTAAAGGGAATGCCGCTGTCGTTTCCCCATTTAGGATGATATTGGCTGTGGGTTTCCTGTATATGGCATTACTAAATATTTTAATCAAACCTGTGAATCACTTTCAACCAACAAATTTAGCCCACTTATAAGTGTTAGAATTACCACATTTTGGGCCTAATTTTTTTCTTTCATTTCCTATTTATTATTACTTTTATTATCTGCTTACTCTTTTTTTTTTCTCTTTCTCTCCCTAATTTCTACTCTCAAGGTTACATTTTTTTTTCTTCTATGTTGAACATTTTATTCTGTTCTGTGTCTGGTTATCTAAAGTCTGTGGGTCTGTTATGTAGTGTACATGTACACATATGCACACACGCAGGCCGTGTCATATGTATGAAGTCAGAAGACAACGTGCAGGAATCAGTTCTCTCCTTCCACAATATAGGTCCCTGGGTTCAAACTCCAGTCATCAGACTTGGCAGCAAGCACCTTTAGCTGCTAAGCCATCTCATCAGCCCTAAATTTTTAATAAGTTTATATCTTTCTCTGTAAATGTCTGTCTGTACCTGTTTGCCTTCCTTTCCCTGCTCTTCAGAAGACAGAAACTGAAGGCAGCAGTGTGATTTTATGTTCCATCCGGTGTCCACCGGGTCTTATTCTTTGTAAGTAATCTCCTTTCTCCCCAGCAGCTTTGGCCATTGTTTTCTTATTCCCAGTTGAATCACGTGCCTGGGTGCAAGTACTTTCCTTGTCTCTGATGTTGGTGCTGAGTCCTTGGCTCTGGGACTGTATTGTCCCTCTTGAGACTCACACTCATTGTATTTGGACGTTGCACATGTAATCACCTCTACTTCTTCATTTCTTTGTATTTTTCTCATCATTATTCCTTTAGCTTGCTAATAGCATCTGGGATTGTGTTTTTATTTGAACTTTCACACTCAATCAAGGACTCAGCTCAGATTCATTTCAGCAGTGGGTTGTTGCTGTTGTTGTTGTTGGGGGAGGGTCTGGTTCTGATTATTTCCAGTTGGCTCTTTAGCATAATTTCTTATTTTGATCATTACTTCAGCTTCATGTTTCTTTTTTTTAATTTTATTTATTTTTGTATATGTATGAGTGTACTGTCTGCATGTAGGTTTGTGCACCCGTGTTGTGCAATGCCACAGAGGTCAGAAGAGGGTCTTGGATTCCCCTGGAACTGGAGTTCTCCTGGAATTGGAGTTACAGATGGTTCTTAGCCACCATGTGGGTGGTGGGGATCAAACCCAGGTCCTCTGCAAGAGCAGTTGGTGCTCTTAACTGCTAGGCCATCTCTCCAGCCCCCAGCTTCATGTTTCTAACATCTTCCTATATCTTACCAAGGTGATTTGTTGTAGGAAGCTTTTTTTTTATGCCGAACAGGGACCACACAGCCTTGCTAAGGGGGATGGGGACACAGTGCCCGCTTTGCGGACACTGTGAGGAGCTGACCCCTCAGCGCAGAGGCCAGTTGGCTACTTCCCGTAGCCCGGTCTGGATGATACTTTCAACCCAGGCCCTTAGCCTGGACCCACGAGACACATGTTCCACTCTTGGCCGTGGCTTCTCACCTGCCCAGAGACTGGACAGGAATTTCAGGCTGATGGCTGATCGACTCCCTTGAGCCAGTACCTACTCACAACACCAGCTACCCAGACTGGTGATCCGCAAAGGAATCTCTTTCCAACCCCAACCCACTGGCCACCCAAACAAAATGCAGGCGTACCTTAGCCTGTATGCGTGTGATAATTAATAAAAATAATGGCCAGGAATTCCGTGATGATGTTACTATGAAGTTCAAATTTATTCCTTGCTACAGCCTGCTTTTATAAACTAAATGACATCAGTTCCCAGGACCAATCATAAGTCCCCCAACTCCATGCCACTACACATCTTGCCCCACCCAGCATCACATACCTAGGCTATGCTGCTTGCTCCTCCTTGGGGCGGTGCCCTGAGGCATACTAATTGGAAAGCCAGCCTGCACTTGGAGCTGGATTTCCCTACAGTTTGTCAGTTCCTTTAAACCCTTACCATGTCTGTTCTCATTGGCCCTCGCTTTTTTCTTTCATTCCTTCACGCTTTTTTTTTTTTTTTTTNATTTTATTTCTTGTTTTTTTTTTTTTTATTTTGGTATTTACTTGAGCAACAGGGTCTCCCATTTTATGTCGCACGAGTTGTCCTGGAGCTCGCTCTGTAGACCAGGTCCAGCGCTTGATATCCGCAGATGAATTCCTGACACCTATGCATCTGCCTACCGAGTTGTAGGGGTTAAAGGCGTGCGCACCAATCCTGGCACTTTTCTTACTTTTTAACTTGCTTTTTGGTTTTGCTAGCAGTTTCATAAAAATAACCTAGAAAAACCATTCTGAGCAACCAGTTAATTCTTCCCAATTCTTATCATGAACGACGTGTCCACGGCTGGGTTATCTAAGTCTTAAGCTTTCTAAGTATCAACAGTGACCAAATGCATCATGTGGATGCCATCACAAAAGTGCTATTTTCTTTTCTCAGATATGTGTCTGTATGCACATGTGTGAAGTTCATCTCACTTGTGTGTCTGCATCAAGACTGAAAAGATTCACAACTGTCTCCCACTGCTGCCTTTTCTTTCCTGGGAGCAGTAACAGACCCTATGGAAAAAGACTACGATGATCGCTGGCATGTGCTGTGCAAGGGTCTTGCTTTCCTTCCCATGCATACCACACATCCAGGTGTAGTCCCTTTGCGGATACAGAACCTAGGCATACACTGAGGTGCCACCTACACTTTCTCAGATGTTATTCTCGCATGCAGTTTCGCCACCAATTGTTATTCACTCTACTCTTCCTTATTTGTTATAAATGAGACTTCACTTGACCCTGGACATCCTAGATCTTATAGAATGCTAAATGGAAATTTTTATCATTCAAGCTAAAAAGTATATAGGTAGGTGGTCTGTCTTATGTGTGCCTTGTTTTGTACTCCTTTAATGGGAGTAGCTAAGTGAGTTGGCTTTCTAAACAGAATATGGATAATAATTATATGTACACAGACATATAATAAAGAATAACTTGAGGGACTTTTGTATGGGTAACCAAAAATGATATACTCGTGAACATATCGGATCATACATGGTGAATATATGTTTCTTAGATGAGCTCATCAGGTATTTTTCATGACGCATGACTATGAGTACGCTAATAATTGTATGATTTTTGGCAGCCTGTAGGGTAATAAAAAAATATCAAAGATAACTTGTCAAACTTCCTCGATATATAAAAGTTGTCGTAACTGTAGGGAGTGCCAGGATGTTATGCTCGTCATCATGAAATGACACACACTCAGCAGGGACCCTTGGGAAGGAAGGGGAGAGTATCAATCGAGGGAAGACTGCAGCAATCAGTGGACGGTTGATGACGATCGAGTTCTACATACGGTCCTGGGCTCCTAGCATCCTCACGTTTCTCTTATAGCCCGAGCGCAGAATCGGCTGAGGTTCTATCACCAGCGTGGCCTCGCTCATGTAGGATACTCACGTGCGTAATTCCCAGCACTCCTGACAGAGTTGTTTAGGAGACTACCCCAAACTGTGAGCATTTCGCTAGATCAAGTCTTTTGATTGCCACCGAACTCAAGAATCTAAAGAATCAGCTGAACGTCTCTATTAATGATACAATTGTCAAAGTATAATAGCGGGCAAGGTTAGCTGTGTCGACTACGCGAACAAATGCAAGCAGAGCTTAGCAGAACCACGCTTCTTAGATACTTCGTTCACTCACTGGTCTAACTATTTATGCCCCTGCCTATGATCCACTCACAGTGAGCTGGCCTCAATTGCCACATCGAGCTGATCCCCAGGACATCCCGAACCGTGGAGACCAACGGCGCTGATCGGACTCACTGTATTAACTGAAGCTGACTAGGATAGATTCCAATATCCCAGTTTTTCATGCGTCCATCTTACAAGCTTGAGTATCTGAGTACATTTAGAAGTCAAGATGTACTGTACTCTCCTTTCCAACTAACTTCCCAAGGTTTCTCCTGTGAATATCAGTCTCTTCTCTTACTAGTCATATTTAACATGACTATACTAAAGTTCTCAAGAGTGAAAACTCACTTGTAAATGATCTTGACTTGTTTCTAACAGTAACTAGAATTTGTTAGAGCTTCACTTGTAAAGTTTCGAAACCGAGAAGAAATTAATGTGCAGTAAAATGTTACGTTACACACCCCAAATTACATGCCAATTGTGGAACTGGGCTAGAAACTCACTTGTGGATTTATGTACTGGAATGAAAAGCAGCGTTCATATAGAAAAATACCTGAAAACGATACTATATAGCATATGGTACACAATGGAGACATCTCGAGGACACTGTGTAATAGGAGAACTGTGCCTAATTCGATGAGTGGCTGAGGACCACTGCTCCTAGCTCTCCAAAACCAACATCCTGTTGAGATTCTGTGCAGTCCAAGGCACCAAAGAGAATCCACAAATGGGGACATGTTAGACGACAGAAATAACAAGAGTAGTTCTTCTAAGGGGGAAAAGAAAAGCAACAACTTTAAAAGACGCTCTGTTCTGCATGCATTTATGTACACAGTATCTTTTGGAGTTGATGTGGTTATACAATAAACTAACCCACCTTTTGAGCCCATGATTTGATGACAGTTTCAATAGGGACTGCTTATACTGATAGTGAATATTGGAACGTGGATATGTACACATATAAACACTACAAAAGTGATAGTGGGCAAATATATCTTACAAAAAGGCACTAAAAAAAAAATTGTACTAGTAGAAATTTTATTACAATGTTTAGGCGGGCAGAGTTGTAACAGAGTTTAGCGTTGAGGCAGCAGCTCAGAGGTAACGGAGTGCCTTGTCTGTGTGCATGATACTCCCAGGTCCATACCATGTAGTTCAGACCAGGAAAAAAAGAACATAAACTTATCCAACTTAGTTCATCTTTTTTTTAATATAATGTTAGTTATTCTGGTCTGTCTTAATAACCGATCTCTTCTACTTACATGGCACACATACATGGGGGCTGGTCCATCCAAAGGCTTTTCCTCCCACAGCAGGAAAGACGGGAAGAATGACTAGGCAGACAGGGATGTCTACGCTCAGGAGAAGGTAAGCCATCAGTCAGAACGGATGAGATGCAATGACAGTGTGGGTTGGACACAACCACACATAATGACGTTTTCATGCCCACTAGCGGCTAGCACTACAGTAGAAAAATGTCAAAAGCTTTTGGAGACAAAAAAAGAACACGAGGAGACCAGTGGGTGCTACACACAAAAAGTTATATGGATTGCCTTAATAGATGGCATAAATGATGGTCTGCAATATGACAGAGGAAACACCAGGAAAGTTCATAGATACACTCAGTAGGTGTACACAGGAGGGGCAGTTCAACGTCTAAACTGGCCCGTGTGAGGTTGCCGCATAATATAAGTCAAGAGTGAATCGTGAAAAAGTGTTGCTTTTCAGAGAAGTCATTTTTTCGGGTGTCATTTCTCCATCAAGTGTCAACAAAACATTCAGATTCTTCAGTATCTGTGAAAGAATAGATGGAGAAGAAAGGAGAAGACCTGTCCTGACTCTAAGTTATTAATTTAAGGGCTTCTGTTGAGCAATGTCTCAGGAGTTAAATGTTCAGGGCCCATATCACAGTGGCCTCACTACAGACTTCTGCTCTGTAAACAGACAGGAAATGCTGGAGATGGACAGACCTAGGCGTATGGTTTTTCTTACTAGGTACGACGAGGCTCTAGACTACCATCTCTCTGTTTGGAGTGTCTTGCCATGAGGATGATGAAGCTCTATGGCATTTTCCCAAGTGGCTCTGCTCTTCCATGACCTTCTCAGTCAGTAGCAGGACTGATGGCCCCATCTCTTCCTATTTCCTGGTATGTTCATTGAAAGCCCATAGGCCCTGTCTCTCCTTTCTCATTCCCTAAAGGTAGGTGAAAAGAGAAGGCTCGACAGTTCGTTTTGTGAGAACAGAAGAAAATCAGTTTTCTCCTTCTTTCTCCCCTTCTCACTCATAGAAGTACTTATATTTTCTCTTATTTTTTGGTCTTTTTTGAGACAGGTTACCCCTTGTAGCCAATCTGCCTGGAACTCCTAATGTACACCAGGACTGGCCTTGAACAGAATCTCTGATGAAAGAGATCTTGCCTGCCTTCTGCTCTCGAGATGCAGATTAAAAGGTCTGTTGCACAGACTATGCCCCAGCGCAGGTTCTTTTCTTTTTTTAGATTAAAAAAAGATTCTTTTACAGGAACACAGGTTTCCCTAAGTAACCTTTGCTTCTCTTAAAAATACCTAGTGAAGGGGCTTGAACAGAGACCAGTGCCTACCATTCACAGTGCCCCGAGTCTATCCCTAACACTTTAACAAAACCCAGACAAACCAGAAAGGAAATGATAGGTGAGTGGAAAAACGAAATCAAAATACCCCACCCCCTAAAAGTCTGCCAAACAGAAAACAAGTGCTATATGGAACAACTGGTAGCCAGAAGCTATTTATAGAACCAGAATAACTCTGAAGAGGCCAGAAGTTTAATAAAAGGAAGGTTATAAGTGGCATGGTTGCTCTTGCAGAGGACCTGTGTCCTGATGTTCCTGAGTACCACACCATATGGGAATACACACATGTACTCCAGTTCCAGGGGGGTCCTTGCCCTCTCTGCAGTCTCCATCGATACATAGTCATTCTGTGTAAATACATGGTGGACTTACATACATGCAGGCACACACACACAATTCACATAAAAATAAAAACTAATGTTTGGCGGTGGTGGCAATGCGCCCTTTGTGACTCCTAGCACTTGGGAGGCCAGAGGCAGGCGAGATCTTTGTGAGTTTCAAGGCTAGCCTGGTCTACAGAGTACGAGTTCCAGGACAGCTGGGGCTATACAGGGAGACCTGTCTCGAAAAGACCAAAAAACGCTATAAAAAAATGAAAATCATAAGAACTAAAAATCATTAAGTGTTCTTAAAAAAGTAGGTCGAAAATTTCAGTCTCAAGATGTCAGCTCACAAAAATCTGTGGAAATACTAGGTGGGGAAACAGGCAAAGTGGTGAATAGTAATTTAACAAGCGAAATGAACAGAAAGGAAAACAATAAGTAGATGCATATAGGAGGTACACAGAACGCCATGGGAGGCCTGGGGCACAGCTCCTGCTATACTCTCTGTATCCTCTCCCGGTCCATGATCCGAACAGGAGTGAGGTGGGGCAGAGGATGGACTGGATGGGAATATAAAGAGACTTTTCCATCCGCTAAACTCAGCTCGAGAGTTTGGAGTTTCACTAGAAAAATGAAAGTCCCGCCAATGAGAAACTTAACACAGCTAACATTACTTCCGAAAGTTCCAAAGATACAAGCCAGTGCCCCTAATGCGCTAATACCATCTTAGTTGGAATTATGCAAAAGCCAAAGCTAGTTTCTGATTAACCTAAAGGATACACAGAGGCAGCAGCGACAGTTGCAATGACATTGGGTGTCGTCTGAGAGACCCACTTCGAAGCTTGCTCTCATCAATGGACTTTCAATCAAGACATTTGTAGGCTGCCTGATTACATCATGCCACACCGAGCTTGCGCATTGAAGTATCGTAACTCGTATAGGAAACTCAAGCGGGAAGCAGAGACTCACGAACTCACAGATAAAGTCTCCGAATTTTAGACTCAAGTTAGGAGATCTTTGACATTCACCTGCCCTCCGAAAACGTGAACATTATAGTAACCTGTTAAATAAAGGAGGCTGGTACAATATGGTCATCTGAAGGAAAGACTATGTGCTAGAGCTTAGAAATGAGGGTCTTATGAGATACAACCAATAATTAAATATACACACTTGGCTAGAGAAGAAGTGGCCTTTAGGCCTGTTAATCCCGAATATGGGAGGGCAGAGGCCAAGTGTAAATAGGCAGCTTTGATGAGTTTAGAGGTCAGGCCAGAGGTAACAGATAGTCAGAGATCCCTATTAAAAAAAGCAATGTTATTCCGGCACTATTGTATGGTAAACTTAAGAAAATATACCCCAGGTGAAGCGCAGCAGCTGATGGGTGGGCGCATCACTTTAATCTAGCCTACTTGGAGGTAGAGGGCAGGTGGATCCGCCCTTTTGTGAGTTAGGCAGCTAGGGTCTACAGAGCGAGTTCCCGGACAGCTGGGGCTAACAGGGTAGATACCGCTCTGTTGAAAAAGTCAAGAAAGAAAAAAGAAAAAAAAGAAAAAAAAAAAGCGGTCAGCTCAGTTCCCAACATCCAGCACTGGGCAGCTCACAGCCACTCACAACTGCAGCTCCAGGGGAATCCAACACCCTCATGTGGCCTCTAAGGGGGCTGCACTCACACCCACACATAGGCAAACACATATACATAATTTATTTTATTTTTTTGGTCTTTTCAAGACAGGGTCTCCCTGTAGCCCCAGCTGTCCTGGAACTCGCTCTGTAGACCAGGCTGGCCTTGAACTCACAAAGATCCACCTGCCTCTACCTCCCAAGTGCTAGGATTAAAGGCGTGCACCACCATGCCTGGCTTCATGGGGTGTTTTTTTTATTTCATACAAATGTAGCAATAACATGCTTTTTTTAATAGGATCTTACTATGTACCTCTGGCTGACCTCAAACTCACAAAGCTCCTTTTACCTTGCCTCTGCCTCCCATATTCTGGGATTAAAGGCCTAAGCACTTCTTTCTAGCAAGTGGTTATATTTATTTTGTATTCATGACCCTCTTCTGACTTAACAGTTTCCCTTCATGACCATTTTCCAGCTCTATTTTAACAGGTACTAATGTCCTTTTGGGGAAGGGTGAAAAGATCCTAACTTGATGTAAATTCGGAGACTTAATGTGAGTCTGGTGGTCTCTGCTTCCCGCTAGTTCCTTCACCTACATCCTGTTGCTGTTACAGGCAGCCACAATCTGATGGAAGTCCTTGGATGAGGAGCAACTTCGAAGGGTCTCTCAACACACCCAATGTCATTGGCAACTGTCCCTGCCTGCCTCTGTGTCCTTAGGTTAACCAGAAAGCTCTGGCTTTCATAATTCCAACTAAGATGGTATTAGCTTTAGGGCACTGGGACTGTATTTTTGGAACTTTGGGAATATGTTAGCTGTGAAGTTTCTCATTGGGGGACTTTCATTTTTCTATAAACTCCAAATCTGAGCTGAAGTTTAGGGATGGAAAAGTCCTTTATATCCATCCAGTCCATCTCTCCCACCTCACTCTGGTCGGAATGGACCATGGAGAGGAAGAGTATAGCAGGAGCTGTGCCTGGCTTCTGTTTACCTCCTTAGCATCTCTTTTTTTTCCTTTCTGTCATTTCGCTTTTAATAACTATTCACCACTTCCTGTTCCCCCCAGATTTCTCACAGATTTTGTGAGCTGACATTTGAGACTGAAATTTTTTGACCTACTTTTTGAAAAACTTTTGATTAGTTTTTATTTTATTTTTATTTTTATTATTGTTTTTTTGGTCTTTTCGAGACAGGGTCTCCCTATAGCCCCAGCTGTCCTGGAACTCACTCTGTAGACCAGGCTAGCCTTGAACTCACAAAGATCTGCCTGCCTCTGCCTCCCAAGTGCTAGGATCAAAGGCGCATGCTACCACGCCCAACGATTAGTTTTTATTTTATGTGAATGTGTGTTGTGCCTGCATGTATGTAAGTGCACCATGTATACACAATGACTATGTATATGAGGATGCCAGAGAGGGCAAAGGACCCCCCTGGAACTGGAGTTACCATGGTTGTTACCCACAGTGTGTGTACCAGGAACCAGACACAGGTCCTCTGCAAGAGCAACCAGTGCCCTTAACCTCCTTTTTAAACTTCTGGCCTCTTCAGAGTTATTCTGGTTTCTATAAATAGCTTCTGCTACCAGTTGTTCCATATAGCACTTGTTTTCTTGTTTGGCAGATTTTAGGGGGTGGGGTTTTGAGTTTTTCCTATCATTTTCCTTTTGGTTTGTTGGGTTTTGTTAAAGTGTTAGGGATAGACTCGGGGCACTGTGAATGGTAGGCACTGGTCTCTGTTCAAGCCCCTTCACTAGGTATTTTTAAGAGAAGCAAAGGTTCTTTAGGGAAACCTGTTTTCCTGTAAAAGAATCTTTTTTTTAAAAAAAGAAAAAAGCTGCTGGGCATGGTGGCACAGACCTTTAATCTGCACTTGAGAGGCAGAAGCAGGCAGATCTCTTCACAGAGATCTGTTCAAGGCCAGCCTGGTCTACATAGTGAGTTCCAGGCTAGTTGGGGCTAAAGGGAGACCTGTCTCAAAAAAGACCAAAAAATAAGGAAAGAAAGACTTCTTGGGAGAAGGGGAGGAAAGAAGGACAAACTGATTTTCTTCCATTCAAAAGAACTTCGAGCCTTTCTCTTCTCACCTACCTTAGGGAATGAGAAAGGAGAGACAGGGCCTATGGGCTTCAATGACATACCAGGAATAGGAAGAGATGGAGGCCATAGGTCCTGCTACTCTGAGAAGGTCATGGAAGAGCAGAGCCGACTGGGAAAATGCCATAGAGCTCATCATTCCATTGGCAAGACACTCCAAACAGAGAGAGGTAGCTGAGCCTCGTCTCCTGTAGGAAACACGGTCTGTCCATCTCCAGCATTTCTGTCTCCTCAGAGCAGAAGTCTGTAGTGAGGCCACTGTGATATGGGTCCTGAACATTTAACTCCTGAGACATTGCTCAACAGAAGCCCTTAAATTAATAACTTAGAGTCAGGACAGGTCTTCTCCTTTCTTCTCCATCTATTCTTTCACAGATACTGAAGAATCTGAATGTTTTGTTGACACTTGATAGAGAAATGACACCCGAAAAAATGACTTCTCTGAAAGCAACACTCTTTTTCACATTCACTCTGACTTTGTAGGCAACACACTGGGCCAGTTTACTGAACTGCCCCTCCTCTGTGAACCTCTGAGTATCTAGAACTTTCCTGGTGTTTTTCCTCTGTCATATGCAGACCATCATTTAGCATCTATTAAGCAATCCAATTAACATTTTTAGACACTGTTCTCCTGTGTTCTTTTTTTGTCTCAAAAGCTTTTGACATTTTCTACTTAGTGCTAGCAGTGGCATGAAAACGTCATTATTGTGGTGTGCCAACCCACACTGTCATTGCATTCTCATCCGTTCTGACTATGGCTACCTTCTCCTGAGGTAGATCATCCCTGTCTGCCTAGTCATTCTTTCCCGTCTTTCCTGCTGTGGGAGAAAGCCTGGATGATCCAGTGCCCCATGTATGTTCCCATGTAAGCTAGAGAGATCGGATTAAGCAGACATAACTAAATGATTTAAAAAAAAAAAAATGAACAGTTGGATAAGTTATGTTCTTTTTTTCCTGGCTGAACTACAGGTTGATCCTGGAGTATCGTGCACACAAGACAAGCACTCTACCTCTGAGCTGCTGCCACAACGCTAAACTCTGTTAAACTCTGCTCCGCCTATAAACATTATAATAAAATTTCCTACTAGTACAAGTTTTTTTTTTAGTGCCTTTTGTAAGATATATTTGCCCACTATCACTTTTGTAGTGTTTATATGTGTACATATCCACGTTCCAATATTCACTATCAGTATAAGCAGTCCCTATTGAAACTGTCATCAAATCATGGAGCTCAAAGGTGGGTAGTTTATCTGTATAACCACATCAACTCCAAAAGATACTGTGTACATAAATGCACTGCAGAACAGAGGTCTTTTTAAAGTTGTTTTTCTTTTTCCCCTTGAGAAGAACTATCTCTGTGTTATTTCTGTCGTCTCAGTCCCCATATTGTGGAATCTCTTTGGTGCCTTTGACTGCACAGAATATCAACAGATGTTGGTTTTGGAGGCTAGGAGAGTGCTCACTCACCACTCATCGAATAGCACAGTTCTCCTATACACAGTGGTTGAATGTTCCATTGTGTACCATATGCTAAGTATCGTTTTTAGGATTTTTCTATATGAACTGCTGTTTTCATTCCAGTAATAAATCCACAATGAGTTTCTAGCCCAGTTCCAACATTCATGTAATTTGGGTGTGTGTAACGTACATTTTTACTGCACATTAATTTCTTCTCGGTTTGAAACTTTACAAGTGAGCCTAACAAATTCTAGTTCTGTAAGAAACAAGTAAGATCTTACAAGTGAGGGTTTTCACTCTTGAGAACTTTGTTATTAGTCATGTAAATATGACTAGTAAGAGAAGAGACTGATATTCACAGGAGAAACCTTGGGAAGTTAGTTGGAAAGGAGAGTACAGTACATCTTGACTTCTAAATGTACTTCAAAGGATAAACCTCAAGCTTAGTAAGTGCCAGGCTTGGTTACAGCATGTAGAAAAACTGGATGATAATTGAGAAATACTATTATCCTAGTCAGCGTTAACAGTTTAATACAGTCTAGAGTCATCTGAGACAGGAACCTCAGTGAGGGATCTCCACATCAGACTGGCCTCTGGGAGTGTCCTTGGGGGATGGACCGCCTCGATGGTTCCTACATTGGTGGGCCCAGCCCACTCTGGGTGGAATCATCCCTAGGCAGGTGGTCTGGGCTATTAAGAAAGCTAGGTAATTAGGAGCCAGTGAGTAAGAATCAGAGAGTAAGTCAGCTGGAAGCCAAGTTCTGTCGTGGTTTCTGCTTCAAGCTCCTGCTTGAGCTGCTGTCCTGCGTCTGTCATGATGGACAGAAGCAAACCCTGGCCTCCCCTAAGTTACTTTTGATCAACTTGTTTTATCATATCAACAAGGAGGAAACTAGAACAACTGTATTCTTTTGATTTTTTTTTTTTACCTTTTACAGGTAGCCAAAAATCATATAATAATTTGTCCTACTGAATTGTATTTTGGGGTAATCACCTAAAAAAATTCCATGTATGGATTTAAAATTATACCAGTAATACAGTATGATTCCTATATGTTTACAGTATATCATTTGGTTACCCATAAAAAGTCCCTCAAGTTATTCTTTATTATATGTCTGTGTACATATAATTATTATCCATATTCTGTTTAGAAAGCCAACTCACTTAGCTACTCCCATTAAAGGAGTACAAAACAAGGCACACATAAGACAGACCACCTACCTATATACTTTTTAGCTTGAATGATAAAAATTTCCAGTGCTTTCTGATCTAATGTTCACAGGGCAGTGAGAGTTCATTATATAACAAATAAGGAAAGTAATGAATAACATGTGCAGAAACTGCAGCCAGAATAACATCTGAGAAGTGTGGGGCACTCAGTGTATGCCTAGGTTGTATCGCAAAGGACTACCCTGTGTGTGGAGCATGGGAAGGAAAGCAGACCTTCACAGCACATGCCACATCAGTAGTCTTTTTCCATAGGGTCTGTTACTGCTCCCAGGAAAGAAAAGGCAGCAGTGGGAGACAGTTGTGAATCTTTTCAGTCTTGATGCAGACACACAAGTGAGATGAACTTCACACATGTGCATACAGACACATATCTGAGAAAAGAAAATAGCACTTTTGTGATGGCATCCACATGATGCATTTGGTCACTGTTGATACTTAGAAAGCTTAAGACTTAGATAACCCAGCCGTGGACACGTCGTTCATGATAAGAATTGGGAAGAATTAACTGGTTGCTCAGAATGGTTTTTCTAGGTTATTTTAGAAACTGTACAACCATAAAAGCAAGTTAAAAAGTCAAGAAAGTGCCAGGCATGGTGGCGCACGCCTTTAATCCCAGCACTCGGGAGGCAGAGATAGGTGGATCTCTGTGGGTTCAAGGCTGGCCTGGTCTACAGAGCGAGCTCCAGGACACCTGGTACTAAAAGGGAGACCCTGTCTCAAAAATACCAAAAAANAAAAAAAAAAAAAAAAAAAAAGTGTAAAAAGTTAAGAAAGCAAACTCTGATGAGAGATGAAGTAACCTTTTAAGAGTTAGAAATGAAGCCAGGTGTGGTGGTACAAGTCTCCAATCCTAGCACCCAGGAAGCAGAAGCAGGCAGATCTCTGTGCATTTGAGGCCAGTCAGGGGTACATAGTAAGATCCTGTCTCAAAAAATAATAAAATAAGAGTTGGAAGTACAACAGTAGGATTGTCTTCTGGAGAATTTGAGTGTGGAAGGAAATTTAACGTGCATTATTTGCCTTACTAGAAATGAACTCTCCTGTCCCTGTCCGGGAGGCCGTCTTCACTCTTCTGAAATTACTAAGTAGGGCAACTCTGTCAAGAGGGTTTATGCTATGTGGGCTGTCTGAGTTTCTTTTCTTGTTCCTGAGATCAAATACTCTAACAAAAGTTTTCAGATTTTGGAATAGGTGCCAATTGATAATGAGATACTTTGGAGATGAGGCCAAAGTCTAAACATGAATTTAGTTCATAGTTCATAAGAATTCCTTCATGCTTCAGGTCTAAGGTTTCATATAAACCATATATACACAGCCAAAAGATCATTTTTATTTTTGCAACGCTTTTGTGCATCTGTTTTGACTGTGACTTGTCAACTGAAGATCAGCTGTGGAATTTTCCACCTGTAACATCACTGTTGGCATACAAAAAGTTTCAGATTTTAAAGCTTTAAAGATTTGGGGGGTTCATGGTTAAGACTAGAGAAATAGCTCACTGGGTCAAGCACCTGCTATACATGCTTGATAGCCTGAGTTCAAATCTTCAGAATCCACAAGAGCTAGGGCAATAGCCTGTGTCTGCAATCCCAGTACTCCTGTGGTGAGGTGGGAGGCAGAGGCAGGAGAATCCCTGGAAGCTTAGTCACTGTGGCATATGCCCATTTCCTGTTTACTTTCTAGAGCATTCTGCTGAGCATTCTTTTCTGCCATTTACTAAATGTCAACTGTAGGCCATGTTTAAAACCTTTGCCTGGAGCTGGTGGGCTTACCAATTTACATCACCCTGTTAAGAAGCATTGAATAAGGGGCTAGAGAGATGGCCTAGCGGTTAAGAGCGCCGACCGCTCTTACAGAGGACCTGGGTTTGATCCCCCCAGCACCCACATGGCGGCCGAGAACTGTCTGAAACTCCAATTCCAGGAGAACTCCAGTTCCAGGGGAATCCGACACCCTCTTCTGACCTCCGCGGCATTGCACGACACGGGTGCACAAACTTGCATGCAGACAGTATATTCATACACATACAGAAATAAATAAAATTTAAAAAAATAAAATAAAATAAAAATAAATAAAATATTAAAAAAAGAAACATTGAATAAAATATGAAAATTGCTTTGAAGAAAAATGGAGGCTAACAGTGAAACAGCCCATTAGTGGCCTAATGTTCACCCCGTTGAATTCAGAGTGTCACCTTGTGCTATTGCCAGACCCAGAAAGCAAATGCAAAGGAAAAATTAGGAACAATTTTCATATAGCAGCCATTTATGGATTCCCTCTTGCGGATCAGGCACTAAGAGCGCAAAGAACAGGAGACTGGGTCACTCTGTAAGTGACTCAGGTTCCTGCAGTGATTCCCCACCTTCAGACAAGAGCCAGAGGTGCCGTGGCTTGTTCCGTGGCTCTGGGAAGTGGAGCCTCTTGGAAGACACATATCTGTGCAGTGTATCTACTTCTAGAGCTCTTTCTTATTTAAGTAATCAGGAATATGAGCCAAGATATACCAAGTCTTTTAAAGGTCTAATGGTCTTCATTTTTAAATAGGATATCAAATGATTTGCAAGATATTTCAGCAGCTACTTATCAGACATCTGTGGCTCTTAATCTTAATAAGCTGTATCTCTGAGCTGGGCTTAGTGTCACATACATACAGGAGGTAGAAAGAGAATCAAGAGTTTATAGCCAAAACCTTAGCTATATAGCTAATTCAAAGTCAGCCTGGGATGAGCCTGCCTCAAAAAAAAAAAAAAAATGTAGCAATGCGATATTTTGATCCCCTGGCATTCTGTGTAGTTGGTTGCTTCTTACTACTTAACTCTGTGTGGGCGCTGAGGTTTTGCTATGTAGTCCAGCCCGGCCTGCAGCTTAGGGTCATCTTTTCTGCATCAGCCTCTCAAGTTCTGGGATCGTACATGTGCATCACCACGCCCGGCTCTAATTACTATCTTAATAGTTGGCTGGACCATTTGTTTAGTCTCCCTGTCTTTCTATTTCCAGTACAGTATGGCCAATAGATTAAATTAATCATGCGGCCAGTGCACTCTGTCTTAGACCACTTCTATCATTGTCCTGGCATTTGTTTCCTAAATGACTTTTTAAGGTATATGAAAAATTGCTTCAATTCAAATAGCAAGTATGATTATGATGTAGATGCTGATGTCTTCTATTCCTGATCCATGGTTGCAGAAAAGGCTGCTTGATTTCTGCATGATCATTAGTCTTTGACTCTAGCACATGGCCTTTAGTCTCACATTTGCTATTTACTTTGGTTGAGTAGCAGTGCTGTCTGAGAACAGGTTGAAAGGCTTGCCAAGGCCCTTCAGTTAATATCAGTAGTTTTAGGTTGTTTTAAGCACATGGAACATTACATGAGACCAGCTCTCAGAAGCTCAGAACTTCTACTTTCAAGGCACTGAATAGGAAGGACCTCATTAGTATTTGGACTGCAACAGCCTTTTATGACCTCTTTCCAATAAAATTCTGGCATCACTTGCTAATACGCACAAAGCATTTTCTCTCCTGGCTGTCACCTACAGATTTGCTTCTAGGACTTTTTTTTGTTTGGTTTTTGTTTTAAATCTTCCTTACAGTAACAACCAGGTTAACAGAAAACTAATCATTTTCAACCCTTTTTAAATAATTTTTCAGAGGGACTGGAGAGATGGCTCAATGGTTAAGAGCACTGACTGCTCTTGCAGAGGACCTGGGTTCAATTCCCAGCACCCACATGGTGGCTAAAAACTGCCTTTAACTCCAGTTCCAGGGGAATCCAACAGCCTCTTTTGACCTCCGCAGCATTGCACAACACAGGTGCACAAACCTACATCCAGATAGTATACTCATACACATAAGTAAAAGATAATAATGATAATAATTCTTCAGAGACCCACTCATTTGGATGTTTTACTTCACTTACTGGTCAAAATGGATGTATTTAAAATTTTCTTTTTTCAGGAAACAAAGGTAATTGATTGATCATTTGTTCTTTTAAAGAGTCTCTCCTCTTCAAAAGTCTGAAGTTGTTGAAATGGTTAAGAAACAAGTCAAAGTCATTACACTTGCAATTGGAGATGGAGCAAATGACGTCAGCATGATACAGACAGCCCATGTGGGTGTTGGGATAAGTGGCAATGAAGGCTTGCAGGCAGCAAACTCTTCAGACTACTCCATAGCTCAGGTAAGGCCTTGTTGCTGAGAAACAAACCATCATTCCTTTCCATCACCTGACATTGTGAAAACTGAAAATAATAATAATGTACTTCCATTCATCTCTTAGTTCAAATATTTGAAGAACTTACTAATGGTCCATGGTGCCTGGAACTATAACAGAGTGTCCAAGTGCATCCTGTACTGCTTCTACAAGAACATTGTGCTCTACATCATTGAGGTAACAGCCGCTTAAATGTACAGCCCTTCTCCTTGCACACTTTGTTCAATTTTTTTTTTCCTTTATGAAGATACTTTCTCATAGTACTTTATCTGCTCACTTGCTTTTTATAACTTCTGAAAACATCTTCAAACCAAAACATTGTCAGCCATGAAGAATAATTAATTTTTAGACTCTAGCTAAAAACGATAGCTGAAAAAGGTCACTTTGGTAGAAATATTGAATTAGAATTGCTAATGAGGTAATCTTTCAGTTTTTAAAAGACTAGAAAGCTTAAAAGTTTATAGAAGAAAACAGTATGCTGTTGAGGGACAGTACACATATAGAAAATGTATTTGGAAAGAAAAATAATGATACCAAATACTACAAAATAATAAAATTTAATGAAAATTAAAGAAAAAAAGGAAAGTAGGAGCTAGGCATGGTGGCACATTCCTTTATTCCCAGCACTCAGGGTACAAAGGCAGATGGATCTCTGAGATCAAGTCCAGCCTGATCTATATAGTGAGTTCCAGGCCAGCTGGGGCTACAGGGAGACCCTCAAAAAAAAAGAAGAAGGGGGGGGTGACAGAAGTACAATGGGAGATAAGGCTTCTGATTCAGGGGAGGTGCAGGGCTGGAGTCTGGGAGGACACATGATGGGATAGCTGTCTGGAAGGTCTGTTGTCTTAGATCTGTGTCGTACACGGCTATTTCTTGCTATCCGGCTCTGTTTTGGTTTCTGAATTTAGTAAGTTACAAGACTTTAGATAAGAGACTTTTCTAAAATGTTCTATTCCTGTGTCCTTTCCATGTGTCCACTACGACATTATCTTTTAAATGAAAATTTGGGCTGGGAAAGTAGCTTGGTAAAGTACTTGCCTTGCAAACCCCAGGGGATTTGGTGCTCAGAACCCACGCAACCGCAACCAGACATAGACGTAATCGCAGCCCCGGGAAGGCAGGTCATCCCCAGCCAGCTGAACCTACTAAGTGAGCCCGGACAGTGTTTAAAAAGACAGCAGTGGATGGGTTTGAAGGACCCCAACTGAGGTGGACCTCAGCATACATACAGGCAGACACATGTGTACCTGCACACACACACACACACACACACACACACACACACACACACTGAAAATTTGGGTCAGGAGTACCACTTCCACATTTCTTTTGTTCTGCAAATATTTTGGCACCAGGCACCAGGCTTAGCCCAGTAGCCGCAAAGTAAGTGAAGCCCCAGTGCTTTCCTCCAGCAGCTGACCAGCAGGATACAATGCAATTTTTAATTTTCTCGGAGCTACATTAGCAAAATGCCAAAATTCAACCCCAGATTGATTTTAACATCATATTTTAAGTCAGTTAAATGTTAAAAATATTACCATCTTCACCATGTAAAAGAGTACTAATTTTTCATTCTTTTTTTTACATTCTACATTCTCTTCTGCATACTAAATAAATGTTCAGGATTTGGTCTTCCAGCACATCTCAGTTTGGAGGAAGCACCCTTTAAGTTCTCTGTGGCACATAGTACATTGACCATTCATTGCTTACATTCTGTTAACATGTATTTAGTATGGGGGGATCAAGTGCACATGCCATAGTCTGAAGACAATTTTTTCTTTAGTTAGTATTTAAGACAGAGTCTTCCCTTAGTCACTGCTGACCTGGAACTTGTTGTGTACACCAGGCTGGCCTTGCTTCACAGAAATCCAACTACCTCCACCTCCCAAGTGCTGGGATTAAAGGTGCTTGCCACCAAGCCAAGCTCCAGAGGACAAGTTGTGGGAATCTGGTATTTTCTTCTACCACATACTTCCAGATTCCGATCCCAGGTGATCAGGTGTGGTAGCAAATTCCGTAGCTCCTAAAACATCTTACCCACCCTTGTTTACATTTTTTTCTTTGTGCATTAGATCTTCAGAAACTGTACTGTAATAATGGAACTCTTGGTGTTAAGAATCTCAAATACCTCTCTTTTATTTTCTGGTCTTTTTGAGACAGGGTCTCCCTGCAGCTCCAGCTGTCCTGGAACTTGCTCTGTAGACCAAACTGGCCTTGAACTCACAAAGATCCACCTGCCTCTGCCTCCTAAGTGGTAGGATGAAAGGCATGTGCCACCACGCCAAGCTTCAAATGCCTCTTAATAGCTCTATGGTATGTGGCCACAAGCTCCCAATAACTTAAGAAAACCCTCCATCTCCCACACCTACCAGAACCCACCCACACCCTCAGGTATTTGCTGTGGGCCCCTTACAGATGACTGTGCCACTTTGCCCTCTATTCTATGAACCATTTCTCTGCATCTGTCAGAAGGATATAACCTAACCTTTTATGGAATTAAGATCCATATTTTATACCATAGAAGCAGACCCCCACATCTGTCCTGTGCTGGTTGGATACTGCTGGATACTTGGCTCAGCTGCCACTATCAGAAGTCTGATTAGTATTTTGAAATTTAATTTTAAAGTATGTTTAAAATTAAAATTAAAGTTAAAAAGCCAAAGTAACAAAATACTTGGAGACATAAACATTATTGATTACTACTAATTTGTCTGATATAATCTGTACTCTAAGACCAAATTTATGTTCAAAATAATTTATGAGTTTTTTTTTTTTTAATCTTTGAGGTCAGGAGTATGGTGCATACCTGTAATCCCAGTCTTGGGAGGATAAGGTAGAGTATCACAAGTTCCAGGCTGCCCTGAGCTACCTAGTGAGTCTATCTTAAAAAAAATTTAAAAAAAAAACTTTGTTCTATATATAAATTTTGTGATTCTTCCCTAAAATGATTATTTTTATTCCCATCCCCTCTGTCTATGTTACTTTCCCAAATATATATTCTCATCTAAAACATGAACATTCAGAAGAATGATACATCTTATCGACATGGACTTTTGAAGACTTTTAAGCCAAGAATTTAAAACCAGATAGCCATATATCTGTGTATAAAGGTATAATTTTTTAAACGAAGTAAGTACATAGTTGTAGAGGAGCTGACAAGCAACTGCTTTTAAAATCTAAATTGACAACAGTAAAGTGTGCAAAATTTATGTACTAATGAGAAAAATAAAAATATGCTAAACCCAAGCGAAAACTAAGCCTACACACTCTGTTTCAAACCCAGCATTGTGTGATTTGTGGTCGTTTAGCCCTAAATTTGATTTGGCTTTGGATTTAGAGTCTCTTCATGAGATATTTAACACTGATCACATTTTTAACACATTAAAAAGGAAGTGAGGTTGAAACTTTACTGGAAACCTCGTTTTTATTTTTCTTTTAGCAGTTTATGGAAATGTATTTTGAATATAATTCAACTGTCTTGGAAATGGATTCAACTTGTAAATCAATTCCTCTCATACCCGACTTTTGCCAGCTAAAACAAGTTCTGCAGATGTTAATGGCTCATGTCAATACTGAGAATGAATAGGCAGAAAACACATCGTTGCATGTCTCTGGCAAGGACAACTGCCAATCTCCAATCTCCCCTTTCAGTTTTTGTGCTGATCAGGCGTGGGAGCAAGGAACGCATTGACTATTTGTAAGCTGCTGCTTAATATGCAGAAGTGCTCCATCAGGGAAATGTCTGTGGAGCTTTGGCTGCCACGCCTCTGCTGGGAAGGGGAACTTGGAAAAGAATACCAGGAGAGGCAGGTCTGAAGTTTGTTTACTCATAAAGGAACAGTCTTAAATCCTAAGGGTTTAATAGATGATCAGCAAAAATCCTGTTAGGGATCATATTAGCTAGCTCCTCCATCAAAGAAAATGAGAGCCAAACAAACAGATTCAGCAGGTGGTGGTAGAAAGCTCTTGCTTCCGGTAGCTCCCAGGCAGACGTTCTAGGTGTTCACTTAAATTATTGGCTCCTTCTAAAAAAGACATTTTTTTTTTTCCTCTGAATCCTCTGATTCTTTCCTAGCAAAGGAAAACCTTTTCTTAAAAATGATTGGTGGAATGTAGGTTTTCTGCTCAGATCCCCAAACAATGTAGTGTTTCTAATTTCCAGAAGCTTTCATTAAAGTCAATAAGGTGATACTTTCCCAGCAAGCTGTGCTGGGAAAGGGATTTCCTGTGAATTTAAATAATCTAGTCTCCACCCCAGAAGGCCTGGTGCTTGCATTCTGCATCCATGGCAAAGGAGAGAATTTATGTGCTTATGGTAATTCAGGTTCTCTCTAAATAGCATGGGATATGTTCCTAAATATACTGCTTAATTGCAAATCTCAGACTAACTTGAACTTAGCCTTCTGATAGACTGCTTTCTTAGTAAAGACTTTCTCTTTGAATACTAAAATGTTTGTATAAAGATGCAAATATCGTATTGGAAGTTCTGTTCTTATCTAGACACTCCATCCTCTTTAAAAAAAAAAAAAGCAAGAAAATAAACATTTTGGAATGTAAAAACTAAATCTCTGAGCATATGTTTCACCTAATTTTTGGTAGAAAAACTAAAATGGTAAAGATGTGTTAACTCCCCACTAAATTTTTTTCTGTTGTAACACAGTTCATTGATATATTTTAAAATATATGTATGGAGAGAGAGAGAGAGAATTTCAAATTCAAAATAATTTGCAAATAAAGCAGAGCCTTGGTTCAAAATGTACTTTTTCTCTCTCTCTCCATATATATATACATATATATATATATATATATATATACACACACACACACACACACACATATATATATATATATATATATATATATATTCATTGACTTAAGGAGGATCTTAAAGTTTAACCTCGTCGGGCTGGAGAGATGGCCTAGCGGTTAAGAGCACCGACTGCTCTTGCAGAGGACCCGGGTTCGATCCCCAGCACCCACATGGCGGCTAAGACCCGTCTGTATCTCCAATTCCAGGAGAACTCCAGTTCCAGGGGAATCCGACACCCTCTTCTGACCTCCGCGGCATTGCACGACACGGGTGCACAGACCTACATGCAAAACAGTACATTCATACACATAAATAAATAAAATAAAAAATTAAAAAAAAATTTTTTTTTAAAGTTTAACCTCGTCATGGTCTTTGAATAATATAGAATGTTATGGGCAAACAAGCTGGAGGATTCACTTTGATGAACATTGACTGTACATTAGTTTAATAACAATTTTTTGTGTAGTTTCGATGACTTCAGATGCTTTTAAAACTTTTCCCTTGGATGCAGATCATGTCCACTACACTGATTTGGTATTTAGAAAACCTCAGCTGCTCAATTTTCCTCCCTGAAATGTAATATTGCACTTCATAGACTGCAGAGGCCAAAACTGAAAGTTCCTCCTTAAAAAGTCCTTGTTTTTTCCATCCTATCCAAGAAATATATTGCTGAAAACAACCACAGTCACTATCAGGAAAGGATAACCACATCCAGGATCTCACAAATATGTATTGACAGCACCCACAAGTCAAGAAAGACAAACAGAAACACAAACAAAGGCCTTAGAGTCTGTCATCACTTCATACACACTATGGGAAAGGATAGACTCAAGTTCCCCAGGAGATGCTGTGCTCTTCAAGTTTTTATTTATGAATGATCTGGCTCCCGGTTTGGGGAAAATGTTCAAACACTGAGCAAAGCAAGTAAGAATCTCAGCTTTGACTCTGATGCTATGCTTTTGTCATTGTTGTTGTTGTTGTTGTTGTTGTTGTTGCTAATGTGCTACGCCCCAGACACAATCTGGACTTACTTTTCATACTCGCTAGCTCTGTTTTATTTTCCATCTCATGAAGCAGACATTGGTCCTTACACACATGCTCGACAATCCCCTGCCACTAGAAAAAGGAAGAAGACTGGGGTGGCTATGGAAACTGCTCCTGGGGAGGCCAGCCTGGGTCCATATTGATAAATGGTGAATTTGTAGCAGTTCATGCTTCCATAATGAGGTTAAATGAAACGTGAAGTGTAGCAAAGTTCTCCCAAGCCGCACGTCAAGACTTCGTTCCTCACCGTTGCTGTTCTTGCTGCGTGGTGCGTCTGTAATCTCCTTACTGGGCCAGGCTTTCTACTTCTCCAAGTCAACTTGATTTTTAATTATATTTAGGTTGGCTTTACTTTTCAATGCATTCTTTTTTCAAGGTATTACTAATAGTCATAATTTCTTGTGTGTTTTAAATGTATTTAGTAGAACTCTGCATTACTGTTAAATTTTGTTTCCTAAGTTAAGGTTTCTCTTTCAAAGAGAATTTTAAAGCATATAAAAATATGTTCTAGTAGTTGATTTGATTTTCTACACGTATTAAAATTTAAGGTTAAAATATGTCAATATATAAATTCAAATTTAACATTTTGCTGGCAGTAATTCTCAAGAAACTGTAAAAAGAAATGAAAGAAAAGAAAAAAATAAAGAGAAAAGAAAAGAAACAATTCTTAGCCCATTAATTTCATGTTAAGAATTTATCTATCCTAAAGGGAAAAAATAGATGTGTGGTGTTCCAGTTAGAAATCATTTTTAATAATAAAAGCTGTTGCTCGGGCTAAATCGTAACACTGTAGAGGTTCTGCTTCTGTTAACAGCATATTAAAAGACATGCGAGAACTTGAGAAAATACTTACTTGTAACATTAAGGGGGATGAGTAGGATGTGACCCTATATGTAGTTGAACTCAAATAAAGCAAACCTGTAATTTTATTTATATAAATTATTCAACTTATATAGAAAAATGGTGATTCTATCATTACAGAAAATTACTTTCTGAATAAGAAAGTATAACATTTATAATAAAAAAAGCTTTACCTGCATTCTCAGGGATCTTGAAAAGGGCATTAAAGTTGTCACAATTTAATGGCATGTTAATATATTCACATTTAGAAATGAGATGGTATCTATTTTTTTAATCTGCAGTTGCCTGCTTGGCTATAGAGCATTGTTTTGATTTGGCAGGTAGATTGAATTCTGACTCAAATAACAGCTATATAATGAAAGCACTCCTTTAAATCAAAAGTAAAGCACAGATATGTCACATGTCACTGTCAAGAGGTCCTGAAAATAATCTGTTGCTCCTTCTACTGTGTAATGCTGGGTTTGTACCTTGTTGAATTTTTTTTTATCCTAATTCTAGGGTTTGGGGTTTGTTTTCTTCCTAGATCTGGTTTGCCTTTGTCAATGGCTTTTCTGGACAGATCCTCTTTGAAAGATGGTGTATAGGGCTTTATAATGTGGTAAGTTGAGCACATTTGAGAATTGTCTTAGATAAAGATTCACCTGTCATTTGACATTGTGGTAAAATGACCCATTCGTCACTTCAGATGTTTACAGCGATGCCTCCCTTAACTCTTGGAATATTTGAGAGGTCATGCAGAAAGGAGAACATGTTAAAGTACCCTGAGCTGTACAAAACATCTCAGAATGCTCTGGACTTCAACACCAAGGTAGGAGCTGGTGTCCCTTAATCTGTTCAGAAGGATCATCTGTTGCTCTAAGTACAGAGCCTTCCATAGCAGAGAACGTGCCAGCCCCAGAGAGCTCCAGGCTGACATGGCCAATGAACGTTCTACTATGGAGGTAGAAAGGGTTTCATTGGTTAGATTGGGGTAGGGTTTTTGTGTTACAAAATCAGAATGAGGGCTGGAGAGATGGCTCAGTGGTTAAGAGTACTAACTGCTCTTATAAAGGACCCAGGTTCAATTCCCAGCACCCACATGGAGGCTAACCACCATCTATAACTCCAGTTCCAGGGGATCTGACACCCTTTTCTGACCTCCCTGGGCATTGCGTGACATGGATATACTTACATGCATGCAGGCAATACACTCATACACATAAAATAAAATAATAATAATAATAATAATAATTAAAAACTATAGTCTTTGGAAAGTAACTTCTTGTTTGCTCAGTACTTCCAAAGCTTAAAATTCAAAATGCAACATAAAAGTATTAGTCTGCCTGTGTTATCATTGTTGTTGCTTTCATTTATCCAGAAGTCTACATTTTCTTTTGTTTTTTTTCTTTTTTTCATTAGCATACAGAGTGGCAAGTTTCCTTATAACTGCTCATAGGTGCTTAATGTGGCTTGTCCCTCTGCCCCAGCTCCCCTCCCTCTTCCCTGCTTGTCTCTTCCATCGGGATAGTTCCCTTCTCACTTCCCCATCTTGTGTTTTATTACCCTCCCCAGTCCCCTTCCTTAAAGCCTCCACCTCTCATGGGCCCCTTTCTTATTTCCTCACTTCATTCTCACCGAAGAACACATGTATAAAGTGGAAACTAAGCTCCACATATGAGAGAGAACTTGCAGATTTGTCTCTCTAAGCCTGGGTCACCTCGGTTAATCATATAGTTTCCAGTTCCGTCCATTTTTCTATAAATTTCATTTTTCTTTTTGGCTGAATAAATTCCATTGTGTTAATGTACCATGTGTTCATTATCCATTCGTCTGTTGATAGACATTTAGGCTTATTCCACTGTCTGAGTTTGTATTCTGCATGACAAGTCATCTCTCGTAATCCGTGGCATTTGTTCAGTCCCCCAACAAAACATATCTTGCTTTCTGTGTAGCTTACTTTCGGCAAGTATGCATTCTAAAGTGTTTCCAAGCTGGTGTTTGGTAATGATTCCAGTTTCTAGTACAATCCCAGGGAAGAATTTAATATTGCAAGGTAAATACATTTTGAAACTTTAATATTTGTGGATCTGATTAGTAGTAAAAGAGAAAAATCAACAAATGCAGTATACTTTCATAGAATTGTTTCCATTTAAAAATTAAATGTTTATTAGTATATTATTGATAATTAGGCATAATCATAATTCATTTTTAACTTCAGACATTTTTATTAATTTATAAAGCTTTCTGGTGCCATTTAATCTCAGTATACCAAGAGTCGAGTCGAGCAGTGTTTCTCTATACCCATGGACTGCACACCATAGATGGTGGTGTTGAGTTTATGACTAAGGTTATCTTCTTTCGGAGGCTTGGTCTCCATGAGCACTCTCCATGGGTGTCTGGCTACACATGCATTCAACTTGATGAGTTTGGTTTACAACTTATTCTTAACATAACTGAAATTGGCTAATTAAAATGACATGCTGAGTCATCCTTTAATTCATATGGATTAAATAAATATAAAATAAAAAATATATTTCTAGTGGTGTCTTTTTAAGCCATTACTATTTGTAATATGTCTAAATTAATATTTTGATATTTTATTTTTTTAAGTTTATTTATGGTTCACAGTTTGTGTCAAATTCTACCCACATCGCTGAAATGTTTTTTTAATTATTTGTGGCAGACATTTTCAAATGATGAAAAGCTACAGTCAAGGCATATACAGTGGTCATGAGTTCTTGTTTCCCTGAAAAAGTGATCTGAGAGGCAAGAAAGTGCAGGCTTGTATATTAACAACAGTTCCCACCAGTCTAGTGCTCTGTGTCAAGCTCAGCTGCAGGTCTCCATCTATCGCAGTTTGGACTCTGTGGCTCTGTCTCACGAGTTAACTTCCCAGACACAAATGTGGCCTTATCACTCTTGAATGAAAGTATACACTGACCCTCTCACGACTCCCCAGTCATTCCTGCAAAGCCTCATATGTCCATGCCCTCCATAGAGGATGATATGGGCACAGTTCTATGGCCAGGAACAGGGAATAAGGGTGGCATGTATATTAATAAAAGCAACTTTTCCTTCTGTCTTTTATTGTTGAAAAAGAACTTCGTTATCTGTAGATCCCAGACATTTAGAAAGTTACCAGATCAACTCAACTGGGTAGCACAATTCCCATATCTATTTGAACATGTATAGCTTATATATTCAGGTTGCTGGCCATTTTTCTAGGGCTTATGGATAATTTTTTCAAATGATTTCAATGAAACTGTTTGATTAAATCCCATCTAAAGTGTTTTAAAATTCAAGAACAAATGGTTACAAAATGCATAGTTGTCTACACAGCAGTTGCTGGGGGTCCCTAGTGTAGAAGCATTGTTGCCTTGAATGAGGAGGCCTGCATTTGTTATGGTAAAAGGGGTCGGAGGTTCTGGGGTCGTGACAGGGGTTAAAGGATTAGCGTGTGACAATAAGTATCCGTCAGGAAAATGGAAAAGTAGAACTAATTTTTCTTGCACCCACCTGTGCTTTCTGTCAAATAAAAACTTGTGGTAATGGCACGGTGAGGAGAAGCGGCAAAGGTTAATGAGCAACACAAGTTCAAATGTGTAATGTATTGGAGCGTAAATTGGATCATACAGTCCAGCCAGCATGGTTCGGTGAACTAACAAAGGCGATTGAGATCACAGTGGAAAATTTTGGGAGGCAGGCAACTTAATATCTGTTGTTTGAACAGCTTAAAACTATTAATACATGCCAATTTTATTTAACATAAGCTTTGTTTACAAGAAGTGCTTTTAAATGACAAGCCTACAACTGTTCAGAGGGTCATAAGGATTCTAAACAGTTTTTTTTAATAACTTAATCTTTCACATTCATGTTACAAAGAAAGTACCAATGATTCTTGCTCTCTTGTTCCTAATATATAAGACATAAAAAGTAATGGCTGTTAAGTGGGTAGCATGGTTTCTGAAACTTGAGATTGACAGATGTTAAACAATTGTAAAAATCCTTTTAAAAAAAATTCAGACATATTCACAATACTTTAATGAATATATAATCTAATTTTAGACTTAATGTTATGATATATATACCTGAATTTCTATCGAAAGAAAGAGAGAGAGAGAGAGAGAGAGAGGAAGGAAGGAAGGAAGGAAGGAAGGAAGGAAGGAAGGAAGGAAGGAAGGAAGGAAGGAAGGAAGGAAGGAAGGAAGGGAAGAAAGCATTGTGTATTTTCACCATTGAAACACACTAGCAATAGGATAGGAAAAAGAAGGGGCTTTCCCCAATTTTGGTCATTTAAAGATCTGTTCTAGAATTATGAAAAGAATCCCAATGTAAGTAATTTCAGGGTCTGCATTTATTATAAGTTTTTTTTCTCTTTTGTAGGCATAAATTTAAACTTTTGATACTGGATTCTTTTTTAAGTAGGAAAAAAATTCTAGTGAAGCTGAAAAAACATTGTGAGAAACATAAAAATAAATAAATGGGCCATGCAAGTCTAAGAGGCAGAGAGTGTCTGTCAGCTCTGTTAATCCACAGTGGTGGCCCAACAGAAACACAGTTTGTGAATCTAGTTCATAGATAAAAAGAGAGGTCAGAGGTCACAGAGCAAGTTTATCACAATGGTTCTCATGGATTCTTGTTTTCCCTCAGGTTTTCTGGGTTCACTGTTTGAATGGCCTCTTCCACTCAGTGATTCTGTTTTGGTTTCCACTCCAAGCCCTTCAGTACGGTGAGTAGGAAGACATGAATGCTAAGAGACGGGGTTTCACTTTTCTAGAAAGCTGACTCATTGTCAATATGTGTTAAAAGTTACAGTACTGTTTCATTTAATGGTATTTTCCTTCATCTAAAATGTATGCATCCATAAATTGCGCACACAGTGAAGGTTTTTTATGGTTCCTTTGGGAGCCAAACGATTTAATCTATGCAAAGCCTTTCTTCTTTCCTTCTCGTGGTTCCCAACTTTGCCGAGAGTTAAACTTAAGGACCTCTTTTTCTTTTTACCGATACATACTGTGAGGATAATAAGTGCTAAGATTTTATGTTGTCTGTTCATTATACCTGTGAGGCCTGTGTCGAGCATTTTGGATTGAACCTAATCAGACCTGCTAGCATTTTCGAGTGGATTCAGGCCCATGTTACAGATTAGGTTTTTAATGTGTTTCCTTCATCTTGAAGTGAATTTTATATATCGGTTTTAAAAGAGAGGACCATGGTAATGCTTCCTACATGCATAAAAATGATGAAGTAGCACTCTAGGAAGGATTTTTGTCATGCCTAGCCTGGTGCTTTGGGGTCCCAGAGGAGACCTTGCCCTGAGGCACTGCAGTGCTGTGTTCCAAGTCTATAGGAATAAACATGCTGGCTCATTCTCCACACAAGTACCTGTCATCCTTCCTAAATCCAGGCAGACCCACCATCTATGTGCTCACAGTTGTTTGATTCTTGCCTATGTACAGCTTCTTTTCCATAGGTAACCAAGTTAACCCTAGTAAAACTTAAACCAGACCAAGTGTCCCAAGGCTTAGCAACCTTGCAACAAAATCTCGGGCATTCAGACTGCTTCTTGCTGGGCCCCAGATATGTCCAGAGAGGCTTTCCCAGGCAGTTCTCCCAGACCCCCCCAGTACTGCATCCCCCTGTCCCCCTGCCAGTACTTGCCTGTCGTCCTGTGATATGTTCGCCTCTTTACATCGCCTTCCTCTTCTCAGCTTCAACAGGCTAGGGAGTGAGTCCCTTTGGTGGTACTTGCTGTGCTCAGAGCAGTGCCTAGCTTCTCATAGTTACCTAGTCAGCTGTGGATGGATTACTGCAGCTCCCAGCATGAATGAACATTACAGAGAAATATCCTAGTCAAGGTAGTAAATAATGTTCAGTTTCAAAGTCACGAGAATGACTTTGTTTCCTTTTCATGTATAATTCACAAACTGTAACCAGTTCAAAAATACACAGTTCAATGGTTTTTCTGTATATCCATTGAACTATACATAATACGTCAGCATTGTATAATGCCAGAATATTTCATCACCCCAGAAACAAAGCTTGTACCCATTAGCAATCGCTGTTTCCCTGCCCTCCCCCCCAGCCCTTAGAAACCACTAATTTTTCTATCTCTGTAAATTTGCCCATGTGGACATGTTATATAAATGGAATTGTATCAGTGAGCTTGGCTTGAGCACTTTGCTGCATCAGTCAGTACTTCATTCCCTTTTCTGGTTCAGTTCTATTCATTGTGTAGATAGATATACCATGCTTTACTTATTCATTAATTAGTTGATGGACATTATATTGTTTCTACTTTTTAGAAGGATAAAAATTATCAGTCCAGGATACAACTCAGAACACCCTGACCTTAGACAAATTCACCTAGTAAAGTTAACTTTCAAAATGTAAAATTATCGTAGGAATGAAGCACTGGGCATCACCAATGTATTAAACTATTATTTCAACACCTAAAATAGAAAAGGAAATATAATATCAAAAGTAAGCCCAACCAGACAGGATGCGATACACTTTTGCAATACCAGATCCCACGCTATGTTTTCCTGGGAAATAACCTGTATCAGCCTGACCGCCCCCAGCAACTGCTACCTGTGGAATTCAAATTCACCCAAATCTAGAGAACATTTGACTTTTTCCTCAAGGAGAAAGTTATAGGTAGCATAAACTTTGTTTAACCAATTTGATGTTAAGGGCTTTGTAATTATTTTTACCTTTTTCCCCATTTTTAAATAAGGACTAGGAGACTATGGGGCCTATTTTGTTTTGTTAGTTTTCAAAGTATTAGAGAACAGAAATATATAAATATACTATATAAAATATGACTCATTTTTAATGGAGCAATTCTCAGAGTTGTCTGTAGACATCATATACTACCGGAAACCTTTTACTGGAGTCCCTAGGGGTCAAAATGTCAGTGTCTATAAATTTTATAATATTAAGACATTTTTGTCTTTTTTGTTATTGACACAGAAGCAAGCAGTGGCAGATCAAACTTCTGGTGTGTTGACGTAAATAATGGCAGTGTCTTCGCCTTCTTCACTAAAGTGAACCTAGTTTCACTGAAGATTGTCTTTGAAGAAGCCTTAAATCCAGTTCTTTCATCTAACATTGAACATAGGACATTCTCAATAATATTCTGATGGGTGGGCATGAAGGCATGTGCGTTGCATTCCAGAGCACAGTGGCTTTGTGGGAAATGGTGTCCTGTAGTTGAGCCCTGACTTCCACAGGATTGTAGTCATTCATGAGTAAAAGACCCATGCCAAGTGCCACATGACCAATAGATTTCAGATGCTACACTGACAACTACCTTTAATATGACCACCCCTACCCCTAGAAGAAATTGCATGTTGAGTTTTGATGTACAGTCAAAGAATGATTGGAAAATATTACCAACACAGACACACACACATTGTAATCGCATGCATATCTCTACAAAGCTAGATTTCTCTGGCATATTTTAACAAAAACAACATGTGTGAGTCCAGCTGTATTCTGTTAAATTCTGGACATTAAGGAGATTATAAAATTGTAAAACAATGCCAATTTTCTCACTCATTTTTGTTTAGGAAAATAGTTATTTTTCATAAAATCTGTTTATATGACTTTGCGTTGGGTTTAGTACTGTTATTTTTAGATAAAATGCAGATTTTTTAATGTTCTGTTTTAATTTCTAATTTGGTAAATGCCGATAGCTGTAAACCATGTAGAAGACCCTCAATAATTTCTGAGTGAGTCTGAAGACCAGAAACTATGAGAGCGAGTGACTTACCAGAGTCATCCAAATGCTCGGTCCTCGCTTCAGACACTCAGACAGCCGCATGCTTGGGGCTAGGCGTGTATATGACCCTGAAGACCCCACCAGGGTGGGGGGGCTTCATACCACATTTCCAAAAGGAGCTGTGTTCCATCCATCGGGCTGAAGAAGCCCTGCTGGCACAGGCCTGGAGGAGCCGTGCTGGCCTGTCCATAGCCCAGCACCACCCTCCTCGCCTCACGCACACTTTATTCACACACGTTTTGGGGACACTGAGCTTTGAATAAATGCTGAGTCGGTACACAAATTCTGTCTCGCACATACCAAAGCCATCAAAATTTTCGGTGGTGCAATGTATCCATTTTTCCATCACTTTTTTTTTTATATTCCCTCATATTTTTTGACCAGTGATAACTTCTCTTTGTTAGCTATGCCTTCATCTAAAGATGTGTTTGTTAACTCCTAGAATAATGAAAGACTTCAAATATGCCCAGAAATTCAGCCAGACCCTCAGAGAATCCTGTGCCTGGCATGGTGTGTGTTGGGGGGAGGGGTTCCTTGCCTCTGAGCATGGCTTCCTATGTGTCCCTCTTGGTTCTGTGCAAACAGCTTTTCTGAGGAGGTAGGGAGAAGATTCTGCGATCCTCACTGATTGCTGACAGGCACCTGTGTCAGGCAGGATTCAGAGCACCGCATCAATGTGTCTTAATGCTCAGAGCTTTAAGCTTTCCCAAGGATTGGTTCATCCTTTATATATGTATTTATTTTAACCTTATGGACTCTAAGAATTGATTAGCAAGTCAGATTTCCCGCTTCACACTGACTCTTGGAATTCTGTTTAATTTGTGGCCCATCTGCAGCAGCTCTAAGAGACTGGACAGCAGCATAGTCTTCCAGGTCCACTTCATTTTTGGCCCCACTATGTGCCCTTCAGGTCCTTAACTGATTTCTCTTTCCTCGACCCTCTTTCATTTTCCTTGGGAAAATCTCTGCTTTTCTTGCAGGGACGGTTTTTGGAAATGGGAAAACCTCGGATTACCTGCTTCTGGGAAACTTTGTTTACACTGTGAGTAGAGGCTCTTTGCTTATTTGCATATAAAATTATAGCCTTTCATCTATACTCATTTTACTCTAGATTTAAATGTGGGCAGGACTGGATTTAAAGGTTATTTACAGTTTCCTTTGAAAATAAAATAAGCTGGGCATGATGGCGCATGCCTTTAATCCTAGCACTCGGGAGGCAGAGGCAGGCGGATCTTTGTGAGTTCAAGGCCAGCCTGGTCTACAGAGTGAGTTCCAGGACAGCTGGGGCTATAGGGAGACCCTGTCTCAAAAAGACCAAAAAAAAATGAAGTAAAATATTTGGAGTATTAAAAAGCTTGACTGTATAAAGTTTTGCTTTGTTTTGTGTGTTTGTCGTTTATTTTTAGACATAAGACTTCAGGCTAAAGCCCAAGCTGGTTTTGAACTCAAAATCCTCCTGCCTCAGCCTCCCAAGTGCTGAGATTATAAAGCATGTATGTACCACCACATTCATTCTCTATACAAAGTTTTAAAATGAGCATTAGATTCACTAACTTTAAAAGATTTCTGTCACTTTCATTTTCAGTGGTCCATCTTTACTCTTAATGCCTTGTTTCCCTTTGGGGGGAAGGACTTTTTTCTTCAATTTTAAATTTCTCCTCAAACTTATAGCCCTTTCTTGAATGTTAGCAAATGTCATCAAAGTATCTTTGGTGTTTCTTGGGTGTATAACCACTAATTTCTCTAGAGGCTCATGAAAATTAAAATGAGAACGGTCTCCAAGGTTAGAAGACATTTTCCCCACGACTGCCAGTGCTCACTAACTCCGACCACTGTAGACAATAGGAAGCAAAAAGCACTCAAACCATTTTCCTTAAAAGTCAAGAGCAGCAAGGAGCTCTACTTCCTGTCCTCATTCAACATTCCATACCGGTTTATTCCAGCCTTCAGCTCTGAATTCTGTGACCAGCGCTCTGTCCAGTCCTTATGTGCCTCAGCCTCTACGTGGACAGTGTGTGGCCAGCTGGCTGTTGGTGTGGCTGGCTCTGTTGATTAAAGAACTGTGATATGGTATTCAACTGTCCTGTTGAGCCTGAGTGTGGCTCAGAGTGGAGGACATGCTTAGCACCCCTGAGGTTCCAGGTTCAGTCCCCAGCAGTGAAAGACAGAACACAGGCATCTCAAGTGTTGGAATAACTGAATGATAGAAAATTATCATTTTCTATCATTCACTATGCTGATTAGGTTAATGAGGAATTATCTTAATCCAGTTAGCAGGTTGGGCATGGCTGTGGGGGATTGTCTTGATGGTTAAGTGAGGTGGCAAGACATACCCTAAATGTGACCAGCACCGTGCCATACCTGGGCCCTGGACTGTCTGAGTTGAAGAAAGCCAACTAAGCACTAAGCAGCAAAGTTCTGTGTATTTTTCTCTCTGCCCTTCGCTGTGGCTATGAAGCTTTAAATTCCTGCCTGGACTTCCTGGAAATAATAGACTGAACCTAGAATTATAAGCAAGATAAACTCCTTCCTCCTCTATATTGCTTTTTGTCAGAGTGTTTTATCACAGCTGCAGAAGTGAAGCTAGGACGCTCAGTTAACCCAGGGGGTTTGGGTTTGGGAAGATCTGGGGGTTTCCCTTCCAGTGAGAGCCTCCCACTGAAGGAAGAAAAGAAAATCAAAACCCTGTTTGAGGGGTTCATTCTCTTAAACAGCATGAATCCAGAAACAGAGCTGTGTAAATGCTTAACTAAGTAGGTAGAAATAAATCCCAGTATAATAAAATCACATATATCACGGATGTCTCTTGAAGACACTTCAAAGTCTCTGGTCTCTGGAGAGTGTTTTTCTTTCATTTTATCATTTATTAGAATTTTTTAAGTAGCTTAAGCTAAGTAATATTCACATCGTAATGAGTTTTATGTCTACAGATATTAATTATAATTTGCCACCTTGCTAAGGAAACCCAACTGCACCCCCGTAGCTTAACTTTGCAAATCTCCTGAGAAGTGTCTAAGCACATACCATGGCCAAACCCTCAAAGTATGACTGGACATGGTGGGCATTGGTGGTCACCAGGGCCAGGCAAGCAATGTGATTTCAGTGCCACAAGCTACTCTAAGTGCCCAGAGTTCCCTTGACTTGCAATATTTTTTACTTGTAAATGTAAATAGATCATAATAGTAGGAACACTGTTCTAAGTGTTTAATGTTTGGTGTTTTAATCTCAAAAAGAAATTAAAAACAACCCTCTGAGGAAAAGTGTTAGTTTTACATTGCTGCAGACAAATACCTGAGCAAAATAACCGAAAAAAGAGTCTCAAGAGCTGCCAGTCTAGGGCAGTTCGGGTGTGGTGGGCAGTGCTGCTGACATTAATGGCAGCCATGAAGAAGGCAGAGCGCATGTGCTCGTGGCATTCTCCCTTTCCTCCTTTCATTCCATCTGGACCCTGCCAATGTGATAGACCCCCACATTCAGACCAAGTCTTCCTCCTTTAGACAGTCCCTTCTGGAAACATCCACATAGACAAACTCAGTATCCTTTATTAATCTCCTACGTGCTCCTTGGGCTATCTGCTCAATCACTATTAACTGACATAGTAGGTGCGTTTTCTCAGTTCCAGTTTCAACATGAAGTACCTGAGACATTAATACAGATGAATTAACTTGGCTCATTCATTTACCAGAGCCGCTTGTAAGTGATGTGGTCCTGTGCACAGATAAGCTGACTCCAGGCCAGATGCATCTAACCACTGCCGAGTCCTATAGAAGACACAGAGGAATCAATCTATCCCTTATTTCCTCCTTTCAGAATTACCCATAGGTTCCCATCAATGGTTTGTTTCAAGAAGTGACTGACTTTCATATCTTACTTTTGGAGGACTGTGTATACATAAAGTTCCAGAATAAAGGTTTAGATTCCTAAACATCCCATTAGTTTTGCTTTTATACATTAGTCTTAAAGTTCAGGACGTGAACTTTTAGTGAAAAAGATATTCTAAAATTGTTAAAGGAAGCTTTACCATAAGCATACACTATCGCTATTAATGAATTATACAAAGTGTGGGCAAGGCGTCCTAGGGAGCCTCATCCTGGGGAGTCTCATTCCTAGGAGCCTGGTGAACAGACTCTGAGATTGTGACTATGAGGAGAAGTAGAGAAGGGCAGGAGGAGCCATGCAGTTGGCAGCTCTCGCCATGTCCTAATGTGACCCACTCAACTAATCTGTCTGTGATACACACAGATGGTTCAATTCATACCTATTTGTTCTTTATAATCCTCTCTGTCATCAATAAACTACCATATATATGAAATGAAATTATATCATATTCTCCCTTTCTGTTTTTTAGTTTGTGGTGATTACTGTGTGTTTGAAGGCCGGCCTAGAGACATCATATTGGACATGGGTAAGAATATCTCTAATCACTGTGTCCCTTCATTCTAATGCTGCCCATTGTTAAATTGTGGAGCCCTGGGCTTGAACAGAAAAGAACTAGGGATTCGGGCATGGAAACATCAAGTTAAGGGCTGGAAAGATGGCCTAGCTGTTAAGAGCGCCAACTGCTCTTGCAGAGGACCTGGGTTCGATCCCCAGCACCCACATGGCGGCTGAGAACCGTCTTTAACTCCAGCTCCAGGGGAATCCGACGCCCTCTTCTGACCTCCGAGGCATTGCACGACACGGGTGCACAGACCTACATGCAGACAGTACATTCATACACATAATAAAATAAAAAAAAATTAAAAAAAAAAGGAAACATCAAGTTAAACAAGTTTATAACCAAACATTTTTCAGAGCTTTTAATGTAGCATTGTATACTGTTACCATCCCAGAGAGTTGGAAGACTTTCAAAACTTATATGTGCCATGCTTAGAGTTATCACAAGACTGATTTTCTATAGAAAACCTATTAGAAAATTATTCTGAAGATCAATAAAATCAATGAAAGATAGCCAGGCGCAGTGCCGCACACCTTTAATCCTAGCACTTCGGAGGCAGAGGCAGGCGGATCTTTGTGAGTTCAGAGCCAGCCTGTTCTACAGAGTGAGTTCCAGGACAGCTGGGCTACGGGGAGACCCAGTCTCAAAAAGAAAAAAAAAAAAAAAAAATCAATGAGAGATCTGTTCTCAGATACTTATAGATACACAGTCTAAATAAAACAAATGCCATTTACAATATGTTAACTTTGCAGCAAATCCACTTCCAGGTAGAGAGACTAAATAAACAAGACAAAATCATATGTAATGCTCAGGGGAAAGATTGAAACAACAAATTAGAATTTGATAGTCAATAACACCTGGGTAAACAGGTTTCAGAGAGAGAAGAGACTGAAAGTTATGGTAATAAAGATAAAAATAACAGGAGAGAACCAACAAACAAGACCCTAGAACAATTGATTCATTCTGAATTCCTGTCCGCAGACATCATAACTATTGTGGGAGAAATTAGTGCTTAAAGCTGTGGGATACAGGAAAGCATGAATGCACACAGTTACATGCTAGCTCCTAGAGATGGTATTTTTCTGAATGTAGTGGAAATAAAGTGCATTTGTGACCATTTCACTGTGTGCTCCGTTGGCCTGGGAGTGTCTTGACTCCGATTTCCTTCCTCGCAGTTCAGCCACATTGCCATCTGGGGCAGCATCGCACTTTGGGTGGTATTCTTCGGCATCTACTCATCGCTGTGGCCTGCGGTTCCGATGGCGCCTGATATGTCTGGAGAGGTAATGCAGGCCGATAACTCATGATCCAGCAGAACCTTAGAAACCAATGTCCATTAATGACCCTTCATCATCTTTAACATGATCTTCCATTTGGTGGATTTAAATTCAAATAGCATTTGCCCATGTAAAAGCTGTTTTCAAATGCCACAGTCGGAAGCGATAAATCCCCAACTAATATTTTAAACTTGAACATTTAAGTTAATTCTGACTTATCCTTTCATAAACATATAGCTGGCACAATAAAATATGGTTGTCGGGAGCTTGCATCTTGTTAGGACTATCCATATAGAAGACGCCTTTTTAAAATGAGACTGTAAATCTACAAGTCCATTTTGGATAAGAGACGTGGGGAAGTGGTGGCTCTGACGTTAGGCCCATCGGTCATTCCTTCTGTTATCACCCATTCTAAAGAGAAGTCAGCTGTCACTAGATTGAATGCACTTTTGAGTTGTCTTAATGACATCAGTTTGGCTCTCATTTTGAAAAAATTAAGACATGTGGCATTCAGCCTTATCATACTCCATTTTCAATTCTTTTAGTTCTTGTTATACTGGTAGGAATTGAGTTATTAGGTGTTCACAGGGGAGTGTCAAAAGATCCGACTTCCTTCAGAAGACAGTCCAGCAGTAGGGGGGGCTTATGATTCCAATTGCAGGAAATTTGACATAAAATGTATAAAAGAAAATGTGGAAAACATTTTGGGATTTCCTGTGACCTCACAGTAACTTGCAAATCAAGGTAACATGAGCCCTTTTCAGTCTATTGTTTTGCCGCAGCCCCAGGAAACCTTTCCAGCGGTTTCCATGCACTTCTCGCTCTAAGTACTGCCTGAGTAGCTTTCACTTTTGACAGTCTGGTTTATAGATCATTTTCATGAAATTTTATCTGACAGCATCCTGCTTTTTATAAATTAGCAGAATGCAGACACATTTTAAAAATTTTTTGTGGTTAGATTTATTAAAGAGAGGCATTATGTACCATTACAGCAAAACCAGGCCCGTTGAGAAGCCCACTCTTCCTTCCACCAAACCTGAAGACATCTTTTGAAACATATACTGTGAAGCCTAGAAACTTTGCAGCATGTGTTCTAAGGCAAACAGAGAAAAAGCTGTGAACGAGCCTCTCCCTTGCCCGCTTTCTGAGCCTCCCCCCCCCAAGAGAAAATTGTTACACATATATGAATACATGTGTCTCAAATCTCTGATAATACTACTTGGGAAAGCCAGTAGCATCTGCTCTCTGTTTCTGTTTGTGACACTGTCTAGTTGAGCCTGTATTTCCCCAAGGTCAATTCTAACTACACTCCTTTTCACGAGACAGTATGCCTGCCTCATTTTATCCTATCTATGAATGTTTATTTTATCTTCAAAATGAGTAACACAAAAGATTTGGAGACCCAGATAGTTTAGACAACTGTACCCAGTGGGTTTGATGACAAGAACTGAGTTTTGACCACCTACTTACAGGACAAGTGTGAAGTTTGACTGGCTTTCTGCCAACCAAGTAGAATTCTGCCCTTGCCTGTGGAATTCCCAGTATTACCTAAACACAGAACTTAATGCTGTCTCTTGAGACTCACGGTGACGCTGGGTTTAATTCAAAGTGAAATGAATGTCAATACTCAATCACATTTTTGTTCCTTTCATAGAGGGTCGGAAGTGCTAACAGGAGTTCTATTTCTTCTTGTTTTAAAACTACTGCAACTTTGAATAAAGTATTTACATACCTGGTGTTTCACTGAGAAGCTAAAGAATAAATTAGTTCAGCTGTAGGCTCTGCTAGCTTATCGAAAATATGTCAGTTGCGTTTATCCAAAGAAAAGGACAATTCTTTAAATTTACCACATACTTTAGTGTTTGTAATGTATTTTGATGTACACGTACATGTGTGGACTTGTGTGTAAGTGAACCTCAACTCTAGCAAAGGATTTGACAGAAATGCCACTTACAGTGTCAAGTAGAGGCCATGTACATTTGTTTCTTGGGCACCAGAATATATATACTCATTCCCCAAAATGTTGTATCTATACTGTCGTTAACATTTTTATGGTGAAAGCATGACTGTGTTATAACTGTAGTTATATTTAAATACTATATTTAAATATATATATGAATACTATATTTAAATCAAAACTATAGACACTACATATGTATGTATATATATATATATATATATATATATATATATATATGGAAATTTCACCTATGTGCCAAGGCTTATATCCATTGTATACATACTTATGCAAAATTGACTGATCATCTGATATAAAGTATGTCTATTCATCTAACTTTCAGTGCATTATTGTGACAGCATCATAAGTATAAATTACAGCACCATTCTCTTGAAACACCACCCAGAACCCTAGGACTCCTGATGTAGTGTGCAGATAACTTTCCGTTATCACCAATAGCAAGGCCATCAGTATCTGGTCCAGAGACAGCACATGTCCCTACAAGCCAATCCCGCCTTTTCTTGACAGCAGTTCCTTCTAAGACTAAATTGTGTCCATGGGTCAATTTCTGGTTGCCTAACCATTTGATAAAGGTTTCCAAGGTGGTAGAATATAGAGAATGGAGTAGCAGGCTAAAAACAGAAACCCTATTTATCCCCCATGCTGGGGAAGGGGGGGGGGCAGGGAGGACACTTTGGAGGCCGAAGCACTTTGTAACTTTAAAAGGCTATTGACTGAGTAGACAAGCTATTCCACAAGGCAGCAGAGCTGTGGAAAGAGTCATAACAGTAGTCATCTCAATGGTGTTGAACACGGACTTCACCCAGGTACTTCTCTAAGAACTTTTGTGCACAGCCAGTCAATTTGACAAACGTCTACGGCACTTCTTCTCTGGACTAGCCACTGTTCTAGGCACTGGAGTCAGGAAAGGTGTCAGGCTCTGACTTGAGTTTACACACAGGCCTCTAACTCTTATGCTAGGAACCTTCACATGATTATTATAGGAAACCAAGTGAGAGATGCTGGTGTCTTGCACTAGGAGTGAGAAGAGGTCAGAGGCTGAGAGCTTGAAGGTCAAGGTGGTGGAATTCGCTGATGGGTGGGATGTGAACTGGGAAAGAAAGAATCGAGGCTGATTCTGGGGTGTTCACTGTGAACAAATTTGCTAGCATACCAAATACTGGCTCTGGTTCTCACCACAGACTTGATAGGCTAACCAGTTTAAAGATGAAGAAACCATGGCACAGAGGCATTAAAGCTGACCTCCCGTTAGGATGCAGCGGCAACAAGACACTTGTTCAGCTGTCTGGTGACCTTTACTCAGCTCTCTGGGACTAGTTGTTAAAAACATTTGTGCTGCTTAATCTGGCCCTCACAATACTCCCTCATTGACTGGCCTCCCAAGGATTCGTCTAGAAGAGGACACTGTTTTCTGTTGTCAGTACTGCTTCTTTTCCTGGGCACTGATGCTCCAGTGGTCAGTTCAGTGCCACAGTGATGGGTCCAGATGCCAGTTGTGGCTTTCTGGGATAATCACCATCTGTTGCATGATGAAGTTTTGCTGGTAGAGTTGAGAGAGGGGTTAATATTCTTTCCATTTCCCGTTCCACTCTGTTCCCTGAGCCTTAGGCACAGAGGTTACATTGTAGATGTGTCACTTAGGGCTGGGTACCTCACAGTCACCTATTCTCTGTGTTTGTTGAGTTGTAGAACTTTGTAATAATCTCCACCTATTGCAAAAGGAAGCTTCTTTGATGAGTGGTAACAAGTGTGCTTGTCTATAAATATAAGGATACATATTTAGCATAAAGTATGTTGGTCTAAGGATGTGCCAAAAGTAGGTTTTTCTCTAGAATCTCTTTGACCTCTACAGCCATGTGTATTTGGCTATGTTTATAGTACCACACAGGAGTTCCCTCACATTGAGGAAGCCTTAATTCCAATTAGACAGCTGTTGATTACCCCCAAGATAAAAGTGTCACTACTGCACCAGTAGAGATTATTTTCTGGGTCCGTCATTGTTGTGGTTCATAGCTTTCCAGTTAGGTAGCATCATTCATTGGTTTTCTTTCTTGGCAGTTTGCATAGTAGCATTTGATACTATGGGAGCCAATCTTCAGGGAGAAGGCTTCCAGATCAGTGCTAGCTTCGTTGCTCCAAGTCCTGTGTCTGAAGTTACCTTCATGTTCTGAGAGGCGATCAAGGGTTGTGGCAATAACCTACATGGGTTTTTTTTTGGGGGGTGGGGGGTCTCCTGGATTACCCTGACCAATAACTCAAAGGGAGGTTTCCCTCAGCCCAGGCACTCTAATCAGCCCCTCTTGTTCTTCACTCCATTACTAGCCATGGCAATACTTTGAGGTAGGTCCTCACATACATTTTGCAGCCACAGACTGGTCCAGTGGTCTCCTCAAGGTTCCAAGAATCTAGGCTGCACTTGCAGCCCAGACTCTGCCTGTCCTGTGCACCTACTGTACACTCTGCTGTCTGTGATTTCTCCCTTCACCCTTTCTTCCCTCTCCACACTTTTTCTCCCAGGCTTCATGCCCATTTAGTGCCAGTACCCTGGATTAAAGCATTTATACTTGTTTCCGTGTGGTGGGTGACATAGCTTGCAGTTATCTGCCTGCAGCATCTCCATCATCAGCTCTCCATGGTGGCCTTTGTCATCCATCCAAAGTTTATTTTGTGCCGCCTTGTAGTTGCTTTCCTGTTCACTTAAACTCGTTCTCTGCACCTGGACCTGCCCGGAAGCTCATCCCCAGCGCCACAGCATAGCACGTCCTTCATTGACTCCCAAGTTGGTGGCTCTTGGTTGGTGGGCAGGGTGTTCCCCTGTAGAAACATTCCTCCAGAGTCTTGCACTGTGCATCCAACACAGCCATTCAGTGTCCCTGCGTATAATAATGAAGCAGATGATAATGATTAATAAATAACTCAGTAATCCAAATTACTGAAATACTGTTTTTAAAAATAAGAATTGTGAAATCAATGGGAAGAAGTGGCATCTCTGAAGTTAAGGCAGTTGGAGGGAAAGTTTTAAAAATAAAGAGAAAACAGTACAACAAGCTTGGCTAGAACTTTAAATCTGTCTTTTCTTCGCCTCTCACAAATATGGTTGTGATTTAAGAGGATGACTTTTTTCAGACCCGACTTGTATTTTTTTCACACTACTACAATTTATGGGGCAAGGTAGGCCCTAGGGAGAGGGCCACGTTATATAAACATAGACCGGCCTGCTCTTCCGACATGTCTAGATGATGGCACTGGGTATTTGGGGAATTTCCATAAGAAAATGTTTTAGCCCATATGATTAGTAAACCAGATTTAAAAAACAGAAAAGCAGTTCTATCAAGCTCAATCAAGGGTCATTTCATATCAGGATTAATACCAGAAGCTGGGTTTCGGCAAAACTTTTAAATTTATTATGGCACTGCAGACACACACTGTAAAGCGCCCGCCCCACCCCCAGCGCCATCTGTTACTGCTCTCCCTTGCCTCGGGGACCTATAAAACTACTGAAGGAAATTGAAGTTAAGGAATGAGCATGTGTTTTACAGAATTTCAGATCTCCTGATTGAGGTTTGTAAAGTCCATCTGAAAAACAATAAAAATCTTTGCTGGGCCCTTTGCTGACACCCTCGAGCAAAAGGCGTTCACAGACTGCAGGGCTGATAAGGTTCCCTAAATTGTGCTGTTCCCTATTCTATCCAGCATCATAAATCATCTTCCATATGAGGAACTTCCTGGCTAAAATGGTCTGTATTCATCTATCAGCTTTTAATTACTAGACAGCATATAATAACTTATTGGTTGTAAGCCTAGCACTTGGGAGGTGGGTCAGGGGTTTTATCTAAGATTACTGTGTTAAGCCAAGTACCCTGGAGGGAGCCACTTCCCTGACCTCCATCAGATGTTCACCAATGAGCCAGCGACACTTGCGAGCCCATCCAGTAAAACATGCCTTCTGTCAGAGTCCCTGTGCTCCTGGTAGAGAGACAGCTAGCGGATTACCACTTCCTTAGCGTCCTAAAGAGAACTGGTATTGTTTTTTGTGGCTATAGCAGCCTTCCCCCATTGCAGAGCAAGCGGAGGGTCTACTGAGTATCTAACTTGCACAGGGCTCCTTGTTACACCCTAGAGGAATTAGAGACCAATGGAACTTGTCCTTACCCTTCAGGGTCTCCTTGATAAGGACACAGCATTGATCTCAGAGCTGAGAGCCAGATGTGGTCTACCAGGATGACCGTGAGAAGAGCACAGTAGAGTGTGCATACTCACTCCCTGTGTGGCAGAGCTTGGGAGGCTCTGTGGAGCCAGTTCTTCCTCATACTCTTTTCTTCCATAAATATGTGTGGAGGGCTCAATGAATGCAGTCACTGCTGCAAGGCAAAGGATTATTTAGGTAAGATCTCCAACTGCAGTTCAGACTGAAGAAACCAGGAAGCAGCAGAAAGTCGCAAAACCAGTTAACAAATGACTGAATACTGAAGGAGTGAAGACGATTTTACAGAACAGTAGATGATGGGAAGAAACAGAGTGACAGGAGACAGGATTTAAGGGGTGCCCGAGGAGGTCTCTCTGAAACTAGGGTGGTTAGGATGATGCCTACTGCATGAAGAAGACCGCGAGAACAGCTGTGTTCTGAGGCCTGTCCATTTAGACAGCAGCCAGTATGACGGCAGCAGAGGGAGGACAAGAGCATGGGGAGGTGGGGTCACGAGTGGCAGAGGGTCACGGTCCCAGCAGGCCATCTGTGTGACTCGCACTCCAGGGATTAAGTCAGGAACACTCTCCCCTGAACCGTGAGTGCCACTGTGACATAGGCTCCAGTAATCTCATAACTGAACATAATTCTTACAAAGATAGAGGGAGCATCCATGAGTGGTCTAAAGATGCTAGTTCTAACATCACTGAAGCCTCCTGGCACATGGCGTTTAAAACAAGGTATTTTCTGGAATATTTGTTAGTGTTCTTTAAAAAGATTACAAGATAGAGGGATGGCTGGCAAGATGGCTCAGTGGATAGGGCACCTGCTAACAAACTTGACAACCTGAGTTTGCTACCCAGGACCTACTGGTTGGAAGGAAAGAACCAACTCTCACAGGTTGTCCTATGCGTGTGTGCATACACAAATAAATGAGTGTTTCTTTAAAGGGTAACAAGATAGGAACTATTTCTCATATAAAAGTCAAGGTGAGAAACAGGCCGGCACTCTGGGAATTGTAGGGGCTGCACCTATAATTGTAGGTGCTATGACCACCCTTAGTGCACCTCCCTGAAGTCTAAAGTGATGGTCTAAGCTCTAGACATTTCCCCAGCCTTCCAGGCCCCAAGAAAGAGGAGGATTAGCCTTTTTCTCTTTAACACTTTTCCTAAACGTTTTCATTTCTTCTTTGAGTTCCTCAGCCAAAAGCCACATGGCCACAGCTAGCTGCCACAAGATAGCCAGGGGAAGTAGGCTGTAGGCTTTGAGCTGGTGAATAAGAACCAGAATGATTACATCTATTTAAAAAAAAAAGTAGTCCAAAAAAAAAAAAAATAGGCATGGAGGTGCATGTCTGTAATCCCAGCACTCAAGAGGTTGAGGCAGGAAGATCAGGAACTCAGGGTATCCTCCTTTACAGAGACAGATCAAGGCTAGCCTGGGCTACTTGGCAAGATCCTGTCTCAGTACACAAAAGAGAGCAGTTTTGCTCACAGTAGTTAACAATTTTTTTGCATGTACAGCTGTACAACAGCCTTTAGACATCTTTCTATGGCCAAATGTTTTTTGAATTTTAAGGTATTTAGAACTCATTTCCTATACTCTGAAAATGCAGATTACTTTCTTTTATATATTGAATTACTAATCAAACAACTAATGCTTTACTGGATGGTATTTTAAAATACAAAAATAATGAACTGTCACAAAACTATTAAAATATTGCTCAGCGTGATGACACACACCTTTGATCCCAGCACTTGGGAGGTAGAGGCAGGTAGATCTCTGTGAGTTCAAGGCCAGCCTGGTCTACATAGTAAGTTCCAGGCCAGCTGGGGCTACAGAGTGACTCTGTCTCAAAAATAATAATAAATAATAATAATAATGAAACTACTAAAATATTAAAAATGATGCAACAAAAAAATGATGTAACAAGTAAAAGTATTGAGCACTAAAAATAACATCCCTTTCTTACATGCCTTATCCAGAAACAGCAAAACACTTTATTCTTATTTCTCATAATAAAAATAGTTTATTGCTAACTCCATCGTCAATTTATGTTACTTTTAAGTTTTTAAAATAGCACAATAAAGAACTTAAAATAAAACAAAACAACAAACTCTGTTCTGAATTATTTTTACTGTTCTGAGAACAGTATTTCTAGAAAACAGCACTTCAGAGCTGCATGCTGAGGCCTTTTGAGAAAGACTATTCTTTCCTGCCATTCTCGGTACGCATGGCTGTATAGTCATTTTATAAGTTAATTTTAGAAAAAACTAACTTCTGATTGATCCGGTCCCAACTAGCTCCTCCTTTTTTCCAATGAGCATCTTCCTTCCCGATTTATTTTCATGTCACAGAGATAGTGGCAATGCAGAGGTTTCTTGCACCATAGTCTAGCTTGTACCCAGAGCACTCAACCCTTCTCCATCCCTTCACCACCTCCAGCAGTTTCCACAGAAAAGAAGCTGTGTTCTGGTGCCTAATTTCCATACTTTCTAAGATCTTTGTTTGTTTGTTTGTTTGTTTAGGGTCACCCTGGTAGCAAAGGGTTTTCTTTGCCTCTGAGTCATCAAAAAATGCTAGAAATAATTGCGAACATATTGGGGTTTATCCAAAACACCCTTCTCCTGATTTTCTGGATCTTCTGCCCTATTTTTATGGAGAAAGTAATAATTCAACTTATACAAGAGCCAAATCCAGCTCAGCTCCATGGACATTTACAGAGCACCTGCATGGCAAGATAGGTGTTGGTAGATCTGAAGTTCAAAAGCAGGTACATTGTACTGTTTAGGGAGTAAATCAACAGAGAATTCCAGTGTAAGATAGTAATCACTGGGACAGGGGCAGGAGCATCTGACCTCTGCTATTGTCAGGAAAGATTGCCAAGGACCACTACCACAGCAGGTGCCCAGAGTCTGCCCAGGACAGGGAGAGAAAGAGGAGCTTCTGAGGAGAGAAGTCTCAGCAAGCACAGGGTTTGGTGTCGCTAAGCTGGAGAGTGGGTGGAGCTCAGACTGGGCAGTTCAATGTGGACCGGCTCACAGAAAACTACACCAATGTTTTTTTGTTTCGTTTTTAGTCTTTTTGAGACAGGGTCTCCATGTAGCTCTGGCTGTCCTGGAGACCAGGCTGGCCTTGAACTCACAGAGGTCTGCCTGCTGCTGCCTCCCAAGTGCTAGAATCAAAGGTGTGTGCCGCCACGGCTGACAGCAACATTTTCATAAAACATTGTATCTGATTTTTCCTTATTGAATCTGCAGTATTTCAGAGAGGACCAGAAACCTTAGAAAGCAGCTTTGGATCAGAGGAAGAGGTAAAGCAATGTTAGTGATGAGTAGTTACTAAGTCTTGAAAAGACATTTTTTTATATTTTGATAAGAATGAATATCCTCAGCCAGGCGTGGTGGTGCATGCCTTAATCCTAGCACTCGGGAGGCAGAGGCAGGTGGACCTTTGTGAGTTCAAGGCCAGCCTGGTCTACAGAGTGAGTTCCAGGACAGCTGGAGCTACAGGGAGACCCTGTCTCGAAAAGACCAAAAAAAAAAAAAAAAAAAAAAAAAAAAAAAAAAAAAGAATGAATATCCTATAATAGAATTGCAAGTTTATAAGCATTCATTTTGACTGAAGTAAAGAGACACCAAAGACACTTCTTTTAGAGTACTTTATTAATTATTTGAGAATTTCTTATAATACACTTTTGAGTACATTCACCCCAACCCCTCCCACATCCACCCCCACCTCCCTACCCCCCAACTTCCTGTTCTCTTTTTTTTCGTTATTTAATAACTCATTGACTCCAATTTATGCTGTCCATATACTTCTATGTGCTGTGCAGGGCCATCCACTGGACCATGATTGACTTGCTAGGAGCCACACCCTTAAAGAAAACTGATTCTCCCTCCCAAGAAGCCATCAACTATCCACAGATCCTGAGGGATGGGGGCTTATAAACCCTTACCCGTCCATGCTAGAATTGCTAGAATGTTGACGGCCTTCATCCTGTGCAACAACCACAGCTGCTGTGAACTCACAGATGCAGCAGACTTGTCATGTCCTGAAGACATGGTTTTGCTCGACTTCTCCCTGACCTCTGGCCTCTTATAGTCCCCCCCAATCCCCCCCCCCCGCTTATGAAATGGTCCCTGAGCCTTGGAGAGGGAATGTGATATAGATGTCCCATTTGTGGCTAAATACTCTCAGTCACTTATTCTCTATACTTTGACCAGGTTTTGAATTTCTGTGTTAACTGTCATCCACTACACAAACGTCTCTGATTAGGTCTGAGAAGTGCACTAATCTATGCGTAGAAAGATACCTGTTTAGAGGCCAGTTTGATGCCATGAGCCTGTGAGCTTCCCAACCATTGGTTATTGATCAGCTTTGCAGTACCAGGCATGTGTTTCCTCCTGTGGAGAGCGACTGCCTTAAGTCTAATCAGAAAGTGGCTGGTGCCCCCAGTAACATTTGTGCCACTATTGTGTCCAGGCGCATATCTTGTCATGCTGGCCATTATTATAGTTCACAGCTGGGTAAGACTACTGATTTTTTTCTCCCCAGCAACTCTCATAGCACTTTCCAGTACTCAGAGGTAGCTAGCAGGAAGGAAGCTTCCTGGTCATTACTGACTTGATTTCTCCATGTTCTTTCTCCAATGCATATGGTGTCATCGGCAATAGGATCTTACTGTCAAGTTCTAGTGGATGGCCAAGAGCGATGTATTGTTTTAGAGGTCTCCAGAACAACTCTGATCAACAACTCAAGGGCTGGTATCCCATGCCTGGCACTGAGAAGTGTTTTATAGGCAACCTATGGCTTCTGGGAGGAGCCTAATAATCCCCAGTGTGGGAAAACTCCAATTAAACTCCTGTGTCCTCTTCCCTGTATCTGTGTGTGTGTGTGTGTGTGTGTGTGTGCCATATATAAAAACCTATTATTTTAAGCCAGGCATGGTGGCGCACGCCTTTAATCCTAGCACTTGGGAGGCAGAGGCAGGCCAATCTTTGTGAGTTCAAGGCCAGCCTGGTCTACAAAGTGAGTTCCAGGACAGCTGAGGCTACAGGGAGACCCTGTCTCAAAAAGACCAAAAAAAAAACAAAAAAAAAAAAAAAAAAACCCTATTATTTTATATACCATATAAAATAGTGGGTTTCTGTATGGCTTTCTCAAGCATCCTTAGGGTTAAATAGCCTTTCTCCAGCCCTCTCCCCACACTACCTTCCCCTCTCCCACTTAACCCTCTCTCTCAATTCCTCGTTCCCCCTTAACATCCTCTGCATTCTACTATTCTTCCCCCCACTCACCAATGGTCACACTCTAGTTTCCTAGATTCTACAGATAGTCCACATTAAACACACAAATCTGAAGAACTCGACAACTAGATCACATATGAGGTGAGAACATGCAACATTTGTCTTTTCTGGGTCAGGGGTTACCTCACTCAGCATAATTTGACCTGCTCCATTCATTTAACCTGCAAATTTCATCATTTCATTTTTATTTTACAGCTAATAAAATATCATTTTATATATTTTTTCATTAATCTGTTCATCAGTTAATGGGCATCTAGCATGTGTTTCCATATTCCTGGCCATTGTGAGCAAGAGCAGCTGTGAGCATAATGGATGACCATTGTCTCTGTAGTGGGAAATAGGTTCCTTTGGGAATATGTCCAGGAGTGGCAGTTGACTGGCCTGGTGGTAGACTATTCAACCGGGGTCTCACACGCCACACTGCTTTCCACAGGTGTTACAACTTCCCAACAGTGAATGAGGATTCCCTGTCCCCCACATCCTCACCAGTCACTTTTTCTGTCTCTTGTTTCCCTAATCTTAGCCATTACGACTGGGGTAGATGAAATCTCAAAGCCAATTTTAATTTGCAAATTTCCTGATGGCTAAGTATGATGAACCACTTTTGGAATATTTCTTAGCCATTTGGTATTCCTCCTCATCCCAGACCCTCTCTTCCTCAGCCTCCTCCTCTTGCCCTCCTCTCGCTCTTCACTCTCTTATTCTTCTTCGTCCTTCATTCTCTTCTCCTCCTCCTCATCCTCTTTCTCCTCATTCTCTTCTCCACCTCCTTCTCTTCCTACTTCCTCTTCCCTATCCTCCTCTCCTCATCTCTCTCCTCCCCTCCTCCTCTTCCTCCTCCTCCTCCTCACTCTCCTTGTTCTACACCACTTTTAATTGCGTTGTTTTGTTTTTCATAGGTGTTAGATTTTTTTTTTTTTAAAATTTTCAAGACAGGGTCTCCCTGTAGCCCCAGCTGTCCTGGAACTCACTCTGTAGACCAGGCTGGCCTTGAACTCACAAAGATCCGCCTGCCTCTGCCTCCCAAGTGCTAGGATTAAAGGCATGCGCCACCACGTCTGGCTGGATTTTTTTTAGTTCCTTTCATATTGCAAACACAAGATATGTTTACTTCCTTGTATATTCTATTTAGTTCCTTATATATTCCTTTTCTAGCCTCTGTCAGATGTATAGCTGGTAAAAAAAAAAAAATCTGATTTTTTCTGGCATTTTTCTCTCCAGATTTTCTCAGAAGGAAGTGTTCAGCCAAGACTCCCAAAATCAACAGCCACTGAAGAATCTCAGTGAAGTTCATGTGAGCTTGGCATTTGTCTGTGGTTAAAGTACAAGGTGGCAGAGGTGGCAGACCCTTCACCGAGTGCCCCCACTGATCTCATGGACCACTAAGTGAATGAAGCGTAGGCTCTCCTCTGGGAATGGTCATATTGTGGTGTTTCACAGGCCTGCGCAAAAGTGCCTCCAAATATCTAGAGGTTCTAAACACAGCTTTCCAGTGTCTGAGAGCCAGGTTCTGAGGGATGATCCGTGTTGGCCACGTCCATGACAGAGATGCTAGAAAAGGATATGGTAACATTCTGTTTTATACAATAGATGTTTTGCCATAAAAATAAATACGGGCTAAGTTAAGGCTGTGGTTTCAGCATCCAAGATGGCAAAGAATGTCTTTGTGTCTTGGGTTTGGTGAACCAGATCCTTTCTACCCACTGAGGGTGAGTGACTGAGAAAGAGAACTCAGGGGGAAAGACCTTGTGTGTGACTGAGGTTGGCTGGGACTGAAATTGGAATCCAGTCACACACAGTATACCTTCTCCAAAGATACTTGCAGAGTCAGAGAACAGGGGAATGACAAGCTATGCAAGTTCATAGGGAAAGAAAAACCTGTATTTGAAGTCATCTGTTGAAGTGGGATTTTGTTCTTGTTTTGATGATTGTTTGGTGATGACAGTGCCGCCTGAATGGACCAGCAGGGTGAATAGACGTACTGGAAGGAGGACAGGAGAAGAGTGAGCTCAGTACATAGACAACTTCACTACAGAGAGAGAGATGGGCCCTAAGGGTTTGAGTTTAGCCCCTGCACAGTACAAACCCCTCTGGGTGTGGAGAACCAGAAAGCACAGCTAACTTCTTGTGTCCGAGTTGGCCATTGTATAACCAAATCTTAAGAAACAGAATGGGCTTTCTTGTGGAGTTTTCTCTAACTCATTCACTCCTGCAAATAACCCCAAATCTTCAAAAATAAAATAGTCCACCTACACTAAGAGACATGAAAAGCCCTTCTCAAGGCACCAACAAGGAGAAACCTGTCTGTGTGTATAGCGAAGAGCCAGAAAACTAGAAACCCTAAGCAGGGAGTGGTGGTGAATACTTGTAATCCTAGCATTTGGGAAGCTGGGGCAAGAGAATCAAGTTCAGGCCCAGGGAACACCTAGAAGGGGGTGGGGGGAGAGAACATAGGAGCTGGAGGGTGGGAAGAGTACCAGCAAACACTGTCCTCCAGAGCACGTGGCTCTTGCACCCATGAACTCACAGCAGCTGTGGCTACCTACACAGGACAGGTACATGACCCTGCAGCGTGGAGGGCACAGTTCACCCCACTCTGGAACTACAGGCAGTTATGGTTGCTGGAGAGGAATCATATTCCTCAGTGGTACAGCTATTGGCAAGTTATCCTCACTCAAGCAAATATCCCCTCCCCCTCAATACTCATGTAAGCAACCCTAATTCAATGCAGTGGGCCACAAACCATTTAAAATAGGAGGACTTGTTGGGAGGGGGAAGGGGCTAAGAGGCTACTGTGAGATAATATGATCAAAGTGTATTAGATAGATGATTGATAGACTGATAGGAAATAAAATTGTGAAAGAATAAAATGTAAGACATTTTGAAGATCACAAGTTCATTCAAGGCCACCCTGGGCTCTGTAATGTGATCCTGCTTCAAAGAAAATAAAAAAGAAACTAGAAAGCATGACAAAAATGAGAGCTGTTCAGTGAATTGGAGATCATTGCTACGTTAACAGTTCTCAGTTTGGGGGGGAAACTTTTAAAAAAATACTGCATCTTCTAGGAGCTGGAAAGCTGGCTTAGCAGTTAAGGACACTTCCTGACCTTCCTTCCAATGGACCCAAATTCCATTCCCAGCACCCACGTCCAATAGCCTACCTGCAACGGGAGCAGATCCCCAATTCTGTCCTCTGTGGGGACCCGCACATACTTGCACATACACTACCCCACTCAGGCACAAATACACACATACATACGTATAAATAAAATAAATCTTTAAAAGATCATTTTCTCACCGGGCATGATGGCGCATGCCTTTAATCCTAGCATTCGGGAGGCGGAGGCAGGTGGATCTCTGTGAGCTCAAGGCTAGCCTGGTCTACGTAGAGAGTTTCAGGGCAGCTGGGGCTACAGGGAGACCCTGTCTCAAAAAGACCAAAAAAAAAAAAAATCATTTTCTCTGTAATTACAGTATATCATAGGAAAATAATCCTCAGTGCAGAAAGAGGTTAGAGTCTGACTGAAGCTATTATTGTAACTTTCGTGGCTTTATTGTAACTATTTTGAGTGCTTCTTATATCAGTGAAAATTGATGGGTTTAAAAAATAGAATTAATAGTGAGGAATTCTCCATGAGTACCTGAGAATCACTGAGAAAGCATCAGAAAATGGAGAGAAAAGAAGACAGCAGAGGGCTGTCCACTTCCCAAAGAGAGAGACAGCAGAGGGCTGTCCACTTCCCAAAGGGGCAGCAGAGGGCTGTCCACTTCCCAAAGAGAGAGACAGCAGAGGGCTGTCCACTTCCCAAAGGGACAACAGAGGGCTGTCCCTTCCCAAAGGGACAACAGAGGGCTGTCCCTTCCCAAAGGGACAGCAAAGGGCTGTCCACTTCCCAAAGGGACAGCAGAGGGCTGTCCACTTCCCAAAGAGAGAGACAGCAAAGGCTGTCCACTTCCCAAAGAGACAGCAGAGGGCTGTCCATTTCCCAAAAGGACAGCAAAGGGCTGTCCACTTCCCAAAGGGACAGCAGAGGGCTGTCCACTTCCCAAAGAGAGAGACAGCAGAGGGCTGTCCACTTCCCAAAGGGACAGCAGAGGGCTGTCCACTTCCCAAAGAGAGAGACAGCAGAGGGCTGTCCACTTCCCAAAGAGACAGCAGAGGGCTGTCTACTTCCCAAAGGGACAGCAGACGGTTGTCCACTTCCCAAAGAGAGAGACAGCAGAGGTCTGTCCACTTCCCAAAGAGACAGGAGAGGGCTGTCCCTTCCCAAAGGGACAGCAAAGGGCTGTCCACTTCCCAAAGAGAGAGACAGCAGAGGGCTGTCCACTTCCCAAAGAGACAGGAGAGGGCTGTCCTTTCCCAAAGAGACAGCAAAGGGCTGTCCACTTCCCAAAGAGACAGCAGAGGGCTGTCCACTTCCCAAAGAGACAGCAGAGTGCTGTCCCTTCCCAAAGAGACAGCAAAGGGCTGTCCACTTCCCAAAGAGAATCACAGCCAAATGAGGTCCAGTATCTTGCTGACCTTAATTTCTGTGCCGAACTTTGACTGAACAGTTTGTTCGTTTGACAGATGTACATCAAAGCACTAGTCTACTTGTTGAGAATAGCTCTGAGTAAGAAAAAGTCCACCCCGACCCTTATAATTAAGAGAGGAATAAAATAAACAAAAAAGAAGCAAACAGAACAGAACGGGGCAGGCTGCAGGGCCCTGGGCTCTGTGGAGCTGATGGTCCACTTGGGTAGGCTATGTGCTATTTTAAATATTTTTTTATTTTTATTTTTTATGTGTGTGAGTGTATTGCCTGCATGTATATAAGTGCACTTGTGTCCCACAGTACCTGTGGAGATCAGAAGAGGGTGTTGGATTCCGTTGGAACTGGAGTTACTGACAGTTATTAATCATCACGTGGCTTCTGGGAAACAAACTCCGGTCCTCTGCAAAGAGTCACCAGTGCTCTTAACCACTGAGCCATCTCTCCAGCCCCTGGGTGCTGTTTTAAATGGGATGGTCATGGAAGGCTTCGCTTGAAAGGTGACTTTTGAACAAAAACCTGATGCTTTGTGAGCAGGACCTGTGGCTATCAGAAAAGAATCTCAGACAGACAGTAGACAACTGCCAAGCACCTGAAGAGGCCAGAGTGGCAGAAACAGAGCGAGGGAGGGAGCGAGGACCCTGGAAGAGTGTGCAAGACAAGCTGCAGAGACAGGGCTAGGCCGTCAAAGACCACCAAACAGTTCTAAGGCCTCTCACTCTTCCTCCAAGATCCTGGAGGGTTGAGTAGGGAAGTCACAACCTGACTGTTGAAATGAGCACTGTGGGCGTTGTGTGGAGAAAGCAGGGGGGGTGAGGGAAGAGGACACAGCCATGACTTAGGCCAAGTAGAGGGGCATATTACCCACACCACCCAAGTAGAGGGGCATATTACCCACACCACCCAAGTAGAGGGGCATATTACCAACACCACCCAAGTAGAGGGGCATATTTCCCATACCACCCAAGCAGAGGGGCATATTACCAACACCACCCAAGTAGAGGGGCAGATTACCAACACCACCCAAGTAGAGGGGCATATTTCCCACACCACCCAAGTAGAGGGGCATATTACCAACACCACCCAAGTAGAGGGGCATACTACCAACACCACCCAAGTAGAGGGGCATACTACCCACACCACCCAAGTAGAGGGGCATATTACCCAGCACCACCCACACCCACCAATCTCCATTTTCTCTTTCCCAATCACTAGCAGCTGCTATTTATTCTGCTAGCCAATTAGAGATGCTGCTTGTTAGTGGGGTCTTTTTTATGACTGGCATAATGTCCCCAAGATTTACCCATGCTGAAACACTTAATGTCTCCTTCCTTTTGAAGGTGGATATGACACATGCCTCACTGTGTTTATCCATTCACATGTTGGTACTATTTCTACCTTTTGGCTGTTGTGAGTTGTGCTTCTGTCAACATTGGTGTCTGTATTTTTTTTTTATTTATTTATGTGTATGAATGTATTGTCTGCATGGAGGTCTGTGCACCCGTGTTGTGCAATGCCGCAGAGGTCAGAAGAGGGCGTCAGATTCCTCTGGAACTGGAGCCCTCCCGGAATTGGAGTTACAGACGGTTCTCAGCCGCCATGTGGGTGCTGGGGATCGAACCCGGGTTCTCTGCAAGAGCAGTCGGTGCTCTTAACCGCTAGGCTATCTCTCCAGCCCCTGTATTTTTTTTTTATAGAACAGATAAGATTTACCAGTGGTTGAAAGTACAGTTTGAGGTGGGGGTGGGACTGGTAACAGGCTGGATGACTACTGTTTTATGGGAAAAGCATCTGGAAGGATAAAGTTTGAACTTGCCAAAAATGAAAAAGCCTAGGATTTCATATCCTACTTTGTTTTTACATGTTAAAGTATTGATGTTATATAGTCAGTAAAAACACTCACTAACACTGTGACGAGGCCTACTTCCTACCAATTCTATACCTCTTCTACACTCTCAACCCCCAAGAAACTTAAACTTCAGACTTCCATTTGACTCACTGAGATAGTCTGGTTGATTCGTATTTGGCAGGGAGCAAAGGAGACAGTTGAACATACTTAGCTTTGGGGGTGTCGTATGTGTACGTGTTCATGTGCATAGGTGAATGCATGTGTACAAATGCATGTGGATGTCAGAGGATAACCCTATCTGTCATTCCTCATATTCCATCCACTTATGTGGGTGTTCCATAAAAGGCTTTCTAGTGCCCTGGAACTTGCCAAGTAGGCTCAGCTTGCTGCCCAGCAAACCTGAGGATCTGTCTGCTCCTCTCTCCAGCTCTGGAATTACAACCACTTGGTACAATGCCTAGCTTTGTTTATGTGATCTAGTAGTTACTTTTCTGTTGCTGTGATAAACACCATGACCAAGACAACTCATAGAAGGAAGAGTTTATTTGGCTTATGGTTCCAGGTGGAGAGTCCAACATGTCAGGGGAGGCGTGGTGGCAGGAGGCGGTAAGAGCAGAAAGCCCAGCGATCACATCCACAAGCGGGCACAGGGAGCGGAGAGCAACTGGTAAGGCTTTAGAACCCACAAAGCCCAGGGATATGCTTCCTCCAGCATGGTCATACCTCTTAAAACCCAAAACAGCACCACCAACTGGGGACAAAATGTCCCAATACTTGGATCCTATGGGGGAACACTAATTCAAACCACCACGTTCCAGGGATTGAACTGAGGTCTTCATGCTTGCAACACGCTTTACCACCTGAACCATCACCTCTCCCCAACCCACATACTCAGCTTCTAAGGCGTATCATCCAACTGTTCTTAAAAGAAAAGACACCACACATTAGACAAAAAGGAGCTAGGCCAACATTTTCTCTTCTCTCCTTGTGGGAATGACTTTTTTGAGACACTAGCTCAGTTTTTTCCCAATGTAAATAAGGTTTAACTTTGGGCTATATATAACTATAACTTTGGGCTCCTTTTATAAGGTAAACATAATAGCTTTAATCCTTCTTAACACTTCTTGCTCCTGACCCAGAATAATGGGTGTGTGTGTGTGTGTGTGTGTGTATAGTGAAAACATCAAGTAGTGATCATTGAAAGCAATGAATTATTCTGTTTGTATTGCAAACAGCAGGTGGGATTAGACTGATAGCATCTATTTGTGATTCTGTTCTGTTCTGGGCCGGTAGGGGCCGGAAAGAGAAAGCCCTTCTCTGGTAAGACAGATTACCCTTTTCCTTCCCATATCATGCTAGATATACCGCTTCAATAAGTAGACAGCAAGTCCTTTGTTCAGAAGAACAAAATCTGGGAGAAATATGGAAAAAAATCAGTCCTAAGAACAGATTGGGCTTATTTCTGGTTTCAAAGGATGCCAAGGGGTCAGGCCGTCTTTGTTCAGATACTGCTGTCATGTGGCACTGCCCCCCAAAACATGTAAATATCTAGCTTTAACTCCTACTTGTCAGGATAGTGCCACACCAGAACACAAGAAAGCCAAGCCAACTGCTACCACCACTCTGTACCCAGGAACAGAGTGCTAGGGTATGGGTGTTTTTGCCTAATCTTTCCAAACACAAAGTTATAAGAAATTATTTATCCAGTGAGTATCAGCCATCTGTTTGGTGGAAACACTTGGGTGGTGGGAATTAATCCAGGTATATGTCTTCTTCTTCCAGAGAGCATAGTTTCACAAAAAGATAAAGGAACAACTAGAAAATGGGAGCTAGATGACAGCATGATGGAAACTAGGGTAGCGTCAGCAAAGCCAGTCCAAGGAAGGCAGTGACATTTGATGTAAAAACTGAAGGGCAGATGGGAATCTGGCTTGCAAGGAAGGGCCCAAGGCTAAAAGTGAATGAATGTATCATGTGTAGCTAGAGATGAGAGTCAGAGAGGAAAGGGCGGCGTCACGTGGAACTTTTTCCCCTTTCTGCGGGAGAGATGAAGCCAACGAAAGGGTTTAATCCAGAAATGAACTTGTACTTCGGGCTGTTTCTTCTGTGGGGATCTGAGGGGAGAGCTGTTCCCTGAATGGATTCATCCAGTTAAGGGCAGGCTTGGGGAGGAGCAGGGTACATCACCTGGAGCATACTAGATTTGAGACGTCCACCAGCGTCCGAGCTCAGGACTGGATAGTCTCCTCTTACTGGAAGTGTGGAGAGAGATCCAAGCCGTAGGCGTAAATGTGCCGCTGATTCGGTAGAGTCCACGGTGCAGATAATAGAAGCCACAACCCTTTCAGGCCTGTGTTCTTATGTCGACACAAGACTCCTGGAGAACACAAAGGCATTCCGTCTTTCTCTTTATTCAGGATTTTCCAAACACCCAGTTTTCTAATACATTCTACCAACAGCATCTTGGACAGTTTGGATAATATTCCCTGTTGCTGCTCATGACAAATACTTGCATTCCTCCAAAATTAGTCCTGGGTGTTAGTGAGCAGTGTGTCGGTAACCTTGGAAAAATATCCCAAGGTTCAGTCAGCACATGGGTGAAAAAGACTGTTCAGGAACTCTTTACTGATGCCTTCTGCAAGCGTTGATTATGCTGCCGCACACTGACCAGAGGCTGCAATGGCTGATCTGCCCCTTTACCACAGCTGGGTCCCTGGTGCCTTCTAGAAGAGACTTTGATTGTAAAAGGACAGGTGAGCACAGGCCTGCTTCCATTTGACACAGTTCAGAAACCAAATTACCAAGTTAACAGCAATAAGGGTCTGTTACTGATACCTTTCTGGAAGGCTAATGCATTGATGGGCAGGCTGTGAACTTACAAGTGTCCGTCCACTCTGCAACTGTAATGGTGAATTTTCTTTTCATTTGATTTAGTTTGGTGGTGTTTGTACGACTGCAGAGAGTGGCCGCATCAGGAGCGGCTATGACTGCTTTGTGAACACTTCCAGGTCTTGCCTCTCTGTTTAGAATCTGATCTTCGAAGGATGAGCAGGCTCTCTCTATGGTCAGATAGATATTGCATCCAACCAAATTTTCTTGGTTGGTTGGTGGTTTGGGGTGTGTGTTTGTTTGTGGGGTGTTATGTATGCATTTGTAACACCCATTCTTGCACTCTCCTTACCTTTTAAACTCATATTCATGTAAACGTGTAGAAGTTCTACACTTTTATGACTCTGTTCTTTGGGGAGCTTTTTTCCCCCAAGTATAAAAACCCTTGTATAGAACTTTATCTAGATAATAATCACTTCTTGGTGTTAGTTGTTTTTACTTTGTTTCAGTGTTAGGGTTTGAATTTCTGCCTCCCCCAACCCCACCCCACCCCACACACACACACACTGCATGATTGATCCATCCACTGAGGGACATCCCAGGGAAAGAGTGAGAGAGAGAGAAGAAGGGAGGAAGGTAGATGGGTCGATAGGTAGGTTGGCTTAGCCAAATTGTAGGAGTGGGTGGTGACACATGCCTGTTACCACAACACTTGTGAGACAGAAGCAGAAGGATCTTTTTAATGTTCAAGGTCAGCCTGAATTATATAGCAAAACTTTAAAAAGACCAAGTTTAGACGGGCATGGTGGCGCACACCTTTAATCCTAGCACTTGGGAGGCAGAGGCAGGCGGATCTTTGTGAGTTCAAGGCCAGCCTGGTCTATGGAGCGAGTTCCAGGACAGCTGGGGCTACAGGGAGACCCTGTCTCGAAAAAAAAAAAAGACCAAGTTTTGCAACACTGTCTTCTCAATAATTTTTCCCTTCTCAAATTAATGTATACTGATTCGTATGAAAAAAGTTGATCTCCGTTTCCTAAGTTAACAAATTTTTTTTCAAAGTTAACAAATTTATGAAAGTGGAACTTTATTAATGATCAGTTATGTTGGCCTAAACTTCAGCATGGCATTGGAAAATGGTAATTAAGACAAGCATATATTATGATATTGTGATCAAAACCGTAAAATGTATAGACTGTTGGATTTGATATAATGACAAAACTTTCCTTCCTTAAAGTTCATGAGACAAATCACTAGAAACAAGAGGGGATGAGAAGCCTCCAAAGAAACTGAATCAATACTCAGTGTTAATAATAGATGCAACCTTGCAGTGTTACGTTTAATTCTTCAACCTACTTGATAGCTGAGAACTCAGTGACTGAAAAGTCAGATCATGTCCAAGGCTGTTTAGTCCAGACAGGCTCTGGTTGGGGTTCAAGGGTTCCCCAGAGGGCCTTTTCTTTTGAAAAGTCATCTGTACATTGGGAAAGAATAAGAGTCAGTGCTCCTTTCTGACCTTTCTAATGGCAAAATCAGAAAGAGAAAACCGTGAAACCAAAGGTTTGTGGGCAGGCAGAAAATTTGAATCCTCTGTTCTGTAAAACTGAACTAGGGCCCACTGAATGGGAAGAATTTCTGTCCAGTGTGGAAATACAGGTGCCAGAGCTAATGGGCCCCCCACTGTGGGTCGGAAAGGTAATCTCTCAAGATCTGATCCTGAACCTCAGCCACCCAGTTGCACAATACGCTGGTATTTTCTCAAGCACACTTTTCTGCAAGTTCACACGGCAGTTCCGAAGGCTTCCCCAGCCCTGACGTGTTTCCCTTTGCCTTAGCGTCGTCTGCTTTGAGGCCCTTCTGGTCCCATCTGGAGCCAGGGGTCTCTGCAGAGACAAGCAGTTGCTTGTTCGCCAGGCAGGCCCCGCAGTGTACCAGCCGGCCGCCCTGTGTGCACATCCCTTCCCAAGCCCCTCTGGGAGCCACCTTTGTGGCGAATTCCATTGGGTTTCACAGGGTCTGGAAAAGGGGAGGCAGGGAACACTGGGCACTGCGCCCCCCCCCCCAGTCTCCCACATTCAGGGCTATTTGCAAAACTGCTCTGGGAGGGAGCCCTGGGCCACCCCTAACAGGCACTCCTGTTAGCACCATTGTCTACACAGGGCTTGCCTTTTCCCAGCTGACCTGCCTGCCGAATGGCAAGATGTGAAAAGTTAGAGACAAAACTGGCCTCCAGGGAGCAAAGGGAGCCTTCTTGTACAGAAAGGAAGGAAATACCTCTGTGGGATTTCATTTTTCCCCCTCTTCATCCAAAAAATACAAAGAGACTCTCTGTCTTTAATGCAAACGCTGGCTTTAAATCTTTTAGGTTTGGATTAACGCTGCAAAAGAAAAGAAAAATCTGACAGGCTTTCAGATATGACACAGAAAGTTTTTCCCCCTCAATTCATGTTGTTCATTTGTAAAGCCTATGGCTGGTGCTGAATGGCGTCTCCAGTGGCCGAATTCCTTGTTAGCATCACAATGGTCAGAATTAGCAGCCCAGGCTCCCAGTTTCCCTTGTCTACCAGCGACATTTAACGTGAGGTTAATAGGAGGTGGCCAAGGCAAGAAGAAAATCTTTCTCTTCTTGCCCCTGCAGTAAATCACATGAAAAACAAGCCAAGGAGTTATGGTATTTTCAGTTATATAACTTAGAATCTTACCTGACCCTTTCCCTCAGAAAGAAAAAGGTATGTGGGTTTTGTTTGGTTTTTACAGCTAGCACCTTACTAGAAAGCTTCCTTGAAAGGAAACAAAACCCACTGAGTTGATAGACATTTCCTATTACATAGTTATTGTTGGTTTTCACTATTGAGGATGTCAGCAAACATGTCGGAGATCATGTTTTGCTTATTAAATAAAGTGACTTTTATGGGAATATTTTTCACCTTGTTGATGTCTAGTAAGTCGCGCTGTTCCTCAGAACCCAGAGGGAAAATTCTATTTTCTGGGGGTATTTTTATGGTGGCATATTTCTGTCCTGTCCAATGTTTTTATTCATGTTCAATCCCTTATATAAATTTTTTAAAAATTAGCATCCTTGAGTGACAATCTATTTCAATAGCCTGTGTTTATGTAGGAAAAAATATGAGTAGTTCCCAATGCTCCATGGAGAGTCCAAAATGATTAAGAAATTGGAGACCTAATTTAAAATTAATTATCCTTCTATTTGATGAGGATTAATTGATTAGGACTGCACATAATTGTGACTCTACCTAGAAGAATTAAACTCTAGATCATTTTTAATTCCTGAATACAAGTTTAAATAAAAAGAACCTTTCCTGTATGATTTGTAGTAGGATAAAAGTGTGCAAGTTTGGAATTGTAATAGTACGTTTACAGATTAAAGAGGTACTACAGGCTTGCTCTTGGTAAAGACTCAAAGAAGTGAAAGCAAAACATTTCCTTTCATTGCCCAGCATTATTCTTTTTAACTCTGTGTAATCTAACTCTGTTACAGCAGTGTTTTATTAGTATCGCAAACAACTAATGGAATTTATTACTTTCTTTAAGTCACATAACTTTTATTTACAACTCGTAAGGCTCTGATAGCATGATTTAAGATTTAGTACAAAAGCAAGTTTAAGTTTAATTTTATTTTTTTTTTTTTTTCTTTTTTTTTTTTTATTATTTTATCTTAGTTCTGTATGTGTGTGAATGTACTGCCTGCATGCAAGTCTGTGCACCCTTGTCGTGCAACGCCGCGGAGGTCAGAAGAGGGTCTCGGATTCCCCTGGAGCTGGAGTTCTCCTGGAATTGGAGTTTCAGACGGCTCTTGGCCGCCATGTGGGTGCTGGGGATCGAACCCGGGTCCTCTGTAAGAGCAGTCGGCGCTCTTAACCGCTAGGCCATCTCTCCAGCCCCTAAAGTTATTTTCAACATGACTTTATTGGGGTTTTACATACTAGATATTTGGTATTTGCTTTTACTTTAGAAATAATAGATGTATACTGATTCAATTTGCAGCAGTGAAACAAAATTAACATTATGGCTAGTCAATGACCTCAAAATAATCAAATTGTTATTTTCATAGATATCTTAACTTGATTATACCATAGTCATGGCTTATGTGGATTATTTCTAATAGTCTGCAATATTATAAACATACATGTCATTCGATAAACACACATCATTTTCATTTGCTAGAACTAGTAAATTTTTGTTTCTAACTGCAATTTATTTTATTTTATTATAATTTAATACAGAGTATATTTTTTCTTCAAACATTGATATGCTATCATAAAGTATCAAAACTTACTAGTCAGATTCATGCAATACAATAATAAAATTTCATATATATATGTGAAAAGATGTGATATATGATTAAAAAAACTGCTCTGTTAGGATACTTGATGAATCAAGGCATGTTATAATAAGAATGGCTTTTAATTCCAAATAGTTTATACAGTTGAGTTCAGAGTCACTACATTTCCTCTTACAAAATATTTAAATGATTTTATTTAAATTATATTTAAAAGCAAAAAATCTAAGTTATATGTAGCTCTTGCTGTAAATACTATCATCAGTGTTTGTGCTGATTTCTGCAGGCAGCCATGCTCTTCAGCTCTGGAGTCTTTTGGATGGGCCTGCTCTCCATCCCTGTGGCCTCTTTGCTTCTGGATGTGGTGTGCAAAGTGTAAGTATTTCATATTTGGCTATATTCAGAAAAAGACAGATGTATGTTACCCCTGTAGCTGATCAAACAGGTAAAGTCTGCAAAATGGGAACTACTAATGTTCATCAATTTTAAAGGAAAAAAGCCATGACTTAAGACCTAGAAAAAAAAAAAACTGGTACTTTCAGTTAATGTCAAAGAAATGCACATTCATTACATTAGAAAATATGTGTTTAGAAATCAGTGCCAAGACCTGTACGAAGTAGATAAAAAAGGATTCTACCCCCAAAATATTTTTTAAAAGAGCTGTGAGAATTAAGTACTTACTAGCCTGTTCTAAAAGAAACAAAACCTTTATGATTTTAAGGATTACTTTTTGTTTTTTAGTGTCTTTATTAATACTTTGAGAATTTCACACAATGTATTTTGAACAGAATCATCCCAACTCCTCCCAGATCCACCTTCCTGACCCCCCCAATTTCATGTCCTTTTTTTTTTAAAAAAAAAAAATCAACTCACATTTAGAAGTTGTATTTTAAAATGGTGTTGCTTCCCATAATGGATTTATTAAAGGTAGTGATATGTTCACTTAGTAGCCATGAGTTGTAATACTGCATAATTTAAAACTGTTGTTCCTATAATAACCAACAAAATACCCTAGCTGTTTAGAGTCTGTTGAAACACAACCTGTGTCTATCATCTGCAGGGCAGCAAGCTGCCTGTCTGCTCTGTCAGGTCTCCCAGGGATCTTGTTCATGGATCTCTTCCCTCCCCCATTCTCCACCCCCAGCATCAAGAGGACCGCGTTTAAGACATTAGTAGATGAAGTTCAGGAGCTCGAGGCGAAATCTCAAGACCCAGGTGCAGTTGTACTTGGAAAAAGGTAAAAGGCAAATTGAGTATGTTCTTTCATAAGAGAATTTTTACATTTAGCTTTCCCTAGTGGCTGGAAGAAGCTGTAAAAAGTTTATCATCTAACTTGGAATTGGTGGTGTTATTGACAGATTTTGGAATCTATCCTTATTAAGTAATGTGTTGCCTTAACCAATCCTTAATGCTGCTGGGCCTCAGGTTTTTTTTTTTTTTTCACCAGTAAAATGGAGGTCATAATGGTTATGAAAACTATATAAAATAGAGGAAGCAGGGTGACGTGCTCCTGCAACCCCAGCACTTGTGAGACTGAGGGAGGCATTCACAAGCTTGGGGCCAGCCTGAGCTACATAAGAAGTTCCAGGCCAGCCTCAGCTGTATAAGACCTTGTCTCTGAAAATAAAACAAAAAAGGAAAAGAAAAAGAATTGAATAAAAACTAGAAACTATGTAACACAGTGCCTAGTACTTAATAAGTATTAAATAAATGAGTTACAAATCTTGTTTTATTAAAATAAAAAATTTTGAAACAATATCAGTAATTTTTAAGTACATAATCGAAATCATCATTTGACATAGGACAAACATCCCCCCCTTGCATTTGGGGTTCAGGATGTTATTAGGAACCAGCCTAGATGTGTGTCATCTGTGAACTGAGTTACATTTTCTGGGTTCCTTTCTTTTACCACCATCATCCTCCAAAGAAGCAAGGCTGTAAGATGAAAGGATTCACTAAATACACAAAGCATTATTTAAAAGAAAATTACTTAAAAGCAACCCATAGTAAAACATATTTATAGAGATAGTCCTGGGAATTTGTTTTTCTTTTATCCTACTAATAAGAGTGAAAGTTTTGTCTAATGTCCATGGGAAATGTTTTATCCTGCTGCAGATTACGTAATCTTGATTCAACATTTTTACTGTGTTTGACACAATGTGTTTGACACAATCAGAAGCTAAGTCCTTGGCCTCCAGTTCTTACTGCTTCTCATTAAGCCAGAGCAGCCGGTGACACACCAGTGTGTGCCTGCCTTTGAACACAATAGCCCTGGTATTTCTTGAGAATCCCCTCCTTCCAGGTGCTCACTTGTGATCTCTGTATACCAGCTCCCTGGACCCCTGTAGCAGCTCAGTGCAGATGGACCCTCTTCATTTCTTTCAGAGAAGGAAACGGGTGCTCAGAAAGAGTAGGTTCCTAAGGTGGTCCAAATATGTTGTGACAGCAAGAACAGCCCACTAGACCCTGACCAAGTACTGAACTCTTCCATCCAGGCCTCTGGGTAGAGATGGAGTGATGCCACTGACCTTCAGGCCTACAGGGGCCCTCTGTTCACCTTTCCCTTCATTGGAAAATCTGCATCACTGAGCTCATCATAGCAAATCACCTGTGCTGTGGCCAGCACCACTGCCCCTCACTACTTGTTTTCCCTTTCTCTCCAGCAGCAGTCTAACTCACAAAACTGAATAAGGCCATGTGGTGACACTTATTAGGGAGAGGCCATTGATGTACTGTTCTAGCCTTCAAATAAATTTCTCATATTTGTAAATGTATTAGTAAAGCCTGCATGAAGCCCTTCCCATGATACTTAGTTTGTCTCATGTTCCCTAGAGCAGCAGTTCATGGTCAGTGAGGGGTTGAAGTGATAGTCTCCAGAGTCTAAACATCCATGAGTCTGCAGTGCACATAGCCCCTTCCATCAGGTAAAACAGAAATCAGTGTCTAAACCTGAACGAAATGGACCATACCTCACATGACCACTGATTTCTTCACTGAAAATATTTCAGGAATTCAGTAATGAGTTAGGTAAATTGGCTAAATACTACAAACAACACTCTCCCCCCACCTCCCCAGGACACCCTTGCTGCCCAGGGATGATCTCAAGGTGCACTGTCTGTCACCAGGGACACCAAGGAAGGTCAAAGGACAAGGATCTATAGAAGAAAGACAGCAACAGCAGAGGAAAGCCATCCTGCTAAGCTAAAAGTTGTGTGTGACATCTTACTATTTGTAAAACAATCACAACAACAAAACGTGAATTAAAAAAATACAGAGGCAAGGGCTGGGGAAATGGCTCAGCAGGTTAGAGTACTCCTGTGAAATCAGGAGGACTTGAGTTCAAGTCCCCAGGACCCACAAAAAAAGCTGGACATGGTCATGCCTGCCTATAACCCCATCAGGGTGGGAGGGTGGCATCAAGGTCTCTGGGAATTACTGGTTCCAGGTTCTATAAGAGACCCTATCTGGGGGAAATTAAGCGGAGAGTGAGAGAGGAAAAGACCTAATGTTCCCTGAGTCCCTCACACATGCACAAGCAGGTGCAGTACACAGACACACACACACACACACACACACACACACACACACACACACACACACACACACACACACCAGAGGGTTGTAACAAGGGATTATGGAGAGTGTGCTCTCATTAGAAACAGGGCAGCTCTTTTGATATATCACTGGAGTGTATGCGAACAGTGTATATTATGGGCTGCAAATGGCACTAAGACTCACGGTTTGATTTTCAAGATGTGGATGTTAGCCAGCAGCAGCTTTTTTTTTTTTTTATGTGTATGAGTATATTGCCTGCATGTGTGTAAGTGCATCCATGTCATGCAATGCCCATGGAATTCAGAAGAAGGCATCAGATCCCCTGGAACTGGAGTTATAGATGGTTGTTAGCCACCATGTGGGTGCCAGGAATCGAACCCTGGTCCTCTGCAAGAGCAGTCAGTGCTCCTAACCACTGTGCCATCTCTCCAGCCCCACAGCCATTTCTTAACAGACCTGAGCTCAGGGTCTTCAGGTCATTGGGTCAGTCTTCACTGACTTGTCCATCATCACTCTGTCCTGCAGCCTCAGCATAAAGAGATGACTCCCAACCTCTCTTAGTATTAGAAAGCAATTTTGATGTTGCCCCATAGCTAACAAATGAAATTATGTCCCAGTTTCCACACTGGACTTTGTTAGTATGACAATACATACCTTGTTAGGAGTTAAAGACGGAGAGCTATAGAAGAACTTTTCTGGGATTAGGGAGATGGCTCAGCTGGTAAAATGCCTGCCTTGTAAGCCAGAGGATCTGAGTTCAGATCTCCACAACCCACAGAAAAGCCAGGTGCAGTAGCACATGCCTGTAGCCGCAGCTCCACAGGGACTGGAGCCAGGCAGACCTGAAGCTAATACATTCCTCAGTGTTGCCAGTCGATGTGCTCCCAGTTCACTGAGGGACCCTACCTCAAAAACAAAGATACAGAGTGATCAAAGAAATAAAGGACACCCCCCCCGTTGTTCCCAGGCGTCCACATGTGTACATAGATACCCACACACAACACAGCACACACACATGAGCACACATCTTAAAAACTAATGAACAAATAATTTAGAAAAGGCTTTTCTTCAGCATACTCATCGCTGGGATATGAAAGGATAGAATAAGGCAGCAGTATCTCCTCCTGGATGGAGATCAAGCCTGTTACCATTGAGGGTCACCATCCCAGCACCGCCACTCTCTCGCCATGGCCCCCCAACTGAATTCTTACTTTCTGGAGAAATTTGAGTGAGTCAACCAAAAGATCTTGCCAAGCCAACATATATAGACAGAGGCTATTTTACTACCCTTCAAAGACAGCTGAAATTACCTTAAATAACACATTCCAACACATTTCTTGATTCTACATGAATTTTTACCAACACTCACATTTTTTAGTGTTTCTGAAAGAAATACCATATTTAAACATGGATCTTTTCACTCACCTCCACCAAATATCTAAATTGCAACATTTTCGTGGACTTGGAAATAAAGCACCGATATTTAAATGGTAGTTGCTATGTAATTGCATTCAACAAACTCAATTTGCATAGCTTGGTATGTAAATGAAAGAGCATGCAAAGACTGAGTAAAAGTGCTAGCTGAGAGTCATGAATAGATGTGGTTTTAGGGAGGATATATACTGGTCCTTTTCTCTCTCTCGCTTTCTTTTTTCTTTCTTTTTTTCTTTTTCTTTTCTGTCACACTGCATTAAGCTGTTCAACAACAAAAATCCTAAACTTTTAGAATACTTATGTTAGTGTGTGATCAGCATAATTTCAAATTGTGACTTGCTAGTCACATCAGTTGATAGTCCCATTAGGACTAATGTTAATCAGTCCCCATATACACATGGCACAGAACTGCACACGTTCTGAAATGATGAGCTGTTCCCTAAAGGTAGAATAGGGCCAGAGCAATGCAACTCAGTCACTTACAATGTCTGAAGTGCCCCCCTTCAGATGCCATTTAGATTCTGGAAAAGGGACTGTGCTCTGCAAGGACTAAAGCAGAAAGCTCAGAATCACCAAGGAAAAACAAGATGACAAAGAGAGGTGGAATGGCCACATTAGAAATGAAAGCCGCAGTTCAGCAGGGGACCTCTCCCACTGAGCCAAAGTTAAGTATAAGCCTAGACATCAACAGTGATCCTTACAAAGTACTGTTTGTGATCTTTTAAAAAAGTACCTTTTCTAATAAAATCCCTGGGATCTGGGGGATAGGGGTGGAAGGGAACAGCATTTGTTGAGTGCTTCCTCAGTGTCAATCACTGTGCTGACAAGTGGCTAAACCCTCTCCGTCTGCCTGGGAGTTATGTATTGTCCTCTGCCATTATAAGTATGATGACATGACCAAGGATGGTTTGTGTACAGTGAGCCAGCTAGTAAGTAGCAGATGCAGAATCAAGTCAAAGACAGACTGTCAAAGACAAACTCCGACGTCCCTGCTCTTTGCTGAGGGATGTGCCACTTTCCCAACAAAATCTCACTAGTTAGGGGAAAGAAAAAAAAAAAAAGCACTACCCTGTGCATTTCAATTGCTGCAATATAAAAGATGAAATCCTCCTGCCCGCCTTCTTCACATGTTAGTTTTGCAATATTCAAGTATGAGGCATTTAGAAAGGCCTGCCTGAAACCTGGAAAACAGATTTGGGAAGAAATTGGCAGAATGATACATTGCCGTCCTCCTGCCTTCTATAGTGAGGGACCCTGGCCCTAGCACTCTGCTAACAAAGGCAGACTGCCCGCTGCTCAAAGCAGTTACCTATTTTAGTGTCCCTCAGGGCCCCAGGATCTGAAATGTTAGATCATTTTCAAGAGCAGGATAAGAAAAGTGACTTGATCAAAACGACCCCTCTCCTTCTCTGTTTATGTCCCTGGCAGAAACAAAGCTTACAACTAACTTCACAACCACTGGAATTGTGCGTGAATTCATTTTCTCCTTTTAATGCAGCTAATTCCCAGAGACAATAAAATATGTCTAGTAAGTCCCAGTTAATATCCCTAGGCTTAAAAAAAAAATGTGTAAGGAGGATTACTACCAATGTCAACATTTCTAAATATTTTCCTTCAGCTTTTGCCTAAATGTCTGTATAATTCATTTATACAATGAGGATCCTTTATGAGTGTGTGTGTGTGTGTGTGTGTGTGTAAGATTATTCTATTTCAGCGTTTAAAAAAAATGTCAAAACACAGAACTAACATAATTTATAATGGCTTAACTGAAGCTTTTATAGCGGGAGAAAAACAAGATGGAAATGTTTTAGCTAATGCAGCCCCAATTGTTATAAGACAATTATTGCATGATCATTTGCTTTAATGCATGTAGACAGCGTCTTGCATCCTGTGCTTACCATATTCTTTGCTATCAAAGAAAGTTGAATAAATCAGCCACTAGAGAAATAGTGCAATTGGTAAGATGGAAGAGGTATGTAAGCGCATCTCCAAATTATTCAGATTCCTCTATTCAACAAATGTTTTTTGAGTTCCTTATGTGAGGCACTCTGCTGCGTACAGTAGGGGAACGGGTGGAGGAAGCCTCCAGGATGATTTTCAGTAGTCATGGGATTAATTATATAGACCAGTCTTACAAAGATCATTCTAAGCATTTATGCATTCTCTTCTTCTTGCTTTACCTAGCATAATTCTTTTCTAAAAACATTTTTTAAAATGAAATTGACATACTTTAACCCAGAGTATGTCTAAATCTGAAAAAAGATATAATATGTCTAAAATAGAGGGTTTTCTTTTTTCATTTTAAAGATGCTCTACTAAGAGTACATCTGGTAAATAATCAAGGTTTTAGAAACCAACACTACCCACTAGATGATTTGCTAATTTTTTGCTAATTATGTTGAACAGGTTCTGTATTTCCATTTGATTTAGATATAATGGTAGGGGCAAAAAAAAGTCTTATTTTTCCTAGGTTATTATTAAAGATAAAACTCCTCTCCAGCTGTACAGGGAATGCCCCCAAAGTGCCAGTCTAAGTAGGTGAGATTTCATTTGCTATCTGGGAAAGTAGTGTAAAAAGAATCAGCTTTGGGCTTCAGGTTCCCAGGGAACCTTTTGTTTATGCCCAACTCTCCTGGTGCCCCAGGAGAGTGTGGGGCTCTCCTGAGTTGATGGTGTGTTTCACACTTTTGCACCTGCTCCCCAGCCTCACCGAGAGAGCCCAACTGCTCAAGAACGTCTTTAAGAAGAACCATGTGAATCTGTACCGCTCTGAATCATTGCAACAAAACCTGCTCCGTAAGTATTTGTGTTTTTATTTCAAATGAATTCTCTGTCATCTCTGGGTCCCAGCATTTACCGCAGCAGTAATGCTTAAATTTAATTCCAGAATTAAATTTTAGATCTCTGAAATGTATTGTGTAAAAACAAATAGTTAAACAACCCATGAGTCACACATTTTAAAAGACTGCTGTCACACTTAAAGGAAAACAGTTAATACTTCCACATTCTTTACTTGCTTAAATCTTGAAAAGAAAGAGTGAGATAAATCTTAACTCTTAAAACTGCCTCCATGTTGTTATCCTTTCTAGTTGAATAACTCGAAAGACCACTTTCACACAACACAAGGAAACATATATTTTCTCCTTCAAAAATATTTATGAATATTTAGAATTGTATAAGTTATTAGGTATCTCACCCTCTTAACATTTCAAAGATCTGAAAGGGAACATAATATATGTGGCCCTGTGGTAAATTTATTGGTGTTGGTAATATATCTTTTGTTTCATGTTTCCACTTATAATTCATTTTCCTTTATATATGCTCATGTTTTGTGCTTTTGTTCTCTATATTTCAAGGGGCCTTTTCTAAAGATGTGATCCCCTTAGGGGTCATCCCTTATCCCTATGCCTCCTCTGAACATGTTGAACATCAGTGAGTTTATTTATAGATGCCGAGAGCCAAGGAGAATATCACCTAAGGAAAACAGGCCACTCTTCCACCACGGGCAGTTGTGTGTGTCCATCTCCTCAGTGTCATTAGTTGACAAGTAATCCTGGGTTCTCGTGGAGAACAGTGCAGTGTTTTGGTCTGTATGCTTGTTGTAGGATGATTCACTCAAGCTAATTAACATTGCCCTCTGTTCACCTACATATCCAGCTCTCTCCAACCCTCTCCCTCACCTGATGCATCTAGAAATGTATGCTCCTACTGAGCTCCCTGGACTTCTGAATGTGGGAATTAGGTATCAGTCCTCGCAGGTGGACAGTGAGCACTCCGAACTAAGGGCCTTTTCCAGTGAGTTCATGACACTGATTTCTCTTCTTTCATTCCTTACAGATGGATATGCTTTCTCTCAAGATGAAAATGGCATCGTCTCACAGTCTGAAGTGATTAGAGCTTATGACACCACGAAACAGAGGCCAGATGAGTGGTGACAGGGAGGGCTCAACACAGGCTCTGCTGTGTCTCTAGGGAGAGCTGCCACCATCAAAGGTCATCACTGCAGTCTGCTGACCAATCCCAGTCTGGTCCACGGAGAGGAAAGGTGGATCTGAGCTCATCTCACAGATGGACCTTCAGATTCATTGTGCTTCATAGACATAAGCACTGTGCGGCCATCATCACACCATCTCTCCCAGAAGTTCTCAAGCACTTGCTAAGGCTTTGTAAACAGATACTGAAAAGACCTTGTATCTTGGCAGAGTACTTTCTCAAAATGAGGATAGGTCAGTGTTCAGTGTTCACAAGGCGTCACTCATTTCCTTGGCTCCACCACCATTTAAAAAGATAAACCTAAAATGGTCTTATGTGAAAGGGAATCTCAATATTCAGATTTAAATTTCAGGATATGCTGAAACAATCCAGCATTCTTAAGGGACTGACTCACTTTACTGAGCACTTCTAAACAAGGCACTCATAAGTGTTTGTGTCAAATTTGTCTTGCTAAGTGTTTGCCAAAGAAGTTCAGTAAGTATATCTCTCATTCAATAGTCATTTGCCCAGAAATTTAAAAGAAAGTTCACTTCCAGTACTGCTATAAGATCTGCATGCTTGACTTTTCAAATGTGAGAGTGACTTGCAAAAAAACAAAAGAAAAAAGAATTCAAAAAAGGAGTATTTCAAGGCATTTACTACTAAAATCTGTGGTCTCGCACCTTCGGCCTTACAAGTGCTTCTCTGTCTTGTTTCTTTGTTCAAGCTAGAGGGACGCGTGTCCCTGTGACTATTGTTATAATGTGATTTCTAAAACTGTATTGTGTCTGTCATTTCTGATTAATTCTCATCCTCCTTTCGATTTTTCTGAAAATCTGGCTTCTGGTGTAGGTTGAATGATGTTGCTTTGTCTTCAAGTTTTCCCTCTTAAGAAAATTATGCTTACAGATTTATATGTGGTTTCCAAAGCTTCAGTTTCAATGACTGGGATAATGTGTCAGATAAATGCATGGGCTTTTGTAATGTACATAGGCTCAGCTTTTGTCATGTGTTTCGTTTGTCCTCACTTCTCTTCCCACTGGAGAGGATTCATGGGTGTGATGGTGACTGCCTATATGCTTAAGGCTGAAAATTATCTTACACTTCAGTCAGCCAACAATTCCCAAGCTGAGTTGCTTGCTGCTTACTGGGACAGATAAGTAGCACATTTTCTTTATTTAAAAAAAATACTTATTTTACTCAAGCCTATAACTTTACAGTCAACTAATACTTGTCATCATGAGTACAGTTCATTAATATATTTTGAAATGTATGTTCAGTTTAATTATTTTCAACATTTTCATGACATCTCCAAAAAAATGCCTATTTTGCTACCAACAGTAAATGGTGAAGGGCCTGTTTAAAATCACAACCAATTTTCTACACTGTTTTTACAACAATGTTTTCATTTTAAAAGATAAAAAAAGGAGTTCTAGTTTTCAGATATTCTTCAGAGATTGAAGCAAACTTTTTTGCTTTTTACTCAAAAGCCTGTTTGCCTTTAAGTGGATTACCAGCAAAATAGGTAGCACTTTTAAAATACAGATGGACTAGCATTTCGAAAAGATACGATTTTCAAATTGTCCCCATTTAATCATTTTCCATTCTGTCTCCCTTTTACTTGATCTAGATTTAAAGTTAGAGTCTATATCTCTTCTTTCTCTGAATTTGTAGCTAGTTACCAGTCTCTACATTTTCTAAAAATAAGAGGCTGTAACATATACATGTAATTCAAAAGGGAATAGAGTTTACATTACTTCACATCTCAGACCCGTTCCATTTGGGGCTCAGATTAAGAGAATCATGAATCAAAACGTATAGCAAAACCACAGATGTAGAGTCTAAGATGGTCTTTGAAATGATGAAGTCATAGACTTTGTCTTCCCACTGAATCTTGAGCTTTGGTTTCCCTCAGCCTCCCAGTGGTGATAGTTGAGTCAAACCACAAAATGAGCAAGAATGAGGTGAACCCCACGGCAGTTAGAAGCACTGCTTCCCTTTCCCCTTGCCTCATCAGAGTCTTCCTCCAGAATTTTAATATCCAAACATCGTGAATTGAATTGAATAGAATAGAACAGAGTCTTCTGACCTCAACATAAAAATCAAGTTTTATTTTTATCATGAATCATGAATTATTTTGATGGAACTCTTCAACTTGAGACAACCCAGAGTTGTGGATCTACATCACAACCTGAAGTGAGACTGTTTATGCCTTTTGGTTCCTGGATCCTGTGTTTGAAGTATGGACATTAAGTCAGTCTCTTCCTTGGTAGGGGAGAGGGTAGGAAGTGGCCAGTTGGGTAAAACTTGAACTACAGAATTTCAATTGCAGGGAGTTTATTAAAACTCAGTGCTCTTGAGTTTTTAACCTTTCTTAGCTGGAAAAAAAGACATGTGGTTTTACCAGGATTCAAATGACTGTAGTCAAAGTGACTATGTTTTCTGAAATAAACAATATATAACTCCAGTTAAAAACTCTTGTAGAGACTCTGGCAGATGCTAACATGATTGCATTATAATGTTTACAAAGCAGAAAATACTATTTATAGTAGAAAAATCCTCATTCCTTTGACGTTGAAAAGCCAGGAGTTGCTTCATTAGTGTTGGAATGTACATGGTAGTATTAAGCATGGACTTTCTAAGTGTTTTATAAATACATATAAAAATATATTTGGTATCACACCCTGAAAGATACTATATTGTAGAATGTATTAGCAGGAAGGCAGTGTATTAGCAAGAAGGCAGTGTTTCTCAGGAATGCAGGAAATTCAACATGGTGTGTCTCACACATTCACTCAGCACTCCCTGTGGGGTAAGACCAGCAGCATTAAGGATTATTGGAAAGCTCTCTCTCTCACACACAGGTGGAGGGTTACTGCCAAATAAGGTTGTCATACAAGAGAATCGGTGAGTCCTCCTCCTTTCCAGGCAGCAAAGTGAACTCTAGAAATAATTAGCATTTCATAACAGTATTTAACTATATATTTTAAGTTTTTAATTCAGCATCTCAGATACCTGATTCACAGGGTGCATTATGTCACACTTATAACCTGTCATTTAAAATTTCAGAAAATGAATGCTAGTCAGAAAGTAATAGATCACATAATTTTTAAACAGTTTGCCGTGGTATCAGTATGATAAAGCTACACATTCATTATTATTTATTTATGTACATTTGCCCTTTGATAGCTCCTGTTCTTAAAACATTATTTCATGAAAAAAATCTTTAATCTTATAGGTAATCTTCTACAAAATGTATCAGGAAAATGGCCAGCACAACCATCATAGTGACCAGGTTGTGGAATTCTGTCCATTGCTCAAAGCAACACCATATGGTTCCATATCTAATAAATGCTTTTTAAGATGCGCATTTCTGTCCTGACTCTTGAACAGCATAGTCTGATTTTTCTCACATTAAAATAACAAGTCACGTGTAAAACTTAGTTGTACCTTTCACTCAACCTTCAACAGTTATTAAAATGGGATGTAGTTAAATTTTTAAGGAAAGGAAAGATATTTTCCATTTTTCTTCTTGATTTATTTTCTGTGTGAGAGCATATGTTTTTTTGATAGGTTTATGGTTTGCATGAATTAATATTTAAAGTGATCCAGGCAAATGCATGGCTTTGCTGTAAATTGTGATGTTTATTTATTTATAAAATTTGATCATGGACAAATTCATTGGTTCTTCCCCCCAACTTGTTTCTAAATAAGAGGATTATTTTACAAACAAATTTCAACAAATTTAATTGAATCTTTTGTTTACTTTGTCTCCAAGAACTTTTCTTCATAAAGCTCACAAAACTTCCCAGCCAATAAATCCTCCTTAAGTAGGAAAAAAGGTCAATTTCATAATTGCTTACTTTGAATTAACAGCAACTTTCCATAGGTAAATCTGCTCTGGCAAAGATGTGAGAAGAATATTTTTTCAGTGTTTTTACGTTTCTTGGTTCTAGAATAGAAGCCATAAATGCAGGCAGTGCTGTCTGGTGTTTAGCCTCTTCAAGCTTCATTTTTCACAATTCCAAGTGTATTAGGTTAAAAAGAAAAGGCAGCCCTGGAAGGCAGCTATGGAAAACTGCAGTTTGCATCAAAGATAAAGGAGATGTTCAGCTCTGTGGTAAACCATTCTTGCCGAATCTGCTGTGGAAATTGTGATCCTGTGTGAGTGGAGAGTGTTGAATATGTGGGTGGTGTAGTTTTCTCAGGTTTGTTTATCTTGATGTTCAATGCACTGTGTTTTATAAATAGTTACTGAAGTCGAGTACAGCCATCTCTATGCACTGTTACATGTCATTGGCCTTTTGTGAATGTGCATGTTTTAAACTGCAAATTTTAAATCTTTTGTCCTCTAATTGTTATTGAAAATAAAATAAACTTTACCATTACATAAAGGACATTGTTAAGGTTTGATTGCTGTTTTTAGAAATGATATTACTTTGTAAAACTCATATCCACAATAACTACAGTCTGAGAGGGTATATCCATCTAATAGTTTTTTAACTCTTTGCTTACAGCTCTACTGGTATTCCAATGTCTCTTTTAATTTAACTAAATGAAATATGAAGTATATTAGCTTGGTAGAAGGATAATAATTTTAGTAATTAACAAAGAAATTTTTTTTGGTCTTTTTCAGACAGGGTCTCCCTTTAGTCCCAGCTGGCCTGGAGCTCTGGACAAGGCTGGCCTTGAACTCACAGAGATCCGCCTGTCTCTGCCTCCTGAGTGCTGGGACTAAAGGCACACGCCACCACGCCCAAAAGAAATTTTGTTTTTTAAAATGACTATATTTGAGGCAGGAGAGATGACTCAGCAGTTAAGAGCATTGGCTGTTCTTCCAGAGGACCTGAGTTCAAATCCTAGCACCCGTATGGCAGCTAACCACTATCTATAACTCCAGTTCCAGGGATTCAGATGCCTTCTTTTGTCCTCTGTGGGTAGTGCATGATATATGTGCAGGCATAATATTCATACACATAAAATAAAAACAAACTTTAAAAATTCAAAATAAAAAATTTTAACTTAAAAATGACCATATTTGAATCATTCTTCAGAAATGTCACCCAGGTACCTCAGTGATGCGTTTAAACCAGCTTCCCAGTAAAGAGCTGGCTTCTGTCTCTGTCCTTTTGTGTTGGATGAAGTACATAGTTTGTTTGGTTTTTTTTTTTTTTTTACTTTTATTTGCATTTACTTTATACAGAATTTATTGCCATGCTGTAAGCTTTGTTGCTTCAGTTTCTTCTAGGTTATCTTTTTCTATCCTCCTCGTCTAGCTTAGAAATGATTTGTTGTTCACCTGGATGTGCTCGGTGACTGGAGAATCCACATCTACACCCCTCCCTTCAGATTCGCTCTCTGAGTTTTTAAGTACCTGCAGCACTCTTTTTTGGTCTACACCCCCCTTCTCCCTGTCTACCCCATCTGTTTGTCCTGAGCACATCTGGACTCCACCATTAAGCCACTGGAATCCCACACATTCCTTCTTTAAAGTGACATCTTTCTGGTACTTGGTAGCTTTTCTGATATCCATACCCTTGATGGCAGTGTCATTAGCCACGGAAATCTTGAAACTAGGGTAAATCCTAAATTTTTCCATTAATAAAGTCCCAGTAAAATATCTAAATACCATCGTCTTCTGCTCGTAATGTGTCCCATGTCGATCTGCACACCAGGCACAAGTGCTACTCAAAACCACAGACATGAAGTACTCAGATCCCAGTAAGTAAATTCTAAAAGGTGGCCGGCCGCTCAGAATTCATTTTCATAGTAAATCCAGTCATGTGCTAAGAAAGGCATCACTGCAGGAATGTCATAGGTTTTTCTCAACTATTGTTTTTCAAACAAAAGTGGCCAAGTTTAGCCAATAACATTTGAAGGAAGGAACCATAAAATAATAAAATGGGCCAAAAGTACAAGGGAGAAACACCAGAAATGAGAAGAAATGTTTTGTCAGAAGTAAGCAGCCGTTAGCAAAAACTCACTCAATGAAAGTGTAATTTGATAAACTGCTAGAATCGGGTTTATTGTCAGAGAATGGCAAATTGAGAGGTGTCTGATTTGACTACACTGAGACCATGTCTGTTTAGCTGTCTAGAGATGCCATTCTCTCCCAGAGCCTTTCCCAGAGTCGACTGGTTGGCACTGCCATGTAAAACCACAGTAAAATGGTTCTGGGAGAAGTTACCTTTCAGTGTCTCATAATTTTCATACTCACTGCCATTCCCCCTTTTTAAAAATTAATAAAACAGGGGGGCTGGAGAGATGGCCTAGCGGTTAAGAGCGCCGACCGCTCTTGCAGAGGACCCGGGTTCGATCCCCAGCACCCACATGGCGGCGGAGAACCGTCTGAAACTCCAATTCCAGGAGAACTCCAGTTCCAGGGGAATCCGACATCCTCTTCTGACCTCCGCGGCACTGCACGTCACGGGTGCACAAACTTGCATGCAGACAACACATTCATACACATACAGAAATAAATAAAATTTAAAAAATTAATAAACAGCCAGGTGTGGTGCACGCCTTTAATCAGCACTCAGGAGGCAGAGGCAGGCGGATCTCTGTGAGTTCAAGGCCACCGTGGTCTACACAGTAAGTTCCAGGACAGCTAGGGATACAGGGAGAGCCTGTCTCAAAAATAACAAAAAAAAAAAAAATTAATAAAACACCGTGTTTTGCTAATATATTAATCTAAAATGCCTTCTGCTGTTACCATAGGAAACAGCAAACTCAAAGTATACCCTCATAAATTGAATACGTCATCCCCATTTAAAGTTTGTTTTCCTATGCTTATGGCCTCTCTAACTGAAAGCTTCCATTGCAGTAATACAGCCACCTCAGTGTAATGAAGAAAGCTCTTCCTAACCTGGAGAATGTCACAAGTAAGCTAATAAAATCATTGGAAAATATTAAATACTTGTAACATTCGGACCTTATTACAAGCTGGGAAACTAGCAATTTAAAAACTGTCAGAATAATTTTAATAATATATAATTGCAATTTTAATATTTTTATTTTATGTGTATGAGTGTATTGGCTGCATGCATGTAAGCACACCCATGTCATGCAATGCCCACAGACATCAAAAGAGGGCTTTTAGCCCCCTTGAACTGATGTGTGTGCTGGGATTCAAAACTGGGTCCTTGGCTGAGCCATCTCTCCAGCCCCAGTATTTGCAATTTTTTTTTAGCCAATATTTTATTGAAGCTCTGTGCATTTCATACAAGTAATTGCAATTTTAAAATAGACACATTTAAAAAGTTAACAGTTTGCTCCCTTAGTAATTTAACATACCTGTAAATTCTTATTTTTTTCTCTGAACATATGCTAAATCAATTTTAGATTCTGCAAAAGTGAACTGACCACAAACCAATGCAGTGCATCAGATTCTTAGTTGCATCTTTATATACTCTCAGGAAAGCTTGTTTATCTCATTTTAGAGAAAATTTTCCCATGGCTCATGTTAATCTGGTAAATTTCATGACACCAGCAAAGAATAATCAGGTGGGGAAAATGAAAGGAAACAATCTATCCATTTGGACAATTAGAAGTATAATCAATTGCTTTTGGAATGGGTAATAAATTTGAAAACAATTTTGCTATGTTAACTATGTTTTCTAAAGTACAAGATAAAATGAATGCAGAGCCCATGCTGCAGTTTGGGTCCTTGGTTAAAAGCTTGGCCCACAGAGGGGTGCTGTTGGACGCAGCGGAACCTTCAGGAGGCAGGGCCTAGTGGGAAGGCTTGGAAGACATGATTTCAAGGAGGATTTATTGACCCTGGCTCTTCATTCTTGCTCTGGCCTTTGGCTCATGATGGAAGCACTTTTACTTCACCACATGTGCCTGCCATGATGTACTGGCTTATCACGGGCCCAAAGCAAGTTGACCCTTCAAAACTGGGCAGACAAAACATGAAATAACCTTTTTATCTTCATAAGTTCTCTCTCAGCTATTTTGTTATAGTGATGGAAATTGAAAGCTGACTAATAGTAACCATGAGTACTCCAAGGATAGGGCAATGACGGGAATTTGGCCATGTGTCAACAGGGCCATGGGTTATCAACACTAACTCCCTTCTGTGCCCCCAATCAGCAACAAGATCTGTCCTACTGAGTTTTGATCTTTTACTTTTCTCCTACAGTATTTCAGCTCATTTCTATAGTCTACCATTAACTTACTACACCACTGTCTCTCCTCTAAATACAAGTGATTTGAGTTGGTGATATGTCATCTCTCAACACCATAGGTAATAAGGTACTAGTAACACCTCCATTCTACAATGAGAAGCCAAGGAAGTGGCCCAAAGTCACTCTTCTAAGTCACAGAGCCAGAAAACCAGCCCAGACATAAAGCTCAAAAGCTGTGCCAAACTACCCTAAACCATCTCCTATTTCTCACATATAAAGGGAAAAAATGGTATCACCTAATATTTCTTTTCATGCATTATTTCACGTTCTCCTAATGTAGCACAAACTCGACATAATCTTCTTACACCCTTGATTTTTATAGGATGTGTATGATTCTATGCAATTAGTCACATTTCTCCCTGTGGATTTTCTGAGAAGTAGTAGTTGTTTTCCTAAGAAGCTAAGCCTTCTAAGCTACTGTCAGAAAGAACACAGACTTGCAGAGCAGACCCCCTAGGTTCAACTCTTAGCTCTACTACCCTTGTCTCTTGTCCTTCGGTGTGCTGTTTACCCTTACAGATGATTTCCTCATCTGTAAGACAGGCATTTAACAGCCTCTACTTCAGATAAAAGATCAGCTGAAGACTAAATGACAGTTTATAAAGTACTTGAGAAATACATGTGCTTAGTAAATTTTTCTAATTACAGGTACAACTGGACTTCCAAACAGAATTCTAGTTTTCATAGTAATCATGGCTTGGGAATGCTAGGACTTCTTCATAAAAATAATAAAATTCTCAATCAGTGATATTGCCACTGTATTTTGTGGTGCTGCGATGTTGTGATAAGCATGACCTTGGAAATTTTAGTTGACTTTACCCTAATCTTCCTAAATGGACATATGATTCATTCACAATCACCTATAAAACCCTTCAAGGCTCTCTCCTTTTTAATTAATTGGTTTTTTTTGACTTTTCGAGACAGGGTCTCCCTGTAGCCCCATCTGTCCTGGAACTCACTCTAGACCAGGCTGGCCTTGAACTCACAAAGATTTGCCTGCCTCTGTCTCCCAAGTGCTAGGATTAAAAGTGTGCCCTACAACGCCTAGCTTTAATTAATTTTTAAAAAATTTTATGTGTACGAGTGTTTCACATGCATTTATATAAGTGCACCTGTGTTGTGCAAGGCCTGCAGAGGTCAGAAGAGGGCACTGGACATCCTGGAACTGCACTTAAAAGACTTTTGTTAGCAGCCATGTGGGTCCTCTGCAAGATCAGCCAGTTCTCTTAAGCCCTGCGCCATCCCTCCAGCCCCCAAGGCTTTCTCTTTCATTTGCTATGTATCCAACCACCTTGGTGTCCAAGAGTTCTAGCCTGTCCTCAGATGCTCCTGGTTCTTCAGGCTCCGAGATCCTCTTGCCCACTGTGTTTTTCCACTTAATTCCATCACTCTTCTCCACTGGCCCCGCCCAACCTTCCTCACTCAACGCCCCCCCCACTCACACACACACATTTTTCAGGCCGTCTATCATTGTTCCTGAAGAATGAGTTTAGTCCTCTCTCCATGCATCCTACATTCCTGTCATACCCACAATTCTCATGGTCCACACTAAGTGACAGCTTATGAACTCATCTTCCCTGACTGACTGTGAGCTCTCAGGGAGAAGGACAGATAGCAGAGCTTCTTGGTTTTTTATTTTTGTTTGTTTCTGCATGTGTACATGTGTGTAATGTACATGTGTGTATATGTTCACATGTGTGTGAAAGCACGGATGTGGGTGCATGCATGTGGAGGCCACCTTGCTCTTCTCAACCCTTCACATAGGACCTGACCCATAGATAAGGAATATGATTCAAAGGCTTGTTGAATGAGACATGTCTAGAAATTATTACAGAATAGCTTTACTATGATATGATCATAAATAATATTAGCAGCTACTTAGATTCCAAAGAGAAGACACATAAAAAGATATGTTTATGTCACCAAGTTCATGATATGATTTAATTCAGTGTCACTGAGTGCCACATTACAATGAAGTACACAAGATCTTCCTAATTTTAAACAGCACATGACCAGTTGATTAGTTGGAACACTCCAACCCATGCAGATGTGGGCACTTCATGAAATCCTGTTCTTCACATTGACAGCAAGTACACATACATGCATACATATATATATATATATACATATATATACATACATACATACATACATACATACACACACTAGAGAACCCTGACAGACTAGATCAGGCTCATGGGGGGCGCATTCCCACTGTAGAATTAGGGGTGGGAACTGTAAAACTGGCTTTGATGTTAGTATGTTTGAGGATGAAGACAGATATGTCACTGTGATTCACTGTGAGGAATTTGGATATGTCCAGGCATGGGGCAGTCTGCAAGACAAAGAACTTTGCAGCTCCTTCCATTCCTAATGACTAAAAACCTCAGCCCTACTTACCTATAATTATTTGCACTGCCTCGGTTTGCATTGGATTTTCCAAACATACAAGCACAGTGCAAATCAAAGAAAAAAATCAAAATTTGTTTGAAAAATTCACATTAATAGCAAAAGTGCCGCTGTGTTTGAGTTGGTGGAATAAACTCTGTCTGTCTGGAATTAGGGAAGTCACTTCACGTGACTCTGTATAAAAAGAGTCAGTATCTGAGTCCTTTGTAGGATTCATTCAAGCTGTCATACATTCTAATGGGTTATTTCTTTTTTCCTCTTTTATTTTATTTAACATTATAGCATTGCATTGATTCGTTTTAATTATATGTACATAACCCGTGAATTTCATTTTTTTAACAACTAAAGAGATCACAAAAAAATATTCTAAGGAAAGTTCATTGTACCCAATGGGCCAAGAATCACCACAGCAGAGTAGGGTATGGTGACATGCTTGCAACCCCAGCACATGGAAAGTGAGGCAACAGGATCCCAAGTTCCAGATGCCCCCTTGCTACACAGGATGCTCTATCGCAAAAGCAAACCAAATAAACCTCAAAGCAGGTAAATTTGTACACAGCTACTAAGCACTATGTTGGCTCATGTTAAAAGCTCAATAAGGTTACCTTAAAACTATAAAAGGAGAAGTACAGAGCAAATGTGAACACAAGCAGGTGATACAGAAGTGTGCTTTAGAACATGTTCATGAAGACCTGTTCTTTTTACATGGGGAAAAAGGAGACTACATGTTGGAACACACATACACACACACACACACACACACACACACACACACATACACACAATTTCAAGGCAAAGTCCTAATGTCTTCAAATTGTTTTCCTCCTTTCTTGAAAACAAAGAGGCCGATCGACCCTACAGAAGGTGACATATGACAGCATTAATTCACATAAGCTAGACTCCTGAACTGCACCATCGGGGCCGGCTACACAGCTGAAGGAGACAGGGAGGTGAGAAGCAGGCAGAAGGCTAGCAAATGGCAGGTGTCCTGCTGGAGAGGTTTGGCCTGACCCCATGGGAGGGAGAGATCCTGGCATCTCTACATGCTACAACAAGTCCAGATTTCAGATTCTTATGACAAATGTCCAGATGTTCACACTCTACAGGCCAAATGACACATGTAAGGGCCACACACAGTCTGTCCTCAGATCTCAATAAAAATTGACCTCCTTTGCTGCTTTTACATGTTCTGATGCAGAAAATGTCTCCCTTAATTTCAAAAGATAAAGTGTGTGATACATATTTCCACTCAATGAATTGTCACTCAGAGGATAAAATTTAAAACTTTAATTTAAAAGTCTCAAATCAAGTTCATGAAAACAGAGAACTTTTATTTTTTTTCCTAACCCAGAAGGATATATGCCCACATATGTAGTTATCAAACACCATGGTGCTTAAGATACATCATATTACATGGTTATAACAATAGATGGACTTTGACTTCCACAAAAGTTACAGTGTGACTACTAAATAATTAGTATTGTCAATGTGGTAAATACATTAAATTACAAATCTTCACATTTATACATAACTATTTTTACAAATATATGTTTTAAGACCCAATTGCCCAACTTTCATTTAAACACTAAATGTTGCTGAACAAATAGTCTGCAATAAATATTCCCTCAAGTGGGTGGGGAAAAGCAATTTTACATAGAATCTGTGTTACAGTGAATGTCTGAATATATATTTAAAACTTTAGACTCCCCATGTGGTTATTGAAACCTAGTGCTTTGGAAAAAAAGTCTCTTATATTTTAAACAAAATTTGTTATTAATTTAAGAAGTAAATGTTCTCATTATACTTATTACTCATGGTTACATTACTCCCAAAATTATAAATAAGTGGTTCACCGGCCCCTCAAGTTTATTTAATAGTTAATTTTTAAGTGAACCTTTATAATACAAGTATGAATATTCCCTTCCTTATTTATGTATACATTTGTGTTATAACTCATTCAACATGGGCAAAGAAAGATGTAGCATTTTTCTAAGCAATGTAGCTGAATTGTCCTATAAAATATTTTCAAACCGCTGCATATTTTTAATAAAAGGTGAATGAGTTTTAATGTTTGCAAAGACAGGCCTTCTGTGATTGAAGGACCTCAAGACCAGAAGGCGCTGTATCTTTCTAGAACTTTCTTCCATGGCCACGATGGGTTACAAGGGAACTTTCATCAGAAGCCAGTGTAGCCAAGGCAGCAGCCCTCCACTTTACCTCACTGTGTGGTAGACCCACAGCCACTGCCTGTCAACTGGAGCTGAAATCTGGACAGCTCTTCCCAGGTAGTGGGGGCTCCTGCTGGAGCGGGTAGGCAAAATATTGGGGTGACACCAGGAACCCAGATGGCTGGGTCAGGTGTATGGCATGACCCGTGGTATAAGGTGGGGGTGACGAGGGCACCAAGCAGCCTGGCTCGGCCCTGGCGAAGGAGAACCTTCGGACAGAGCCACCCGTGGAGCTGGAGCTGGTGGCTGTGCTGGACTGCCTAGAGGGTGCTCTGAGGCTGGTGGAGGTGAGGATCATGGGCAAGGTCTCTGTCTGATAGCTGCGGAGCGAGAAGCGGATTGGCTGCTGTGAGGGCTCCTTGGGTCTCAGACAGGTACAACAATAGATAGCCACCAAAGAGCCCAGGATGATGAAGGCAATGAAGATGGAGCCGACGATCAGAAACGGGACGTAGACAGGCTCTAAAAGGCAAAAACAGACATACACAGACGCTAAGAGTCGCCCAAACTCCATGTCTGCTTGAACGTCTTAGGGGTGGGAGGCTGGCGACTCATTATTGCTACTGCTGTCAGCTCAACTTTCCAGAGTTGCAAAGCACAAACTGTGATAACAGAATGTTCTTGGTACCCCTAGCAGGGAGGAGGCAAACTGATGGCTTGGCCTCTGTTAGCAATTAGCTATCCTCACACACATCTGGAAGTCAGAAAAGAATGGTCTACCATAAAGAATGGTCTACCGTCCTATTCATGCTCTGAAGGAAAGGGTAAGTTTAGGGGGTCACCATGGCTCTGAGCTTAAATCCAGGTTTTAGGAGTTTTATCACGGTGGGGCACTTAAGACTCTGACCCATCTCTTAGGTTTAGCAATCCATCTCCTGTCCAAGAGTTTTCCAATTTAAGCAAAGAGCACCAGGCCTAGTGAATGAAACCCCAGAATTTATGAGACTCTAGAAAAGAGTCATATAAAGAAATCCATAGTGACCTCAATTACTGTGTGTCCCACCATACCACAAATCAGCCGTGCCTGCTTTTAGAATGCTGATCTCAGCTGTCATACCTCTGTTTCTGTATTCCCACCCACAGCCTGGGAAAAGCTTTACATAGGTCCACACCATATTCCTGGTACTGAGGACCCAGACTTTTGCTGAACATCCACCAGACAAAGCAAACTCAAGTTTGCTTCCTTGTCTACAAAGCAGATATAAGACTTCCCACCCCAGAGGCATATGGCCAGCTCTGTCTGTCTCTTCCCAGTGTGACAGAACCACTGAGATGCAACTTCCAGCTTGGACTCCACAGATACATCACAGGGGTTTATTAAAGCCCTACTGTGTACCTGGCATTCTTTATCTGAGTCCAGTCTCATCATGGAGACCCTGTGAGACAGGCACTCCCATCTCTTCCAGATGTGGGAATCTATTGAGAAGCTTTTTACTTCCCCAAAGATACAGCTAGTGAGTGACAGGTAACAAACAAGCACTCAACACCTACGGGCTGCTAGGTGTGAGCTCTTTAGCATCCCACCTATCCTTCCACGTGACTAGCAGCAGTAAACAAGGCCAGGTGAAGGTCAATAGTACTTTCTGGGCACTGTGCTGAATACACACATGCTCATATAATTAACAACCTAGCTCTTAATGGCAATGAGCCCATTTTAAAATTGAGAAGTGGCCCAGAGTAGTTAAATAGCTCACCAGTGGTTACACTGTTGGCGACTGACAAAGCTACCATCCACCTGAGTTGGCCTGATCCCAGACTCAGTCAGTGGGTCCCCTGACCCCTGCTGTCCTTTGACATCAGAGGTCTTGGAAGGTGGCCTGCTCTACAGAGAGGAACAAGGGCCCAGCACACAGGAGGCTAGCCAGCAGAGGAGTGGATGTTTCTAACAGGCCGGGATAGCCTAGATAGAGTTCCCTATTTTCTACAGGCCATCTTTTCTCCAGACTGGAAATGTTGACCCCACCCCTACCCCATTAAATCCCAGGAGAATCCACTGGGATGCTGAAGAGGAGGAGACATCGTTCTCTGTGGAATATCATTTGGGGGAAAGTTTTCAGGCATCAGTAGGGACCTCTCCAGCCTTCCTCCCTGCCTTTCTTGGGAGAGTTCTGAGTTGTTGCCGGGCTCTCAGCTCTGCACTTCTCAGGTTTCCTGGCAATAAAACCATCGCCTGGAGCTGTAAAAGGTTTCCCTGACGTTGCGATTCAAGTGGAAAACTTTTTCAAGGTGTAAATTTCCTCTGCTGGGGTCTTGATTTATTCAGCTCTTAAGTGAGCAAGTGAGCAGAAATTTGACCCGTGTTTTCCAACTTGAGAATAGGGGGCAAGGAAGCTCTGCGACCCTGAATTCTAAATCCCCACCTCCAAGACTTGGGTGTTTCTGAAAAGCGTGACAATAGGGGGTGGGCCAGAGAGGGTAATTTGATGCAGAGAAATGAAAGGAAGTCTGGGGAATGGGGCAGAGGCTTAAAATGCTACCAAGTGACCAAAAGAAAAGGAAAGAAGAAAAGAGAAAGAAAGAAAGAAAGAAAGAAAGAAAGAAAGAAAGAAAGAAAGAAAGAAAGAAAGAAAGAAAGAAAGAGAAAGAAAGAAAGAAAGTGAGAGAGAAAGAAATAGAGATGAAGAAAAGAAAAGAAAAAAAAGAAAAGAAAAGAAAAGAAAAGAAAAAAGAAAAGAAAAGAAAAGGAAAAGAAAAGAAAAGAAAAGAAAAGAAAAGAAAAGAAAAGAAAAGAAAAGAAAAGAAAAGAAAAAAGAAAAGAAAAGAAAAGAAAAGAAAAGAAAAGAGAAAAGAATTGTTTTACAGGTTGACGTTGTTCTACCCTGTGGGGCAATACTTAGGCTATACTTACTTAGGCTCTTGACAAGAGTCCCTCCCAAGTTCCCAAAGTAACCAAGGATCGCCCTTGCTCGAAAAGAGGCGCTCCTGAAAACCCAAACCTAGCTCCAGCCACCAGTTTCCTACAAGCCCTGTCTCCCTGTCCCTGGCAAACTCCCCCTGTGCCGACCCGCGGAGACCAAGTGCATCTGGGAGCTAGACTGCAAAGCAATAGGATCCTCGGCCCTGAAATGCGACCACCCACTCATCCCCCGCCAGCCTCTTCCACTTCGAGCCCTGAGCCAGTAAGGCGTGCCCACGCCGTGTGGGCGAGGCTCGGTCCGCGCAGGGGCCTGCACTTACGCGCCGTGATGCCGGGATGCTCCAGCTCGCTTCGGTCGTTGGTGCAGCCGCCCTGCTCCAGCCTGGCGTCCGCCGCAGCGCAGCAGTAGCGGAGCGCGCAGGAGCCGCAGCAGATGGTGGCGTCCAGCGTGTCGAAGTCCTCGGGGCACTGGAAACCCTCGTGGTAGTTGCCCTGCACGTCCACCCAGCCGTGGCAGTATTCCCCGGGCTGCTGGGCGCCCGCCGGGCTCCAGCGCAGCCAGCCCACGAGGAGGCAGAGCGCCAGCAGCGCCCTCATCGCCGCTGGGCGCCCGCGCGAGGTCGCGGCAGGAGGCCTGGAGCGCTGAGCCTGGGCTCGGACCGCGGTTCGGCCTCCCGCGGAGGCTGCGCACGCTCCCGCGTCGGTTAGCAGCGGCGGGGCGGGCGGCAGGGGCTGCGTGGCGGGCTCGGCAGGCCGGGGGTCAGCATGCTGCGCGGGGGCGAGGGGACCAGGGCGCGCGGGCGGCCACCGCCGAGGATGCGGCTGCGGCTGGAGCTGAGGCCGCTCCTGGCCCGGCTCATCGCGCCCAGGCCGGGGTCACCTCCTCCTCCTCCTCCTCCGCTCCTCTCGCGAGCCGTCGAGCCCCGGGCTGCCGGCCCCAGGGTCGAGCAGCGTCCCCGCTGGTGGGTGTCGCCGGGACCACGCAGAGCAGGATGGACGTGGAGACGCCCCACGTGCAGGTCCCCGGGGCGCACGCGAGCCGGAGACGGCGCGGCCGAGGCCAAGTGCAGCCGGCCCGGGATGCTGACAGCTCTGCCGCGAGGCGTCCTTTAAAAAGGAAGAGGGAGGAGGAGACACCGGTGCAGAGTCCGCCCTCCGGGTCGCCGCCCGCCGAGCTAATCACAGCGGGCGCCGCGCGCGTCCGGGTCCTCGCGATGTCGCGCCATACACACACACACACACACACACACACACACACACACTCACACTCACACCACACCACGGCGCTCTCCCCCACACACACTTGGCTGTGAACCCGAAGGACCACCCCCGCCCTCCACCTCGCGGCCACGCAGCCTCGAGAACCCCGCGGGGTGAAGATGGAGTGAGGACGAGGACTGCAGCCCGCGTCCGTCCGCGCGTGTCAGCTCACGAGGGTTCGCGCCGTCTGGCTTCCTTTCACCGATTTAACTGAAGAACGGGCGCCCCTGCGGAAGTTTGTAAAGTGCTCTCCGTCTTCTTTCGCACAGACCTGGATTGGGTTCCTGGGCCACCAGTTCTGAGGGTTCCTCGGGTTCCGATGACCGGATGTTTAGGTTCCCCAACCTTAGCCTTCCCCCTGGTTCCCAGCTTTCCACAGTTCGCGCACAGTCGCCCTCCTTCCCGGGTCACCAGCCTCCAAAGGCACAGCTTCTGCGTTCGCGCCCGCAAAGGAAATAAAAGAGCAAAATTAATGATAATCGAGCCTTTCGGAACTTCTGTTCGGGCAAAGAAACACATTTACTTAAATGATGTGTCCCCTGCGTGCTGTTTCCAGGGGCACCGCTCCTCCCGCGGAGTAAGTGCCTGTGAAACTAATGTTATGTGAAACCTCAGCTAATGTCAAGAATTTATTTTACTGAACCCCGCACTTCCTCTTGCCGTTTGTTTATTGGTACTTGTGAGTACTTTCGTCGTATCCACACCAATTCGTCAAAGCGGCTGGACATCCTGTCACCGATTTAGGTGTTAGCAAGTTGCGTGGGACAAAAGGAAGACAGCACCATCGACTCCTAAAGTAATCACACCCTCAGCTTCCCTCTGGTTCCAAGCACCTCTACAAAAACTTTCTTTAATGCTGAATAAAATGATTGTGTAAAGTCTATCCCATATAAAGAATGACTTCTGGTTTCTAATCTTAAATATTGAAATGATCATTTAACTATAAGGCTATAGTAAATATCCAATATGACATATGTTGAATGGGTCTACAGAAATATTTAACTTTATTGCTTTCTTAAAAGTCGATATTTGGGAAGACAAAATAAGTTAACACTATTAAGCTAAGCCAAGTTAAGTTAGGCAAACAAATTATAGGTCAGTCTCTCGGACTAAGAATTTAATTGAAGTACATGGGGGTTTTTTGGTTTTTTGTTTTTTGGTTTTTTTGTTTTTACAGAAATCTCTTGGGCACTGGATGATTATTTATGGATAAAAATCGTTCTTACCAAGCTTTAATTCTCTCTCTCTCTCTTTCTCTCTCTCCCTCCCTCCCTCCTTCCCTCCTTCCCTCCCTCCCTCCTTCCCTCCCTCCCTCCTAGGATTTAGAGGGCTGGTGGGTTTTATTTTGTTGTGTTGTTGTTTTTGGTCTTTTTCAGGAATGTTACTTGAATTGTTACTATATCTTGATCAATTATGAAAGGAAAGTCATTTATAAAGCACAGCAACAGTAAGCTACAGTGGTCATGGTAGGATGATAAAACTCAAAGAATACTCACTGCTAACAACTTTCCCAGAACCACCCCACTTCATATCTCATTTTTAGTCAAGATTTGAGGAATTTCATTACATCAGAATGTGTAAAGCCGCACAGCAGCCACAGCCCCCTCCTCAGTCCCCTGGGGGTCACATTGCCTCATTACCCAGCTGCTCTCTACAGCCTTAATATTTTAAGGAGTGATTTGTTGGCCCTTCCCTCCCATTAATTACGTTCTTTGTGCCACAGTGGGGTTCTGTTCCCCAGGACACTAGTTATAATTAATTCCCTCATTCAAAGCCCTTGTCTATTTGACATATTTAGAGGGTATTTTACCCAAATTTAGTTGAATGATATTTACTAATGGAAAATAACTGAACTTCCAAAGTACTTGATACTCCATAAATCTGATGAGTGCGAACGGTAAAACAAGTATCAAGCTTTTCTCTCTAGGTCCTGGTCCAAACTTCCTTTCAACAGTTACGACAAGCAGCTCAAGGGCCAGGACAGAGGTAAAACTGTGTCATTTGCTTGTCAAAATTCCCTCAAACTTCTAGCTGGCAGGTTTTAACTTCAAAAATGATGCTCTAAGACTATTCTTTGCCTTTTTAAGTTCACAAACATCCAGTATTCCAGTGATTCTGTTATTATTTTAATAGCAAATATTTAAGTCTTCAGAAACCATCCTCAAAAGACTCTAAAAGGACGTTGTGGAAAAAGATCAAATTTCTACCTGTAGCGTCATGCAGAGGTTTTAGAAATGGTACATTTTTCTTTTCTTTTCTTTTGGTACATTTATCTTATCTCAGTAACTCAAAACCCATATTTTGGTGAAGAACACAATCATAGGAGATCATTTTGCCCCCTCTACTCTCCTGTGGCCCTGCCTCCAGGAAGTGAGCTAAATGATATGATGTCTGGGATCTGCTTTAATAAACACCACCACAGGGACAGGGAGAAGGGAAAAGAAAAGAGTGAAATGGAGAGAAATGGGACGAAGGGCAACATGCCGACAACCATAGCTGAGTGAAGGACGTTGACGGCAGACATGTCATTTTCTATTTTACACAGAAATAAAAATCACATATTTTCTTTGTAGACAGTGATGGTGAAGCCCGGAGCATCATGGGTACCAAGTGTGACCTCTATCACTAAACTTTCCTACCAGCACCACCACCCCCCCTTTTTTTTTTAACCCTTGGAGCTTCCTGAAGCAGGCTCTGAGCCATATTCCCAAATCCTGTTCTGTTCACTTCTCCTTTTTGTATTCTTTGGAGCACAGGAAGTGATTCAAATTTAAAAATGTTAAAAGACAGAGAAATGAACAAACAGAAAACAAGGCAACATGGAAAGGGCTGGGAAATAGAATGTACTAAAGAAGGGGAAAGAAAAGGCCAAAGAAGTTCTCAGAAAAGTCGCGGCAGTTCGCTCTGATCAAGACGGTTCCTCTTGGCTCATTTGCATTGAACCCAGAAAAGGGGCTGGAGAGATGGCCTAGCGGTTAAGAGCGCCGACCGCTCTTGCAGAGGACCGGGGTTCGATCCCCAGCACCCACATGGCGGCCGAGAGCCGTCTGAAACTCCAGTTCCAGGAGAACTCCAGTTCCAGGGGAATCCGAGACCCTCTTCTGACCTCCGCGGCATTGCACGACACGGGTGCACAAACCTGCATGCAGACAGTACATTGATATACATATCGAAAAAAAAAAAAAAAAAAACACTGGATTTCTTTTTTTTAAAGGTTTATTTATTTATTTATTTTTATGTGTATGAATGTACTGTCTGCATGCAGGTTTGTGCGCCCATGTCGTGCAATGCCGCGGAGGTCAGAAGAGGGCCTCAGATTCCCCTGGAACTGGAGCTAAAAACGGTTCTCAGATGCCATGTGGGTGCTGGGGATCGAACCCGGGTCCTCTGCAAGAGTAGTTGGCTCTCTTAACCTCTAGGCCATCTCTCCAGCCCCAACACTGGATTTCTTAACCGTTTCCCAATCAAGTTCTTTCCAGGAGTTGTTTCTTTATCATTAATTTTCCGTTAATTATTTTGCTACTGACTTAATGAAATTCTTTCTTGGGTCACCCACTGTAAATCTTTTTCCAGGCCCTTACAGTTCTGAATTACTTGAAAGAGACCTTTTCCTCAGATTTGTAGTCGCCCATATTTACCACGAAAGAACAGCAGGTGCTGGAGAACAGGAAGCATCCTCTCAGACCCTGACAACTGGGCCTCCAAGTCAGGGTCTTCCTCCTGCCCAGAACATCAGCTAGACTCAGCCTTATCATTTATAAAAAGAACTTGGTGCCCTTGGAGCAGCGTGTGCCTGAACCACCCAGAGAGCTTTGTTGAACACGGAATTGGGTTCACAGCCTCTGCAGTGGGTCCTGAGATTCTGCATTTTTGTTGTTGTTGTTGTTGTTGTTGTATTTTTGAGACAGGGTATCCCTTTAGTCCCAGCTGGCCTGGAGCTCACTATGTAGACCAGGCTAGCTTTGAACTCACAGAGATCCGCCTGCCTCTGCCTCCTGAGTGCTAGGATCAAAGGCATGTGAGGACCTCCCAGGTGATGTGGGGATGCCAAGGCTGTCAGACTGAGGACCATTCTCTAAGCCTGTAGGCGATCCTCTGTGCTCTTCTCCAGCCACAAGAATGAAAGAGCCAAAGGAGCATGCTCACAAAAAGCCCATTTCCTTTCTAGACCCTGGATTCCAGAACTTCCTCCTCCAACATAACAAAAGCTGCAGCTGACCACCACAGACACCACCTCTCAGGTAATGGGAAAGATATATTGAGACCGCACTTGCAAGTGTACAGTTGGTCTCTAGAATACCAGAGAGTGTTAGTACACTTGCAAGTGTACAGTTGGTCTCTAGAATACCAGAGAGTGTTACCAAAGGCCACTAAACCAGTAAAGCAAATATAGGTCTCCTTGAGTCAAGCAAGACTCCTCCATCAGCACCAGCTACACCTCACCTGCCTGGAAATACTGTGCAGCAGTGGCAGCCATATGCTTGTGTATCCCAAATCTAATTGGCTATTAGCTCTCTCCTTGGAGGAATAACCCACGGCTGATGCCACAAGCTTACATCCTCTAATGGTTAGGAGACGTTAAAAGCCACAGTAAGACCCCATCATATTTTACAGAAAAAACATAATTCATGGATTAGCATACCATCCAAACATCTGTGTCTATACCAAAGTAACCTACCATAATAATTAGTACTGTTTAAATACCTATATGTCTAATTGCTTGTGCTTCATTAGTAGGATCAAAAGGTTATTCCTGGACAAACTGCTGGCAGCCCATGAAAGAAAACAGCCAGAATTGACTAGAGACCAAGACAACAGCTCCAGAGAAAGTAGACTGTTTTGCTTCTCGTCCACCTGTGGCCCTTTTCTAAGCCTAGGGAACAATCTGCGGAAGAGGGGGCGTGGTAGAATGTAAGGGCTGTGATTGGGGTGAATGGTGAAACTACAACAATATAGACTGGACACTTATTTGATCAACTTGACTGAACAAACAAGCCTCCCCAGCTGGATGGTGGGAGCCTTGGGATGTGGGTTTGGGCACAACTGCTTGCAAATTGGTTTTACATGAAGGATGCTTGTAGTCATAAATTATTACTTATTGTTAAAAAATGAAAAAAAATAAAGAAGTAATAGAACAAAAAAAAGAGGCTCTGGGGAGAAGAGGTGACAATTTGTACATACAGATCATAGAGTGTAAACATGTGCACAAAGGTCTCTGTGGGGCAAGATGGATTCGTGGAGACCAGTGACATCCATGTCTACTCTTACCCTGGTTCACAAGGCTTAGAGTAGTCTGTTGCCCATACGTGGTAGACCCTCCATAAACAGTCAGAAAGGAAACAAATTTGGAGCTGGAGAGATGGCTCAGCGATTAAGAGCACTGACTGCTCTTGCAGAGGACCCAGGTTTGATTCCTGGCACCCACATGGCAGCTAAGAACCATCTTTAACTCCAGTTCCAGGGGAATCCCATGCCCTCTTCTGACCTCCGAGACATTGCACGACACGGGTGCACCAACCTACAAGCAGACAGTACACTCATATACATAAAAAATGGTAAATAAACTGGGCGTGGTGGTGCATGCCTTTAATCCTAGCACTTGGGAGGCAGAGGCAGGTGGGTCTTTGTGAGTTCAAGGCCAGCCTGGTCTACAGAGTGAGTTCCTTGACAGCTGGGGCTACAGGGAGACCCTGTCTCAAAAAGATGAAAAAAAAAAAAAAAGGTAAATAAAAAATTTTTAAAAAAGAAATAAATGAATGGCTAAATGTAGGACAAAATGAGGGTTTCCCCCTAGTAATTCCACAGCACTTGCTCCACACTGTAATTCCATGTTAGGGCATCTGTCTTCTGCATTAGTGGGACCTCCCCTTCATTACATACTTTGGGACCGAGGAAAGTGGCTGGTACATAGTGGGTGTGCTGGATAGCTTTAGTGTCAACTTGACACACCTGGGTTGAAGGAGCCTCAATTGGGGAATTGGCTCCATTGGATTGGCCTGTGGCTACATCTGTGGAGTATTGTCTTGATGGTCAAGCTTTGTGGGAGGGCCCAGCCTACAATGAGTGGGCAGGTTGTTGTGTACCGTATAAGAAGGCAGGCTGGGCATGAGCCAGAGGAGCAAGCCAGTGAACAGCATTCCTCCATGGCCTGTGCTTCAGCTCCTGCCTCCAGGTTCCTGCCCTGAGTTCCTGCCTTGGGCTCCCTGAGTGATGAACTGTGACCCAGGAGATGCAAGCTGAATAAACCCTATCCTCCCCAAGTTGGTGTCGATCAGAGTGTTTGGTCACAGCCATGGAAGACAACTAGGACAGTGGGTACTTCGTAAGTGTTGAAGGAATGAGTGGTTGTGCCCAGTGTATGACTGCTTGCAAACCTGCTGTGACTGAGTAGCAGTGTTTCCTGACTGTGAAGAAAACAGAGAAGAGGGTGGATTTTCATGCCAGGGGTACTATACAGTTCTTTACAATTTACTTGAACTGTGCAATGTGACAGAACTGTCAGAAAAGGGCAGTCACCAGTTCATCTCCCGCAGAGGTATAGTGAGCCTTATCCTGTGATGCAGAGAAAACAGACCAGCATGGCAGAAAGCAGACTTCGATTCTGATTCTGGCATGGCTGGATGGTAGGGCTAGATTCAGGTGTGCCTCTCCTGGTCTCGAGAAAGATCATTTCAGCTCATTTCCCTTTATCTCCTTCTCCAAAATGAGGATAGGGTAAAGCAATCCCTTCCCTGAAGGACTGTAGCAAAGATTCAAAATAAAACATGCAGCCTGGCGCAGGGTTGGAATTCCATAACTGGTGGATACTATTCCCCAACCACCAGCTGATCTGAATCTACAGTGGAACAGCTCTGGCCACCTTCCTGCTGAACCAGAATAGGCCTGTTCCCTGATTAGTCTGAATAGATTATTTACAGTTCCCCGTCCTTCATTCCCTTCTTCATTAAATGGGCCCATTCATAACCCTTGGCAAGTTCTGTTGATTATTCATATTTAGAGTTATTCTCAAGAGAAATACCCAATGCTAGAAGACAGGCAGATAAAGGGGGTTAGGGGGGAGGTCAGGTGATCACCCATGTAGGGACAGGCCTGCTGGACAGACCTTATTTCAGTTGGATTTCTTCAAGGTACAGTCACAAACACAGGTGGGCATTTAATAAGTATCTGATTAGTCTGTGATTCCATATTATGTCACTGGAGATGTAATTTATTAACCTGGTCTCCTGGCATCCTTCCAGTACATGTATAATAGAATGACATTTTTCATGGAGAAATATAAATTAAATTAATTGGCATCCATATTTAATTGAAACTTCCTTGACAGTAGATAGAGTCTCCCCTGGCGCCACCCCTTTCTCGGCCAGGGGCATTTTCTCTGAGCGCTAGCAGACTGCAGAGCCAGCCCCAACTGCCAGGCTCCCAGAGGAGCCGGCTTTCAACAGAGTTTAGAGCTGCAGGAAAAGTGAACTGACCCTGGAAAAATGCTAAGTTGCTGCTCAGCAGCCACGTGTTCTCTGGTGGGGAAAAGGTTTCTGGAGGAGGAAAGAACACAGAAGGTTCTTAACTTCTGTCTTCTTATTCCCCTCCTCACCTTTACCAGCCATGACAGGATATTTTGAAATTTTTAAGTCACATTTAAAGTTTGCAAATTGTATAGAGTTCTCTTGGAAGCTTCCATGTAATTGGTGATGAAGGTACCTCTCCTCCTCCTCCTTCCTTCCTTCATTCCTTCCTTCCTTCCTTCTCCTCCTCCTTCTCTTCCTCCTCCTTCTTTACTTCCTTCTCAAATAGCCTGCATTTATTCAGCTCTTCAGGTAACATAAGGGGCCAATGAAGCAAAAGTCCTGACTTCTACCCTCTGGGTCAATTGTTTACCCTGGCTTGGGGATATAGAATATGGGTGTGACATTGGCTTGCAAAAACTACTGTGAGTTATTTGAAGGACTTGAAAGAAGAACTTGGGTATGATAAACACAACCAGATATGTAATGTGGAAAATGAACCCAGTGTCACATAGTATGACAGCAAATGGTTAACAGTGCTGTTTTCATCAGTGATCCAATCAGGGCTTAATACCAGCATTCATTTCTGTTTCATGAACTGTCTTCGTTTTACATGCTCTGCTCTCTAATTTGTTCAATTTTCTATTCTATGACTACTCCTAAGTAATAATTCTTCGATGGACTCTTTGTAATCAGAAACAAAAATAAAAAGACCTCATCTCTAGTATTTGACATGGCTTTTCTACTTCAACTGGGACTGAAGGAGTCCCACAGTTGAAGCTATCTGAAATGCAGGTCCAACTTAGCATGCCAGGACCTAAGCATTCCATAATCCTTCATATGACATACACCCTGTATTAGTCAGGGTTCTCTAAAGAAACAGAAGCAACAGGACCAATACATAGCTATATACAATTTATTGATTTGCTCACGTGACAGAGTTCAAGGAGTCCAACAGTAGACATGCCACACTGGAGAGGTGGAGAATCCAGGGAACTGCTCAGTCCGCAAGGCTGGATGTCTCACTAGTCCCAATCTGGTGCTGAAGGCCTGATGGATTCCAGGAGATCTGCCAGTCTCAGTACACGCTGGGATCCAAAAGGTTGATCACAGCAGCAAGACAAACTCACCAGTGAGAGAGAGGCAAGCCACAGGAAAAAAGGGACCAGCTCCCTCTGCCATGGCCTTTAATACTGCCTGCCAGAAGGTAACACCCACATTTGGGGTGAGCCATCCGGTTGAGGTAATCCAATCCAAAGATCCTTTTTCTCTTATTTGTTCCTTAGTCCAATCAAGTTGACACCCAGGATTAACCATCACAAGTCCACCCCTTGTCAACTTGACACCCAATAAATAGCCTCTCCTTATGTTATGCTTAAATGTCAATTTCAAACAGTGGCAAAGTCATAATTCCACCTAACATGTTATAAGTGTCTCATGTGCAATAGCAAAACATTATATCTTAGAGTAGGTGGTAATGTCCTTGAGGAACACTTAGTCCTTCAGTATCTAATAACCTAAATATGACAACATTTAACACTTATCTCAGTTGCACATTCAAAAGGGAACAACACAAGTATCTGCTTAGCCTTCAATCTGGTTATAGGTCTAGAGGCAACAACTGTTGGGCCCTGAGGGACATTAGCTCCCACTGGGAGAGGGAGATTAGTTTCCTCAGGCAAGGGTGGGGAGGAGGGATCTGCAGGGTATGGATTCTCTGCTGAGGTGGGGAGATTAATTCCTCAGATAAAGAAAATCCTTCAGAATCTGAGGGTTCAAAATCCTCATCATCATCGTTCTCCCACACATCTCCATCCCAAGTTTCAGGGTTCCACCCTTTCCCCACCAGTGCTCTCACTTTGACTGCTGACACTCTTCAAGGCTGGGAATTAAATTTGCATTGTAAATCAGCCAAATGTATAATAAGGGCTCCAGCTTGATTTTCTGCTTCTTTAGCTCTTTGGCTGCTGGAGAGAAGATTCTCTTCCAGAGCACATTTGGAAACTTTTAAACTGTTGTTTTGAATCTGGAGCTCATCAATTTTATCACTGAGCTCCTTATTTTCCTCTATCACTTTATCCAGAGATGCTAGGAGCAACCAGGCAACATCATTATTTTCCTTATTTTTCCGAAATTTCTCAAACATTTTATATAGAGAGTGGCTAAATTCCTTGCTTCTCACAAGAGGTGAGTTAGGTGAGTCAAATGGATCTATCTTCATAATTACATCAAATAGTCTGCACCAAGGATTATCATTCCTCTTCATGTCACCAGGAGAGCCTTCAGTAACTCTAGGCTTCATTGGGTTGGAGAGCTGGCTCCAGAAACTACCAAGCCGACTAAAGAAATTCATCCTTTCAATTCCGTTTCTCTAGAACCACTTCTGGTACCAAAAATCTGTATTAGTCAGGGTTCTCTAAAGAAACAGAAGCAACAGGATGAATATATAGCTGTATTCAATTTATTGATTTGCTCACGTGACAGAGTTCAAGGAGTCCAACAGTAGACGCACCACACTGGAGAGGCTGAGAATCCAGGGAACTGCTCAGTCCACAAGGCTGGATGTCTCAGTAGTCCCAGTCTGGTGCTGAAGGCCCAATGGATCCAGGAGATCTGCCGTTCTCAGTACACGCTGGGATTTGAAGGGTTGATCACAGCAGCAAGATAAACTCACCAGTGAGAGAGAGGCAAGCTGCAGGAAAAAGGGACCAGATCCCTCTGCCACGGCCTTTAATACAGCCTGCCAGCAGAAGGTAACACCCACATTTGGGGTGGGCCATCCGGGTTGAGGTAGTCCAATCCAAAGATCCTTTTTCTCTTATTTGTTCCTTAGTCCAGTCAAGTTGACACCCAGAATTAACCATCACCCCCACTTATATTTCTTTTTTTAAGCTTTTATTTATTTTTTTTCAAGTATCACAATGTTTATTGATAGATACAAGTATATAAAATCAGGGCATGAACATGATTTGATAGAGTAAGTAGACTTAATTTCAATACTATAATAAGGGAACAATTCAAATTCTCACCCACAAAATTTTTTTTTAAAAAACAAATTTTATTTGTTTCATACCCACAAAAACCACTTCAAGGGCATTAATGATCTCTCAAATCTGATCAGTTTTGTGCAAGTAAAACATGTTTCTTTTTAAAAAGGTTTGTGCACTTGCCCAGGCTCAAGGATATTGAAATCTAGCACATAAAGCCCATTACTAGAAGTAGAAATACAGGTAATATACTATTACGGCAATAACCATCAATTACAGTTAAGGATTTTCTGTAACAACCAAATGGGTAACCTAATATTGCAACAACTCAAGTATTACTGAGCAAAGTGCATTTCTACAGTATTCAGTGTTGCTATTCAGTTTTCTAACTTTAAACAGCCTATGATAATTGGCAGCAAAGAAGGTCCTTGCAATAGACTGCCTCTGCTTGAGAACTTATGATGTAGCTATTGCATGCTGCTAATATACTATCTAAACATTAAAGATACTCCTAAAATATTCGATGGTAGACTATGATTAAGACATTACACTACAAAGAAACCTTGTGCAGAAGGAAACCCTTACTGACGTGCTTCTGTTTTAAATATTGTGCCCCCAAATGAAGTCCAGTAAGCACACGTCCTGTCTTGATCCCCCTGCATTGGCCTCCATGATACTGCCAAGGTAATCCAACAATTGGCAGTCAATATTCTGAGGAGGCTGAATTCCCATTAGCTGCTTAGTTCACAAGCTGGGTATCTCAGCAGTCCTCAGTCCACACTGGAAGGCTAAAAAGTAAAAAAGCTGTATCTCATGTCTTTGAGGAGTGCCAAAAGCAGTGGCATCCACAGAGCATATGCGCCTGCCTGTGAGAATTGAAGACAGGCCAAACAATGGTGCTCTCTTTTTTTTTCTTTTGGTCTTTTTTACTAAGATCTCAAGTTTTGTTTGCATTATAGTTTCTCTGGTCTTATTATTTATTTCTGGTTGTACTTTCCTTCTGGATGTTTAAGGCCATACAGATAGCCCAGGTTAACCAAGGCTATGTTTTGTTGAGGTCAGTTGAGGATCTGGTCCTCAGGGGTCTCTCAGGGTTTTTTTTTTGGGGGGGGGGAGTCCCTTGCTTCTTTCAGCTCCTCATCCACCAGTTCCATCCACATGAGGACAAAATCAGGTCTTGTTAGACCAGGCTTCCTTTTCTGAAGGATGAGCAGACTTTC